>ML663555.1:781304-874409 GCA_007570785.1 Antilocapra americana
GGGGCGGGCTCTTCCTCCCGGGAGTCAAGTGCTTGCTGCTCCGCCGCAGACACCTCCCGGGAAGCCTGTTTCCGTCCGTTGTGGTTGACAGGCCTGTAACTGAAAGAATCCAGAGGCCGTTAGTCCTTACGTGACCCGTTGTCTCCTCTGGGAGTTAACGAGTGTTCTTTGTTCCCGTCCTACCGACCCGTGACGGACAGGTTAGGCGGCAGCATGCTTCGATGTGCGTGTGTCTTGTGAAGTGGTTACCACCATAAGCTTGGTTAGAGAATGTGAATGTTTTTCTGTGCTGGAAAGAGAGGTCTCCATCTAATGAAATGCAAGTAGAAATGTAAGCATTCATGACTGAGTGTATGCCCGGCGCTGCTTAGCTGCTCCATAGGTATGAGGCTGTCTGGCCCTCGGCACAGCCCGCTGCGGCAGACGCCAGCCGTGCCTAGACTGAGGCCGTGCGGCGCACGCTCAGCGCCCTGCTCGGCTTCTCAGCGACTCAGGAGAGCCAGAGCGCTTCCCTGGCAGCCCAGCAGGTGGGAGGCTGTGCTGTCCCTGCAGGCCCGGCTTCAGCCCTGGCTGGGGGGCTGCGATCCCACAGCCGCACGGCGCGGCCAGACCCCAGGGAGGGGTTTGGAAGAAGAGGCGGGGGGCACCGAGCCACACCACTGACGCGCTCCCGCGGCCACTACCCCCGCGCTGCAGGTGGGCATTCTGCCGGGCGCTTCAGCCCTCTAGTGCAAGCGTGGTCGGAGGTGTGGGGTCCTGTTGGGGTGAGCATGCTCCTGGTTCACCGCAGAGTGTTCCAGCGACGCCTTTTATCTCGGGGTGATTGTCAGTGCCATTCCTTTTCACGCCCAGAGACGCCCCGGTTGGGATGATAAATTTTAGGTGACCGTGGCCGCAGACAAAGAAGCCCTCCTGCCGTCTCTTTAGGTGACCAGGTTCTGTTGTTGATTCCGTTTGCTTATCAGCCACTGTTTTTGAGTACTTGCTGCGTACAAGGTTCAGCTCTAACCATGTAGCATCCGCTATCTGACCCGGTCCTCCCAGCCCTCTCTGAGGGAGAGCTGCTTCTCCCTGTTTGGTGAAAGAGCAAGTGGAGACTCAGAGCTTGAGTAGCCCGCTTAGGTCACGCTGCTCATTTATGCCGAAGCTAGAATCTGAGCCACGTCCTGTCAGACTCCCAGGCTGACCATTTTATTGCTTCTGTCTCTGTAACTTATGAACAGAGAATCAGACAATCTCTACACGTGGTGAGAAGTCATCTCTGCATCTTCAACAAATGTTAAGGTTTATTGTCAAGCTCTGTCCTAGTTCTCAAGGAAAAAGCATTCAAAGGGGAAAGGGGGTTATTTTTTCACTTTTGTTTTGGGGCTGGGGGTGCGTATGCAGGATCTGAGTTCCCCAACCAGAGACCACACCCGCACCCCGCGCGGTGGACACGAAGTTGACGCTGGGCCACCAGGGAAGTGTCAGGAAGCCCAGTCGGGTCAGCGCAATAGAAGGCTCAGAAATCAGCACACGGTCCGGATTCCGTCTGTTTTTGGATGACTCTTACATTCTGTTTCTTCCTAGTGCTGAGCTTATTTTGCCATATACACGGTGCCTTTCAGAGCCCCGTCTTTGAAAGGCCAGCATCTTTCCTGTTTGCTTTGTAGAATCAGAGGAGCCATGTTAGCAAGTGAGTGCTTCCTCGTGCCCTTTGATCAGTTTAGGAGGAACTTTTCTGGGCTGCTGTCAGCCTGGCAGTGTCGTCAGAATGAGAGTTCAGACCTGTTTCCTTTCTGGTTGGTTAACTGCTCATAAGACTCGATGTCGAAAAGCCCATTTTTAATCACCGTGCTGTCCCTGCGCTCTCACTGGACTTGACCTCTGACGTCTCATGCTGTGGGTTGTTCTAGCCAGCGCATCATCCCCTGCGGTGTCCGGCTCAGCCCGACCAGCCCACAGCGCCAGCGTCCCCTTCTGCCCCGAGACCCTCACTCTACACCAGCTCCTACCTGCTTCGGACAAGTGGGTCCTCGGCCTCCGACTCACAGAGCTCAGAGCCCTCCACAGGCACTGCCGGGACGCGGGACATGGACAAAAACGGTAAGTTGGGCTTGGGAAGGCACAGGCCCTCCAGGGCATGTGACCCGGGCTCCTAAGATCCATGCCTTGCCTCCTCCCTGAGCAGAGGGCGAAGAAGCAGAGCCGGGCGACCAGCCCTCCAGCAGGCTCTCTGTCCGCGAGAGGAGGCGGCCCCGGGAGCGGCGGCGGGGCACGGGCATCAACTTCTGGACGAAGGACGTAAGTGGCCCGTCTGTGCGGGCATCGTGTGTGCCGCCTGCCGCTCTGTATGGGTTCCAGAGCGAGTCCCTGCCAGTGCTGTGAGCCCTGCGTGTTAGGACGCGTCATGAGAAAGACAGACTGCAGGGGCATGGGCTGTCTGGGAGGCTCTGGCTTGGCACCCGGGGCAGCACCAAGTGCGCAGGCAGGGGGCGAGGGTGCGGCGAGTGTAGACAGACAGACAGAGCATGCGCCCCAGCCGTGCGGACGCAGCCGCCCCCTGGGCCTCAAGGGCCCACAGAGAGTCAGCACCCCGGTTTCCCGCGCGCACAGGGTTGGCCAAGGACCCCAAGGCCTCTCGGGGTCGTCTGACTCAGGTTTACTCTTCCGAAGAAGGAAAAGAAACAGGTGATATGACACAGCTTGACTGGCTCTGAGTGAGGACAAGGCTCTGTGTGTCCACTGCCCTCTGGTCTCTGCCGGCTGGCTCAGCCTGCCCCTGGCGTTTACACACCGAGGGGCCGGGGTCAGGTCCCCAGTCAGGACCCGTGTGGGATCAGACACGGTTCAGCGAGGCAGTGGTGGTCGCTGTCGGAGACGGTGGCTGGGAGCGTCTGGTCACATGGGAACCACCACGGCAGGGCCCGGAGAGTTCGGGCTCTCTTCCTGCCAGGGGCTTCCACTTGGCTGCAGGGGGCGCCCCGAGGCACTGCTGAGGCCGCAGCCACGGCCCCCTGGCCGCCAGCCCCCCCTGCCCAGGAGCGTGCTGACGGGCTGACTGGTGCCGCCAGCGCCAGCGCTGTCTGCGACCCTGACTACTGGTTTTTCTTCCTCCTCCCTTTCCAGGAAGATGAAACGGAAGTCCCGGAAGAGGTGAAGAAAGCGTGGGTGAGTAATCCGCCGTGAGGCTGTCCCCGCGGGCCACCCGCCCGCCTGTGCCCACCTAACCGAGGAGCGGGCTGCATGCGGGCTGGGGTCCAGGGGATGCTGCTCGCCGGCATCCCGTCCTTTTAGCTGGCGTGCCGGGGCTGTGTTCCTGCTGGAGGCTTCCTGCACCCGCGGCCAGGCTCTGACTCAGTTCCCAGCTCTGTCTCCTCTCTCTCGTGCTGTTGGAGTGTGTCAAGGCGTTTCAAATCTTGGGAAGAAAAGTGCAGTTTCTCACAGGTCAGCACCCTCTCTACGCTGGCAGAGGGGAGCACGAGAGTGCGGGGTGGAGGCCAGCGGAAGTCACTCACCCTGGTCATGTGCAGCTCCCAGGCCTGCGGCCTGGCGCCCGCTCCTGCCTAAGGGCAGTGCTCCCGAAGCCCCCGGCTCGCGTGCGACAGGGTCCGTGCTCTCTTGAGCAGCACCATGCATCTTTTCTCTTTCTTCCTTTGGGCTCTTTGTTTTTTTGGCCATGCTACGTGGCTTCCGGGGTTAGGGTCCGGGGGTCTTCACTGCCCTACCAGGGCTGGAATCCAGGCCACCGCAGGGACGCACTGAGTCCTGGCTGCTGGGCCGCAGGGACATCCTTCTGCCACAGGGACGTCCTCCTGCCGCTTCTCCAGGAGGAAGGGGTTTGTTTTGCTTTGACCAAGTAAATTGAGAGAGTATGTGCATTTCTACTGGAAATTACGTACAAAGATGGTCTTTTCTGTACCCTAGGTTATGTGACAGTATGTTATCAGAATGTATATAATAACTCATCCTAGCCTGGATCCCCAGTCGGCTGGGAGCTAGAATGATCCCGAATGTGTGTGGAAGTCTCCTCCTCTCAGACTAGCCTGGATAGGAGATCTCTGTGGTTTGACCCCGATGTGTGTTGGCGTCGTGGACTTCTGTCTGCTCGGCTAGAGAAGTGGCCCTGCCGTACGTGTCCGGGCGCAGTTTACCCCTGGAGCGGCCCGGGCGTGCCCTCAGTTCTGGTGAGGGGAGAGGCCGCCTGCCCTTCCGTGGTGGTGACACGGCCCCACGTGGGGCGCCCGCTGAGGCAAACCCCGGCCCCACGGGGAAAGCCACGAGGCGCCGAGACTGCGAGCGACGCAGGGCTGGTGTCTCAGCAGCCCCGAGGCGCCGTGCCGGGAGCAGGTCTGCTCGGCCGTCCGCAGGCGGTGGGTGGACTCCCCCAGAAGTCCTCGCACGTCTTCATCTTGCAAAGTGAGGGCAAACCAAGTCTGGGTTTGACGCAAGGGAAGCAGCTGCTCCCGTCAGAGTGCTGACTGCCCCCTGGCCCTGGGGGAGGGCTGTGTGCTCAGGGCCCTGCAGACTCTCTGCGTCTCTTCTCGCCTGAGCCTTCGGCCTGCCTCCGTTTTCTTTGCGCTGCCCGGTCTCCGCGTTCTTGTTTCGTGTTCCTCTTCTGGAGCAGACTGCTCCCAGGCCGGTTCTGACGCGTGGTGGAACCCACCACTAGAGGGCGCGCGTGTCTCGGAGCGGTGCTGAGCGAGCAGAGCCGTGCTGGGGGAGGCCGGGAGGGAGGCGGGGGACTGGGCGGGGGTCCAGACCGTGCGAGGACGCTGCCTGCCTCCCGGGCGAGGGACCCCGCCTCACCGTGGTGAGCTCTGAAGCTGGGCCGGCGGGGCGTCTGGGGTGAGCGCTCTCCAGGTGGGCCGCCCCGCCTCGGGGCCCCTGTGGCTGCGCTGGGCCGGCCTCACGTCCCCGTCGTTCCCCATCCCTGTCCAGGGACACCGATGAGCAGCCCGGTGAGGGGGCTCAGCAGGCGAGGTGTGGAGGGTTTCCAGGCTCAGAGGCTTTGCCCCGTGGAGGTGGGCCTGCCGTCACCCAGCACGCGGCGTCACACCAACCCAGAGGTTCTCCAGACCCCGTGGCGTTCGGGTTTTTCTGGAGGCTTTGTCAAGTGTATAATGCATTAACTCAGCGTCCACTCCCCTCTACCTTCCCTCAGAAGATGGAGGGGGAGTCTAGACTTTCCTAGCTCGGTTTTTTCTGTTGAAGTGTGTCAGTGCACAGTATTGTGTGAGCTTCAGCTGCGCCGCGCAGCGAGTCACAGGGTTTGAGGGTTATGCGCACGGATAGTTCTTGCCGAACGTTGGCCACATCCCGCGTGTACGCAGCGGTCCTTCTGGCTCCCTGCCCCGTGGGAGCTGTGCCTCTTGCTCCTCCGTCGCCTTTTGTTTTTGCTGGGCAGATTCCGTGTTTGGGTTGAGCTGCTGGTGGCGTCGCGCCTCCTCGCATGAAGGAAGGTTCCCCTGAAGGGCGGCTCAGAGGCCGCGTGAGAGTCTAATCCCTGTGGAGGGGAGTGCTCCCCTGCTGCCCCGACCTGGGCGCGTGTCTGTCATCAGGACGTGGCATTCCCATCCTTCACTTAGGGGGTGCTTCTCCCCTTCATCCCTGTTGCTTTCAGACAAATCACGTGCCATCATCCGAACAAACCATGACGCTTGACCTTAGAAGTCCGCAGCGTAGCAGCCCGTCCAGAGCGGACCAGTGGTCTGATGACACCTCCTCCTGGCAAGGCCTGGCCAGGAGACATGCTGAGGAAGTGCTGGTCAGAGGGTGCTGAGACCCCTGCTGGAGGTAGCTGGTGAGCTCGCCCGGGACGCCCTGGTCCAGCGCTCCAGAAGGCATAAGCGATCGCGCATGAGACTTTCAGACTGAACCAGAGAGAGACCCAAATGCAGATCTTTCCAGCAAAGCTTGGTTTTCAGCTAAGCTGTAACAGAAAGTGAAGCTCGCTCTGGGAGCCACGTGGCCGCGAGAAGCCCCTGAGCGCGTCTCCCCTCCTGTCTGTTGTCTCCCTTAGCCCCTCGTCCACTCGCGGAACAAGCGCGCTAAGGTTCCCGCTGTGGGCAGGCCGTGCTCCTGGGTCAGGGTCACCCTGTCCCCAGCTCTCGGCTGGCGGAGGGGAGTCCCTGTGGGAAAGCCCGGTAGTCGTGGAGGAGAGCCGGCTCCTGGGGTTCCCCTGACGGCTTCTGAGGGGACGCGGCGTCTTTCCAGACTTGGTGTACAGGTCTTTGTGTCCAAGACCATCGTGGGCACAGAAGCCTGCTGCGCTGCACTCCACGGGATTGCACAGAGTTGGACACGACTTAGTAACTGAGCAAGTGTCATTCTAACCATCAGAGGGCTAAGTCAGAGCTTAATACAGAAGAGTTCCCAGAAATAAGTTTTCCAAAGCCCCTCCTTAAGTGAAATGGAGAACACTCAAAGACGTAATAACACCACGCAGTTGGGCAAGGCAGAGGGGAGCAGAGCTGAGCCAGCTTCTCGGGCAGCCAGCAGAGAGTCCGCTCCTCGGCAGAGCTCCTCTCGTCTAACAGAGGCCCGCAGTTCTCACAGAACATTGGCCGTTTCCCCCGCAGTCTGCAGTGTCTGTACGGCTTTGTGAGCTGGAGCTTCAGTCAGTCTAAAACGACAGTCGCAGGCTTGGGATTTTAGAACCAAAAGAAGCTTTAAAGTCTCGTTTTCCTTATTTATTTGCCACAGCGCATGGCTCGTAGGCTCTTGGTGCCCTCGCCGGAGACTGGAGTGGTCCCAGCAGAGAGAGCGCTGAGTCCGAAGCCCCGGAGCTGCGGGGCTCCCTGGGCGCCTCCCTTTAGAGCTCACAGTGAGCCCCAGGGAGTGTGCACAGCTGGGTGCGGGCTCTGCATGCGAGTGTGTGCAGCGTGCCGCACCGTCCCGGCGGGGGGAGCAGGCCCAGCTCAGCCGCCCGCCACTCTGCGAGAGACGCTTTGTTTCCTCGTCTCTAAAGCAGGGCTGATAGTAGTGTCGACCTCTTAAGTCGTGAAAGAAGAACCATGTAATACACTGAGATAGCTAGAGATGAGTCACATCCATTCAGATTAGTTTCCGAATCTTGGAGTACTCTCCCTGACCTGAGAATACTCTGATTTTGACGTTAGTTGTTAATTTATCCATAAAGGATGGATTTTTCGGAGTCAGAGACGGAGCCCGGCCCAGCACCTGCCTCTGCTCTGAATATGGACCTGACGAGTTTTGAGAACCAACCCTTAGAGGGAGCCCCGAGGTGCGGGAGGAGGGCGGGGCTGGAGGGGCAGGGCTGGAGAGGGCGGCTTGGGGCGACCCGGTCCCCGCCTGCCGGGTCCTCAGCAGCCCCCGCGCTCTGCCGGCCACCCTCACACACCGGCACCTGCCCACCTTCACACTCGGCTTTGCACATGCACACGCGCACACTCACACGTGCACACACACTCATGCACACACTCGCACCCACTCTACCCCCGCCTCGCTTGGAGTAGATGGTAGCCTTCCCTTTGTTTGCTCAAGTGTTCCCAGCCTTGCTCCTGGCTCTCTGCTGGGCGCTCTCCCCTCCGTCAGGCAGGACTCTGCCTTGTTACCCGCCCTTGTGAAGCCCCTTCATCTGCTGGCAGGCACGCAGCGTGTTCTGTCCGTGCCCGCCACTGGGTAGTGTCTTCGCTGTTCTCCTTTTAGGTAAAAGCTGAGGCCTGTTTTGCTTTCCCTTCTCTCCGGGGCCCAATTGCCTAATAAGGTAAAGTATGTTCCAGACCAACTGAGCTGTTGAGACAGAACAACCGTCTAAGTTTAGAGAGCCAGTAGGTGAGCTCCTGGACAGGACTGCTTATTTCTGTAGTCAAGTAGTAGTTTTCACATTCACCAGAAAACCACTATCATCTTTTTTTAAGCAAGCCACTCTCCCTTTTAATTGAGTGAAAAGATAGTGAAATATAGATTTTCCTCCCTCAAGCTTCTTTGTCTTCAGCTGGAAAAGAAGGGCAAGAAAAGGAAAAGTCAGTTAGCTTGTCTCCAGAATGAGAGGGCTTGTGAAGCCTGAGAAATTGGATACAATGCTTCTGGGACAGATGGAATGGGCAGGAGGTGGTGACACGCAGCCCCCAGGGGTCGGCAGGCTCTCCACACAGCCGGGGGGGTCCCAGCAGTGGTGCCGGGGGCTGAGGTGGGGGCGCTGGGGCAGACGGGCCAGTGCCCTCCATGCAGGCCGCCTGCGGGGGCTTCTCCAGCCTCGCCACCACGCTCGCTGGGACAGCCTCTCCTCTCGTGCGCTTCTGCTCTGCAGCCGTAGTCCTTAGCCTCCTCCAGCTGCCGGGCTTCCTGTATATGGGCTGCGTTTGCGCCTTGCTCCAGCACAGCTGGGTGGACCAGCCTGAGAGCAGCTTCCTCCGGCGTCTCCCTTGCAAGGGCCCTGTCAGCTTAGGTCTCGTGTGGCCAGGCAGGTCTCGGAAGCGCACGTGCGCTCCTCTCAGACCCGTAATCTCGGGGCCCGCTGCGCCATCACACGGGTGAGTTCTGCCTCAGTCAGGAGTCTTTCAGATGGAGTGAACTGACCTTCAGGGTGTCTTTGTGGCCTTCGCTCAGAGGTCCAGAGATGTGGCAGGTTTATCAGCTGCTGACGGTAGGACAGTTCGCCTCTGAGGTTTCCACTTATTCCAGTCTCTTCCTTCTGCCTCCGGCTGCCTTCAGGGTCTCCAGTTTTGTCAGCGGCCTGTGACCCAGTGTCTCATTGTTAGAGGCTTGAAACTCTGCTGTAACTTGTTTTCTGTGATGACACACACAGCGTGCTCTGTTACAGAAAGCACGTGACGTACAGAGATGTGTAGAGAGCGCTTCCAGAGGACGCTGTCCTTTCCAGGGGTTGCCGTGGGGGAGATGCTGTGCCTCCATCCATGGGCAGGGCCAGGGAAGCCTAGGCCTCCCTCGTGCCCCAGGAACACGCTGTCCTGCCGCTGGGCTTCTGCCCGCCGCCCTGCACAGTCTGAGGTAAAAGCCTCTCTGTTGTCCGAGTTCAAAGCCAGACTCGACTCTGTGTGTGAGCTCACAGTTTTCGGCAGAGGGAGCTTCTAAAAGCCCGACCACCACGTCGGTCGAGGAGAAGCTGCTTGCACGTGGGTTGAGCGCATCCCTGACCGCATTGCCACTTGTGCGAGGACGCAATCATTCAGCAGCCCCCGCGCCCCCCACCCCCGGCACGGCTGCCGTCGGCCTGCAGGATGGTTCTCGGGTCCACCTCTGGCTACTTCATAATGCCTCCTGGCGTTACTGGCCCCCAGATTTGCACATTGAAACACACGCTTCATTATCAATGATTTCCCTTTGTTTCTTCTTCATGTTTATTATTGATTTTTTTGTGATTTTAGCTGAGTTTTACCTCTTAAGAAATTTATTTCAGAATAGTTGTAGTTGGTGGTAGAAAACATTATGAGATGAGACTCCTACCACTGCAAAGGGTGAGAGTGAAGTCATCCATGCAAATGAGGTTATCGTTTAATATTCCGGTGAATTTCACACCAGTCTTTTTCCCATGAGTTTTTTAATCCTGAGATCAGCTAATGGCTTTGTTAAGAAGAGGGTCGTTTTCAGCGTGGGCATTCTGGGCCCCTGTCATTACCATGATGACAGCTTCTCAGGAGGCTTGGCTTCAAAGCCCTCGGATTTGGCCTTTTCATGGAAGGAGTCCGGCCGCACTGGCTTTGATCGCAGGGAGCCCGCAGGGGTAATTGCTCCCTGTGCAGTGCAGTCTGGAGGTTTCCTTGGTTACAGGAATCTTCGTTTCTTCCAGAGACCTTCAACCATGGCTTAGGCCTAGCTAATGTCAGCCTTCTAGCCCCATGATGGAGGTAGCAAGCTTGGTGGGGGGTTGCAGCTCTCAGACCAAGTGTTTATAAACTCACCCTGGCAGGGGTGTCGGACTCGAGGCCCTGACTGACGCACAGCTGGGGGCAGGGCTACGGTCACTGCCTGCCAGGCTCCGTTTTCCATCAGGCAAACTCAGGATTCAGAGCAGGCATTCAGGGGCCTGAATTTCTCTCAGAGAAAACCGTAATGTTCTGTCCATTCGCAGCGCTCGAGGGACACAGATGTCCACACAGGTGTACCGGAGCATGCATGCTCCCTGCGCCTTCAAAGGTTTCCTTTCCTTACAGCCCCCACTGCAAGGAAATTATGCCAGTTTCAATGGCTACTGAGAAGAAAGAAGAGACGTTTAAAAAGCCCTTTAGCAAATCAATAGTTCAAACTAAAATACTTAGTGTGGGCTTGAAGCTTATAGCTCCAGTTATATTCCTGAAATCTTTGTCAGGTTATAGAAGCATTCTAGAAGGAAAATACCGTGTTTGGATATTCTGTACCAAGTGAAACAGCCCTGCTGTAAGATGGAGCTTTGCTTGGTGCTGGGGCACTCTGAGAAGAGCCTCGCCACCTTGGCAGTTGTAGGGCTGTTGTCCCTGAGCGCTAAGGTTTCCCTCTCCCCAAGTGTCCGGCTCTTTTTTTTTTTTTCTATTGTAACAAATTAAAGAAAGACTTTTTTCTTTACATTATTGTGTTTGTTTTGCCATACATTGACATGAATCCACCATGGGTGTACAAGTGTTCCCCTTCCAGAGCCCCCCTCCCACCTCCCTCCCGATTCCATCCCTCTGGGTCATCCCGGTCCACCAGCCCTGAGCACCCTGTATCATGCATCAAACCTGGGCTGGCAATTCGTTCCACATACGATAATTTACATGTTTCAGTGCCGTTCTCCCATATCATCCCACCCTTGCCCTCTCCCATAGAGTCCAAAAGACTGTTCTATACATCTGCGTTTCTTTTGCTGTCTCGCATACAGGGTTCTCGTTACCATCTTTCTAAATTCCATATATATGCGTTAGTATACTGTATTGTTGTTTTTCCTTCTGGCTTACTTCACTCTGGATAATAGGCTCCAGTTTTATCCACCTCATTAGAACTGATTCAAATGTATTCTTTTTAATGGCTGAGTAATATTCCATTGTGTATATGTACCACAGCTTCTTTATCCATGTCCGGCTCTTTGAGGGTCTGCACTCTCGGCCCTTGGGGGGCGGGCAGGTGTTGGGGCCTGTCCTCTGGTGAGGTGGGGGGCATGGGGCAGCTGAGTCTTTGTCTTGGCACCAAATGCTGCCAGTCTGGACTCAGCAGACTTGATGTGTCGGGTCTGACTGTCCGTACTGTCTGCTTGGCCGGATGCTTGGTCCGTCTCAGCTGCTCGGCCCCACTGTCCAGCGAGAAAGCAGCTGTGGGCAGTGTGTCCTGAATGGGCGCAGCTGTGTGCCGACAAAACTTCTCGTACAAAGCAGGCTGGACTTGGCCTGCAGGTCAAGCTCCAGGTAACCGGCTCGGACAGGCTGCCAACGATCGCGTGGCTCTGCTGCCCATTTGTCTCCCATCAGACCCTACCTTGTTGATGCAGCGTTTTTTCCAATTCTTGAGCATCGCCGGCAATGTGTGGGCAGGGGAGTCGTGTTGGAGGCAGCCGTGTCGTCTGTCCTCACCTGGAAACGCACTGCTGCAGGGGATGCAGCAGAACTTCCCGAAAGGGAGCGTCGAGGAGGGAGCGTTGCACAGAGCTTCCCCGAGGTCTCACTTCACGGCCTTCTGGGGAGAAGACCTGAGAGGACGGCCCCCTGTCTGTCCCTTTCAGCTCTTCCCATCCGAGCCTGTCCCTTCCCACCTGCCGAGGCCTCCAGCCAGTTTGGACACAGGCCAGCAGTCACTTGCTGAGTGACAGGTTTAGCTCTCTGCAGACTCTGACCACACCTGAGCCCGTCTCCGAGGCCCCCAGGCTCCCAGGAGGGTGATGGTTGTGGAGATAGAGTGCGGTGTGGCAAACAGCCCTGAGGTTCTGGGTTCATCTAGAGCGGCTTCCTCAAAGAACGCTTCCTCCCAGCTCTCCCCTCTTCAGTGTGCACCTTCACCCCAGAAAAATGTCACAGGTGAAACAGCGCTTCCTAACAGCTGAGTCCCAGGGGAAGGCCAGGACCTGGGGGATCTATCCTGACCGTCCCATGAACTGCAACAGGTTGCTCTGTGAGTAAGCTACTTCCTGCCTTGTGTTCAGGTCAGTCCTCTGAAGAAAGTGCCCTCTAGAGTTTACCTTCCCAGTATACCTTTTTACTGCAGGCTACAACTGAGCTTGAGCCTTCGCTGGTGGCTCAGTGGTAAGGAGTCCACCTGCCAATGCAGGATTCTTAGGTTCAATCCCTGGGTCAGGAAGATCCCCTGGGGAAGGAAGTGGCAACCTGCTCCGATATTCTTGCCCGAGAAATCCATGGACAGAGGAGCCTGGCAGGCCACAGTCCGTAGGGGCGCAGAAGAGTCAGAAATGACTTGGTGACTAAACAACAATTGAGCTTAAAGGAGTAAATTTGATTTAGATTGTAATCATTACTAGAAAACTACTTCAAAATAGATTAATTTGCAAATATATATTTATATAAATAAAAATATGTAACTGCACTTTTATTCAAAACTGTTGTTGTTACTCAGCTATTAAGTCGTGTCCGACTCTGCAGCCCCTTGTACTGCAGCTCGCCAGGCTTCTCTGTCCTTCGCCATCTCCCAGAGTTTGCTCAGACTCATGTCTGTGGAGTCGATGATAGTGTCCAACCAACTCGTCCTCTGTTGTCCCCTTCTCTTCCTGCCCTCAGTGTTTCCCGGCATCAGGGTCTTTTCCATTGAGTCGGTTCTTCCCATCAGGTAGCCAGAGTACTGAAGCTTCAGCATCCGTCCCTCCAGTGAACACCCAGGACCGACCTCCTTTAGGATGGACTGGCTGGGTCTCCTTTCCGTCCAGGGGACTCTCAAGTGTCTTCTCCAACACCATAGTGGAAAAGGATCAATTCTTTGGCGCTCAGTCTTCTTTGTGGTCCAACTCTCTCACCCATACATGACCACTGGAAAAACTGTAGCTTTGACTATGCGGACCTTTGTCAGCAAAGTGATGTCTTCACTTTAATATGCTGTCTAGGTTTCTCGTACCTTTCCTTTCTAGGAAATGAGCATAATGAAGTAGAATTTTTTTTTTCACCACCAAAATATGAAAATATTTTGAAAAGATAAAGGCCAGTTTAAGTGAGAGGACTGTGAGATGAATCGCCTCATATTTCATGTTGAGAATGCAAGTTAATACTGCTTTTTAGAAAGCATATTGCCAAACTATCAAAGACCCTGAGTAGATCCAGAATTTTTATTTTTGGAACTCTGTCTCTAGGAAACAGTCCTAAATATGGTAAAGAAGAAAAGTGTTACATCCAGTGATTTTTTAGCGAAGGTTATATAATCTATATAATCTATACGTAGCTGTATAAACATTTGTTCACTCAGTAAATGCTCGTATGCCTGTTATGTGGGAGGCGTTGGTTTGGTGCTTGTGAACAGAGCAGAGTCTGCTTAGCGATTTATGTTAGTGGGAAATGGAAACCACCGAAACCTCCCTTGTCCTGGCAGCAGCTCGGTCAGTGATGACTCGCCCTTGCAGTGGCACCATGAGTCAGCTTGTGTTCCATGCCCGCACTCGGGCCGGGGACTGAGACGGCCAGCGATGCCGGTGGCTCTCTCCCGTGGTGGGACTCGGGGAGACCTGCTTGCTTCTGCGCTAGTGAGCCCCTGCCGCTTCTGTCGTTGCTTCCCAAGTGCCTGGGCAGCGCAGACTTTGGGGACACAGAGACGTGCAGTGCTGTGGAGGCTTCTGTCTGGGCCGCCCCGCCCTCCCCCGCCCCCCAGCGGCCCCAGGCACCGGGTCAGAGTTATTTCTGGAAGGTACCGTGGAGAGTATTCCACCCCAACTTCCCTATATTACAGGTTAAAAGTCCAGAGCCCCAGAGTGGGCGCGGCTTCTGTGCCATTGAGGAGCTGCCTGGGCTGCCCGCCCTCAGCCCCAGGCTGCTGTCTTCCCGAGGGGCCAGGCGCCTCCCGGGGTGGGGGCTGCGGCCTGGCTCCCAGGGGCGCCTCCTGGGGCGGGGGGCTGGGGCCTGGCTCCGGGGGGCGCCTCCTGGGGCAGGGGGCTGCGGCCTGGCTCCCAGGGGCGCCTCCTGGGGTGGGGGGCTGGGGCCTGGCTCCAGGGGGTGCCTCCTGGGGCGGGGGGCTGGTGCCTGGCTCTCAGGGGCAGCGCCCTCCTCTGCGCGTTGCGTGGGATATCCAGGCAGGGTTTACACACAGGGTCTACAGTCAAGGCTGCCGCTGCCCAAGCTTACCACCTTGTCAGAGTCATCTTCCTTCTGTATCTCGTTTCCCAGTTTCAATCCACACAACTTCCAAACAGTAGGAATATTCCTCTACTACAGCTGATTTTGAGTTTGAGCTTTGGATATATTTGCTAATGTTTGCAGACTAGTGAGGTTAGGGGGACTGAAATGCTGTTATTTCAAAAGTAAAAGCCATTAGTGATATAAGTATCCCACAAAAGAAATGGTAGTCAAATTGGCAGCAGTAGATACCAGAAAAGAGCCTAGTGTCTTCACAGTGCTGTGGGAAGACAGCTGTGACCCTGCGGGTCTGTGCAGTCACTTGATTACATAACAGGTGCAGAGTGATGTGGTATCAGGGGCTGACTTCACCCACAGGCCCTGCCGGTGTGAGAACCAAGTGTCGCTCAGCAGAAAGAAAAACAAGCACAGAAAGAAGTGAGACAGAAGAGAGAAGGTGTCGAACATGGTAATAAAGCCAATTTTTCTTAATGTTTAAAACATTAGATCTAGAATTCTAGAAATAATGTAATGTTAAAGGTATAAAAGTGTCCTACAATTCTTATTTTGAGCAGAAAAGAGATTGGTTAACTTCATACACTTTTAAAGGAAAAAAATGCTTTAACTATTAAACCATTACATAAGAATAGCCACTAAAATAACATAGAAAAAGAAGATACAACTCCCATCATTAGAGGAAAAGTAGGAAAATTTTCAAATTAATTCACTCCATCCAGTGGAAGACAGGAAAGCAGATGAAAAGAAGCAAAGTAAATGGGAAATTCGAAACAATATGTACACAGTCATGATGAGCGTGAATTTACCTGTATAAAGCCAGGCAGACACTCAGGTTGAATTATTCCTGAGTTAATATATAAAAGGTTAAAAATAAAAGTATCGGGGGGGTATATGCAGACGTTCACCAAGAGGAAACTGATAAGGCAACATTAATATCCATCAAAAGATAATTTTAAGCAAAAGACATCAAATGACAAGAAGATATTTAGCTGTGAAAAGCAGTCCACAAAGAAGTCACAAAGTAATGGGCTGTGCATGGTCCAAGAAATGTCGTCTCAAGATCTACAGCAGAAGCTGCTGGAATGACAGAGAGTGTGTCCACCATTGGAGCTCAGATTTTCACACGCCCATCTCAGAAACTAGTATGTCAAACAGACAAAACTATGTAAAGAGCATAAAAGATTTGGAGGACATAATTAACCAGCTTGTCCCAGTAGCTACCAGGCACACGTGCGATGTGTATCGTGAGGACCACAGTAAATTAAAAATCAGCTTCATGCTTTCACTCATCAGGTGTTTACTGAGTGCATGATACTTACCATCCATTGTCCAGGGCACTTGGAATGCATCAGTCAACAGAGAGCCTGGGCTCACGCGCTGACTTTCTAGCAGGGAGAAGGCAGAGGAGGCGGGTAGTAAGCGGCAGCCACGGTGAGGTGTATTATATGTCAGACACGGTGTGAATAAGAAAGAGTCGCGTAAAGAGGATTGGGTGCAGAGAGGACACGTTGTATTGCCAGGTGGGATGTCTGAATGAACCTTGCTGACTTGAGACCAGAACAAAGAGCTGAAGAGGGTGAGCGAGTCAGCCACAAAGACATCTGGAGGGGGGGAGTATTCCAGACAAACGTGTCGGCTCAAGCCAGGCCATGGGGGGCAGGAGGAGAGAGCTTCCCTGGTGGTCCAGGGGCACGCATCCACCTGCCAGTGCAGGAGACCCGGCTTCGCTCCACGGTCTGGGGCATAAGCCCCCACACCACAACTGCTGAGGCCCGGGCACCCCGACCGGGGACCGCCCATGCACAGCACAGCCAAACATAAGTAAATACGACTGTTGTGAAAAGAACTGGCTCTTTGGAAAGATAAACAGAACTGACAGACCTTTAGCTAGACTCAAGAGAAACAGCAGGCCCAAATCAGTAAAATAAAAAATGAGAAAGAAACCACAGAAATACATAGGATCATAAGAGACTGTGTCGAACATCTATGTGCTGTTAACACAGACAACCTAGAAGAAGCGGGCAGATTCCTGGAAATGTTCCACCTGCTCGGACTGAGCTCAGAAGAAATAGAGAATGGGAACAGATCAGTTACCAATAATGAAATTGAATCGGTTACTTTAAAGACTCCCAGCAAACGGAAGTCCAAGACCAGATGGCTTCACGAGTGTGTGTGTGTGCTCTGGGGCTTCCGTCGTGTCCACCGCTTTGTGCTCCTCCGGACTGTAGCCCACCAAACTCTGCTGTCCGTGGGATTTTCCTGGGAAGAATACTGGAGTGGGTTGCCATGCCCTCCTCCAGGGGATCTTCCCACCCAGGGATCGACTCTCCTTCTACACTGATTGGCGGGCAGATTCTTTACCACTAGCACCGCCTGGGAAGCTTGGCTTCACGGGTGATTTCACCAGCGTTTAGAGGAGAGTTAACACCTGTTCTTCAGTTCAGGCTCTCAGTCGTGTCGACTCTGCGACCCCATGGACTGCAGCACCCCAGGTCTCCCTGTCCATCACCAGCTCCCGGAATTTGCTCAAACTCATGTCCATTGAGTCGGTGATGCCATCCAACCATCTCATCCTCTGTTGTCCCCTTCTCCTTCCGTCTTCAATCTTTCCCAGCACCAGGGTCTTTTCCAATGAGTCAGTTCCTTGCATCAGGTGGCCAAAGGATTGGAGTTTCAGCTTCAGCATCAGTCCTTCCAGTGAATATTCAGGACTGGTTTCCTCTTCAGAAACTCTTCCAAAAAGTTGCAGGAGGAGGAGGATTTCCAACTCACTCTGTGAGGCCAGCATCACCCTGATACCAAAGCCAGACAAAGAAATCACACACACACTTTTGCAGGCCAGTATCACTGACGAACACACAAAACCTCTCAATTAAATACTAGAAAACCAGATCTAACAATACATTTAGAGAGTCATATACTGTGATCAAGTGGAACTTATCCCAGGCACACAAGATGGTTTAGTATCCACAGTCAATGTGATATGTGCTGCATCAACAAATTAAAAAATAAAAAGCGTATGGTCATCTCAGTAGAGGCACAAAAAGCTTATGACAAAATTCAACATTCATATCTTATTTAAAAAAGAAAAAAAAAAAAAACCTCCAGAAAATGAGGAGAAAGAAAACTTACCTCAACGTGATAAAGGCCGCAAGTGACAAGCCCACAGCCACCATCCTACTCGATGGCGAAGAACTGAAAGCGCTCACCCTGAGAACAGGAACAAGATGGGCGTGCCTACCACTGTCACTGCACACAGCCTCAGAAGTCCTGGCTACAGCAGCCAGAGGGGAGCAGGAAATGAATCCAGGCTGGGGAGGAAGAAAGCCACCGTCTTCAGACGACCTGATCCTATGCACAGAAAGTCCTAGCGGTGCCACCAGGTAACTGCTGGAGCTCAGTGACTTAGGTGATGCTGCAGGGTACAAGACTGATACACAGAGATCTCTTGCATTCCTATACACTAACAATAAAAGGTCATAAAGAGAAATTCAGGGCACAATCCCATTTACCATCGCATCAAAAATAATAAAATACCTAGGAATAAACCTACCTGAGGAGGTGAAAGACCTGCATTCTGAAGATGCTGATGAAAGAAACTGAAGATCACACAACAGATGGAGAAATAAACCACGTTTCTGAATGTTTAGATCTGTCTCCTAAAGCAGAGGAAACGGGAGCAGCAATAAATGGGACCTAATTAAGCTCAAAAGCTTTTGCATCACAAAGAAAACCATCGACAAAGCAAGAAGTCTTCAGAATGGGAGAAAATAGTTCCAAGTGATATACTGATAATATCCTAAATGTATAAGCAGCTTATACAGCTCAACATCATAAAAGCAAACCACTCAATTACAAAACAACCAGAAGACCTCAGCAGACATTTTTCTAGAGAAGATATACAGATGGCCAACAGGCACATGAAAAGATGTTCAACGTCATCAGTCATCAGGAAAGGGTAAGCTAAAGCCACAGTGAGGTACCACCTGTGTGAGTTGCCTGTACGCTTAGTCTCTCAGTCAGGTCTGATTCTTTGCGACCCCATGAACTGTAGCCCGCCAGGGGCATTCTCCAGGCAAGAATGCTGGGGTCCTCCCATCCCCTCCTCCAGGGGATCTTCCCAACCCAGGGATCGAACCCAGGTCTCCCACCTTGCAGGCAGATTCTTTACCTTCTAAGCCACCAGGAAGGCCCATGAATATTGGAGTGGGTAGCCTATATCTTCTCCAGGGGATCCTCCCAACTCAGGAGTTGGACCAGGGTCTTCTGCATTGCAGGTGGATTTCTTTACCAGCTGAGCTACCAGAGAAGCCCCATAAAAACAAACAACTCAATTAAAAAACAAGCAGAAGACCTGAATAGACATTTTTCCAGAGAAGATATACAGATGGCCAGCATCGTTATCATCAGGAAAATGAAAACTAAGACCACAGTGAAGTATCACCTCACACCTCTCAGAATTTGTCGTCTAAAAGAACACAGATAACATGGTGAGGACATGGAGAAAAGGGCCCCCACACATGCAGACTACTGGCGGGAATGCAGGTTGGCGCAGCCACTGTGGAAGCGGGATGCTCGCAACGGGACCGTCTCGTGACCCAGCGGCTTCACCCCTGGGTATACATCCAGAGAAAACAGGGACCCTGATTTGAAAAGATAAAGCTCCCGTGTTCATAACAGCATTATTTGCAGTCACCAAGATACGGAAGCAACCCAGGTGTCTGTCAGCAGATGAATGGATAAAGAAGGGGTGTGTGTAGTGGGATATCACTCAGCCACAGAGAAGAGTGAAGCTGTGCTACTTAGAGCAACGCAGACAGACTTGGAGGGTTATACCACGTGAAATGTTGGAGGAAGAAAAACATGACATCATTTGTGTGTGGAGTCCAAAAAATAAAAAAGAAGCAGATTCCCAGATGCAGAGAACAAATCAGTGGTTACCAGTAGGGAGAGGGAAAGGGGGAAGGAAACAGTGGAGTAGGGGGTTAAGAGGTAAACACTACTGTGTGTAAAATAAGTAAGCTGCAAGGATATGCTGTACAGCACAGGGAATATGGTTTTTTTATTATAGCTATGAATGGAATATAACTTTTAAAAGTTGTAAAGTATTATATTGTACACTTGAAACATATAATACTGTACTTGAACTACACCTCAATGGAAAAACGTTTCCTGGACATATGGGATGTGAAGGAAAGAGGGGTCTTGGCAACCCCAAGGCCCTCGGTCGGAGCAGCTGGAGAGCACAGACTGGGGAGGGAATGCAAAGTCGGGGCAGGGGCCGTTGAGCTTGAGGTCTCCCCAGGTGCCCGGCCGGAAGACTGGGCAGTCAGGCCTGCGGTGCGGCTGGGTGGTACTTAAAGCCGTGAGACCCTGTGAGGGGATGGAAAGGCAGCTGAGACAGGAGAGGGTCAAGGCCTGAGCTGGGTCCCCTCCGCACTGCAGGGAGGAGCTCAGGCTCAGGGGCCAGAGGGTCCCCGGGAAGTGTGGTGCCCCATGCCATGTGAATGGAAAGAGCGCCCCCAGGAGACGGTGGCCGCAGTCCTGAGTGTTGCTGACGGTCTGGTCGTGACGGCTGAGGGCTGACCAGTGACTGATCTGTGTGGGGCCCAGCGGGGACCTTGGCGGGTCTAGCTCCGGTGGAGCCAGGGACCAGAAAGGCTGGCAGCAGAGGTTTCAAGACACAGGTGGGGAGAGGAGTTAGAAACATGGAAAACAGTCATTTTGGGAACAAGTTTCTCAGCACGAGAGGCAGGGAAATGGAATGATAGCTCACAGGAGAGATGGGGTCAAGACAAGGGTGCTTCTGAGATGGAGAAGTTGGCTGATGGGCCCGGGGGAGGCGGACGGTAGGGAGCAAGCCCAGAACCAGGCGGGGCAGAGCAGTGGCCTGGCAGGAGCGCTGGCGCAGTGGGGCACAGGGGCGGGGCTGGCGGGTGCCCCAGGAGAAGGGCCCGCCACGGCCAGGATGTGGCCTGCTTGCTCCCGTCCCCAGTGAAGCAGCAAGCAGACCAGCAGCCTGAGAACAATCTGTGGAAACGGTACGATCACAGCTCTGGAAGGCGAGTGACAGCCTGGAGCCCACCCTGGCTCAAGGGGGTGTGTCTAAGTTGAGACTGGTGAGCGTGGTTGTGTGTTTTTCTGCCAGCCCCTCGCGGAGACGTAGCGGCAGTGGCAGAGTCGGCAGGAAGGTCAGTTTGAACGAGGCCGTGGTTCTGCCAGAGTGCAGTGCAGGCAGAGGCGGAGGGGGATACGCTTCACACTGGATGAAGGGGGTGTGAGGGGCTGCGAGCGCCGGGCACAGCGGAGCGCCCCTCAGCCGAGCGGCAGCTCAGAGCCATCCTGAGAGCAAGAGAGACGGCAGGGGCAGCATCAAGACCGCAGAGGCTGCAGCAGGAGCGATGCAGGGGGGCGAAAAGGACACTGAGAGCTCCCTCATAAATATACTGCGTGGGTCAGGGAGATTATTGTTATCAGAGTTAGAAAATATTTAGAATGAGGTTAGACGGGAATACCAGACCACCTGACCTGCGTCTTGAGAAACCTGTATGCAGGTCAGAAACCAAAAGTTAGAACTGGACATGAAACAACAGACTCTTCCAAATCGGGAAAGGAGTACGTCAAGGCTGTACATTGTCACCCTGCTTATTTAACTTATATGCAGAGTACATCATGAGAAACGCTGGGCTGGAGGAAGCACAAGCTGGAATCGAGATTGCTGGGAGAAATATCAGTAACCTCAGATATGCAGATGACACCACCCTTATGGAAGAGAGTGAAGAAGAACTAAAGAGCCTCTTGATGAAAGTGAAAGAGGAGAGTGAAAAAGTTGGCTTAAAGCTCAACATTCAGAAAACTAAGATCGTGTTATCTGGTCCCATCACTTCATGGCAATTAGATGGGGAAACAGTGGAAACAGTGGCTGACTTTATTTTTCTGGGCTCCAAAATCACTGCAGATGGTGATTGCAGCCATGAAATTAAAATACGCTTACTTCTTGGAAGGATAGTTATGACCAACCCTAGACAGCATATTGAAAAACAGAGACATTACTTTGTCAACAAAGGTCCGTCTAGTCAAGGCTTTGGTTTTTCCAGTGGTCATGTATGGAGGTGAGAGTTGGACAATGAAGAAAGCTGAGTTCCAAAGAATTGATGCTTTTGAACTGTGGTGTTGGAGAAGACTCTTGAGAGTCCTTTGGACTGCAAGGAGATCCAACAAGTCCATCCTAAAGGAGATAAGTCCTGAGTGTTCATTGGAAGGACTGATGTTGAAGCTGAAACTCCAATCCTTTGGCCACCTGCTGTGAAGAGCTGACTTATTGGAGAAGACCCTGATGCTGGGAAAGATTGAGGGCAGGAGGAGCAGGGGACAACAGAGGATGAGATGGTTAGACGGCATCACTGACTCGATGGACATTGGTTTGGGTGTACTCTGGGAATTGGTGAAGGACAGGGAGGCCTGGCGTGCTGTGGTTCATGGGGTCACAAAGAGTTGGACACGACTGAGCAACTGAACTGAACTGACCTCACACTAGATCTTGGAGGGGTAACTAAAGAGAAAAAGCTGTACCCTTCAGTGCAGAGGTACGGTTGAAAACCCTTCAAAATAAGAAAGAACAAAAACAAATGAGCCAAGCTTTCAAACCTGAGATGCTTGGAAGAGAACAGAAAATGCCCAAATGCAATAGAGAGGGTGAGGTGAAGAGATGAGCAAAAATTAATGAACCGAAAACCGAACAGCGGTAGCGGTGATCTGTGAGACCAGAAGCTGACTCTGTGAAAAGACTTAAAAAATACAATGAACCTTTGACACTGATGGCATTGGGGCTGGTGGGGATGGTCGGAATGAACAGTACTGGGAGGGAAGGGGCTCAGAATTAAAAAACAGATACTAATCACATGTGTTTGAACAGCATTATGACCATAAGCATGAAAACTTGGTTTAAGCAGATACTCTCCTGGGAAAATGTAAAACACCAAAATTATCCAAGAAGTAATAGGAAAATAGAAAAGCCCCATAACCACTAGAGGAAACCAGATACTACTCTAACCGCTGCCTTCCAGCCCTGGGCCAGAGGCGCCGGGCTTGAGCCCGTCTGCAGAGGCTTTATCAGGGGGCTCGGTCAGAGGGGGTCTGCTCCTGCCGCTGGTCAGAGACAGGTGTGGGGTGAGGACGGGCTCTCCTCCGGAAGGGCTCCTCCCAGAGGCGGTGAGGGCAGGAGGCTGCTCTGGTGAAGCTCCCGCTGTGTCCCCCAAGCTCAGGAGTCTGTGCCCGCCCCCCAGAGGGTGCCTCCCCTCACACAGACCAAGGCTGAGCATGGAGCCGGGGAAATGGGCAGAGCCGGGATGCCTGGCAGAAAGCTCCCTGTGTCCCTCACAGTCCCCCTTCTCCCCCCACTGCGATGTTGGTGGCCCCTCCAGGCGCCCGGTGATGGAAGCAGCAGCATAAGTCCATGGGGCTCCTAGGACCCCGACTCTTCTCCCGAGTGTGTGCTGACTGGTGTGTGCTGGCCTCCTCTACGTGGAGAGATCCTTGTTTAGGAAGTTCATCGCATGAGCACTCCGTGGTGTTCGGTGGATCAATGGAAGAAAATCAAGTTGATTGTTAAAAATAGAGAAAATACTTTATTTGGTCCTATATTCATAAATAGGCCTGAAAATGATTGTTGTGTTCCAAATTCTTGGTTACAAAAGGAGGAACAGAGATCCTGAACTATTTATAGTTCATAATTGTTAACAACTTGACTCATTGCCTCCTTCCCTAAATCTGAACTAAATATTGAATGTTATGGTGTCTCAGAAGTTTGTACACTAAGCTGCCCCCAAAAATTGATTTGCAAGGAGCAGCAGCAGGATCTTTGAAAGACGAGATGCCGGCTGCCAGACTCTGAGCGGCCTCTCTGGGGCCAGGAAGGGCTTGTTGGGAGTCTCCCTCACCTTCCCAAAGAACGGCCTGCCCCCAAGCCCATCCCACCGCTCTTCTGAAGAGGCCGCCGTTTAGGATGAGTGGGTTTCGGGTTGGGATCTTCAGAGAAGTCTAGACCTTCTATTTCTGGCTAAATTCCTACAGTGTTTGATAACTTAAATGTTTCATCCCAAGGCTCAGCTGTCACCCTCAAAAGTGCAGACAGAGGCTCTTTTCTGACCCCCTTGGCCAGAGCACTCCAGAATTTTATGCGGCAGTCCCGTGTTTGTTTTTGTGTCCGATTCCGAGAGGTTATGCATTATTGCTCAGTTGTGTCCAACTCTTTGTGACCCCATGGACTGCAGCACACCAGGCTCCTCTGTCCTTCACTGTCTCCTGGAGCCCGCTCAAACTCATGTCCATCGAGTCAGTGGTACCATCCATCCATCTCATCCTCTGTCATCCCCTTCTCCTCCTGCCCTCAATATTCCCCAGCATCAAGTCTTATAATGAGTCGGCTCTCTGCATCACGTGACCACAGTATTGGAGCTTCAGCATCAGTTCTTCCAATGAATAAATATTCAGGACTGATTTCCCTTAGGATGGACTGGTTGGGCCTCCTTGCAGCCCAAGGGACTCTTAAAAGTCTTTTCCAACACCACAGTTCAAAAGCATCAATTCTTCAGTGGTCAGCTTTCTTTATGGTCCAAGTCTCACATCCATACATGACTCCACAGTGATTTTTGGAGCCCAAGAAAAGCCTCTCACTGATTCTATTGTTTCTCCATCTATTTGCCATGAAGTGATGGGACCAGATAACACGATCTTAGTTTTTTGAATGTTGAGCTTTAAGCCAACTTTTTCACTCTCCTCTTTCACTTTCATCAAGAGGCTCTTTAGTTCTTCTTCACTCTCTTCCATAAGGGTGGTATCATCTGCATATCTGAGGTTACTGATATTTCTCCTGGCAATCTTGATTCCAGCTTGTGCTTCCTCCAGCCCAGTGTTTCTCATGATGTACTCTGCATATAAGTTAAATAAGCAGGGTGACGATATACAGCCTTTTGTTCCATGTCCAGCTCTAACTGTTGCTTCCTGACCTGCACAGGTTATGTGTAGCCTGATAAAATAAACCCCCTTTGGATTTAGTCTGATTATGAGACTGTTTTTAGCAATTGTTCATGTTTGGCATGCAGTTCTGTGGGTATAGCCACTCAATTTCTGGGTACATACATTTATATTTGTATATTTTACCCTCAGGAATTAAAAAAATTAGTTTGACCATGAACCAAAGAGTAACTGATACGCAGATATACAGCGAGATGTGTGGGCTTCCCTGGGGACTCCATGGTGAAGACTCTGCCTGCAGTGCCGGAGATGAGGGTTCCGTCCCTGGGTCAGAAAGACCCCTTGGAGGAGGAAAAGGCAGTCCGCTCCGGTGTTCTCGCCTGAGAGTCCCAGGGACTGCGGGGCCTGGCGGGCCACAGTCTGTGTCTCGGGCTCTTAGACCTGCTCCGGCAGACGTGCGAGCCCTGCAGGCCGGCCGTGTGGAGTGGGCGACGCGGCCGATGCAGTCGCTAAGACGCCCCTGGGAGGGGGTGACGTGCGTGTGTGCCACCCGCTCACCGGCTGCCCTGCCCTGGGGGTGAGGACAGGGTGGCGTCGCCAGTTCACAGGGGAGCGCGGAAGCCACGTTGGCCGGGCGTTCCTTCTCGAGACGAGGGCTGGGCTGTCGGCGCTGCGGGCCGCCTGGGCCTCAGAGCACGCCCTTCCTGAGCAGCGGAGCTGTGAGCTGTGCTGCTGCTTTGGGGTGCGTTTTCCCAGACATCGTCACCCCTCAACCACAGCATTGTTTTCTTGGTTTAAGACACAAGAGGAAGTGTTAGGAATGGCTCGCCCGGCTCGTGGATTCTGGGCTCAGAGGCCACTGAGTGGGCTGGGGGCCGGAGGGCAGGGCGCACGGCCCCCTGCTGTGAGGAGGGCGCCCGTCACCTGTGAACGCACGCGCGCCGTCAGGCGCAGGAGGGCCCGCAGCGGCCTGCGTCTGGTTCCCACGTTGACCGAGGTTCTGCTGGGCTGACGGCCTGGGACCCTGGTTCAGCTGTGACAGAGAACCTCCTATCATTGCTGAACTTTTTTCTTTTTTCTCCCTGTAAGTAACAAGACGCAAACCCAACATTCTCTCCTGCCTGCCTGTGTGGAAATAGGTTGTTTTAGCTCCCTGGAGAGCGCCTTTAGCAGGCCTTCAGGGACTGGACTGAGAGATAAAAAGCCAGACCCTCTCTGACTGAGCAGCCGCCTCCGCGGGGCTGTGCGCCCAGGTCAGAAGGTCTCGCTTTGTGATGGGCAGCTGGGGAAACGCTCGGCGTTTTCCTCTCTGGCCGCCCCAGGGCAGCGGTGGCACTGATGCAGGCCAAACTCAACCGAAGGGTGCGGGCAGGGCCTCTGGGGCGGGAAGGACACCCGGGCGTCCTCGGGGGCCAGCGCCTGTTCACTGAGAAGGGAAACGGTAAGTGCTCGTTGGCTAGCTTGAAGAAAAAGTCAAACATGAGAAAGGACCAGAGGATAAAGAGAGAGCCGAGATTTACCTTTCTGGAGAACTTGGCGCTCCCGCACTCCTGACGCTTCCCGTGTGTGTCTCGGACGGCCAGCACCTTCACGGGGGGCTGGACCTGGCTGCCCTTCCCAACGTCTGGAGGCGCTGTGCCCGAAGTCAGGGTCCCCCGGGCCGCTGCACCTCGGTCGTCTCTCGCTGGCTGCGCGTCTCCTGCCGCGTCGCTCAGCCCGTGAGGGCGTTGCCTCATCTGTAAGGTGGTGGTCCTTTTCTGTGTGGGAGAAAGGGCCGGGCCAGATGATGTGTGTTCACCACGCTGAGACGCGGAGGGCTTGACGCAGACGCAGACGCACAGAGACGGCGGGGAGCGGCAGCGCGGCCCCTCACTGCCCGCAAGCAGGGGGCTCCCGGCGCCCGGGGCGGTGCCCGCTCCCTAGCGTTGCATCAGGCAGAGCCCGACCTCCCCAGCCTGTTGTGCTGCCGGAGTGTCTCCTCGGTGTTTCTCTTGTAAGTAGGAAGGTCTAACAGAGGAAGACTCACCCCCAGAGATGGGAGTAGCTGTGTACGTAGGATTCAGGAGGTCAGACTTGTACATCTGAGCCCCAAGATCACTGCCTTTTGGACGCATGTAACTGGTTCGTGGTGGACTTGATCTGTCCTCCTAGGGGGCTTTTAGACTGGGAACCGACCCGGGCCCCTGTATAAACGTTCCAGCCTGTGTTCTTCAGAGCAGCCCCAGGTCCCTTGATTCAGCTTCAGAAATTGCTCAGAAGGGTGGGGAAGATACCAGGGTATTGGAGGGGAAGGGGGCTTGCTGGGGACCAGTGGAGGGAAAGTGCCCATTTCACCCGGGGGCGGGAGGCGGGACTGGTTCCGAGAGCCCAGCGCGGAGCCCCTTGTTACTTTGGGGATGGAGCTGCCGGCTTAGAAGGCACTTGGCCTAGAAATGTTGGCTACAGTGGCGATGACAGCGAGCAAGAGATTAAGCTCGAGATGTTTCAAGGCCAAACGCAGAGCCCTTCCAACCAAGCAGAGAGATTCCTCTGTTTAACTCTGGACTCCCCGTGGCCCCTATCCTCTACTTGCTTCCCCTCGCCCTCTCGGCTCGCCTGTCCCCCGCCCGTCGTGATCCTCCCATGATGGCGTTTTGTAAAACCCTGCTGAACTGTGTTCTCAGAGGCTCCGCAGCCGTCAGGGTCTCGTGTGCCGAGAGCTTCCTCCGCTGTGGCCGGAGTTTCAACTGGCAGCTTCCTCATGGGGGCGGCAGGAGTGACGTGTGGTTAAACTTGGACATGAAAGGCCTTCGTGTGCTCTGCTGCCTGTCTGGGCTTTGTTGCTCACGGGCCCAGATGTGGACGAGTCCCCGCTCCCCCACCCCCACGCCTCTGAGAAGGAGGGGCGGGGCCACGGCTTTGCCCCCAAGCCCCCAGGGCCCCCCTGCGCTCCCAGAAGCCGCAGGCTTTCTTCTCCTCCTGCAAGTGGCAACCCGAATTCTGAGTGGAAAGTGCATCTTTGCCCTTGGCCCTCGTCCAGCATTCCTCGCTGAGCGAATAGGATTTGGAATGTCAGATGGAGGGCGGGAGCTTGTGGGGCCGCGTGTTTATATGGAAGAGCAGCCTCCTCGGGCTTCCTCAGACCGCTTCCTTCTCCTGAGCCCTTTACGTTTGGTGTTTGGTGTCTGCGTCTAAGTCCTTCAAGCTGCGTTTGCTGTGGCCGGTGGTCGCAGGGCACTTCCCTCAAGCAGCCAGGCGCCTGGCCCTGGGAGGCGGCGTGGTGTCCAGGGAGCTGGCGCGGCCTCCCTGCAGATGAAGGCTCGGGGACTGCTCGCAAACTCGTCCCCCCGGGCGTGACCTGTGCAGCCTGGACCTCATCCTGTGGGTGCAGGCCTCCGTGAGAAGCTGCTCAGGGAGAACCAGGCTCCGGGTGGCCGGTGGCCCTGCCACTCCCGCACCCCTGCTGGGGCCATGTCCTCACGGCTAGGCCGCGGCAAGGGCCTGGCTGGGAGCCGGGCGGCTCAGTCGGACTCGCCCCCGGCCTCGCCCTCCCCGACGGCCAAGACACTGCGAGTAAGCGGGGCCCTTCCTCCATGCTCTGGCGGGCTGGGGCTGGGGCTGACTCTGGGGCCTTTCCAGAGCAGACTGGGCCCTGGGGTCTGTTGTGTCGGGCTGGGATCTGCGGTGTGTCAGGGTCAGGCTGGCCCCTGGGGTCTGTGGGGTTAAGGCCAGGCTGAGGTCTGGGGTCTGTGGGATCAGGGCTGGGTTGTGGGCTGGCCCTGGGGTGTGTTGGGGTCAGGCTGTGCCATGGGGTCAGGCTGGGCCCTGGGGTCTTTGGGGTCGGCCTGGGCCCTGGGCTGTGTTGGAGTTGGGCTGGCCCCTGGGGTCTGTAGGGTCAGGCTGGGACCTGCGATGTATTGGAGTCAGGCTGGACCCTGGGCTCTTTGGGGTCAGGCTGAGGTCTGGGGTCTGTGGGGTCGGGGCCAGGCTGTGGACTGGCCCTGGGGTGTGTTGTGGTCAGGCTCTGCCATGGGGTCAAGCTGGGTCCTGGGGTCTGTGGGGTCAGGCTGGGCCCTGGGGTCGGGTGGGCCGAGGTGCTGCGGGGCATGTGGAACTAGCTGCAGGGAGCTGCTCGGCAGGAGGTTTGCGCTCCTGAAAGCAGCCTTGGGAACCTCAGGTCAAGCTCCTCGCTGACCGCGGAGTAGAGGCTGGCTGTGTTTAGCAGCTCCCTTCCTGTGACTTACGGGTCGGCGCTGTGTCCCAGGGGCAGCAGCCCCCAGTGCTGTGGAAGCGTGTGTGGTGACCTCAGGCGTATGCAGGCCCTGCGTGTGCACGCGGGGCACCTCTGAGTGAAGGCAGCAGAGGGCAGGCGTTCCGGGCATGGGGTCCGGTCCTCGGTGCCTCTCAGGAGATCCTGAGGAGCCCTGTTGGTGGTACCCACTGCGGGGGTGCCCACGCCGCCGGCCAGTCCTGCTCCAGGATGCGCGGCTGCAGCGCCCTGCTGGGGAGCATTGGGGGTCGGGGCGGCTCCTCCTGGGGAGCGGGGGCCCAGCTCCCTTATTTGAGAGGAACCCCGAAGGAGCCTCGATGTCCTGAGTGGTTCTGTATGCGTTTTCAGTGTCTTTCTCACGGTGTGAATGCCCGCGGGGCCTCTCCTCTGTGTGTGTCCTGGGAGTGCGGGGGCCTCTGTCCTCCCCAAGGAGCTGGGGAGCCTGCGCCCCACAGCTGCCAGGCTGGGCCCACGGGTGGGAGCGGCCGGGGCCATCCTGTAGTGTGAGGAGCCCGGGTCAGCGCCGCTAAGCCCTGGGGCCGCTCCCGGAGCAGCGTCTCCCGGCAGCAGCCCGCTCACGTCTCCAGGGATTCCCCTTTCCCGTGTCCTCTCTGAGGGGCTGCTGCTTGCTCCTTGTCTCGGCCCTCACGGCCACCCGCCTCCGACTTTTAGGCTGTGGCTGTGGTGGAGAAGGTCGAGGATATGGGGTAGAGGGAGCTGAAACCCGGCCTGAGCGCGGCTCCCAGGGTCGGAGGGTGGCCGGGCTCCCACTGCGCCTCCCCCCCCCGGCTGCAGCCCCGGGACCCGGGCAGCCTGGACCTGTGCTGCGGAAACCACTCACGCTCCGCTCGGGTGTCAGACGGGCGCGCAGACTAACCTGGAGTGGGTGGGGAACCCTGATTTCACCTCCCAGCGGGTCTCAGCTCATGTGCTGCGGGGTCCGCATGGGTGTCCCCCTGCCTCCCGACACCACTTCAGGGCGTGTGTGCGGCACAGACACCCCGAGGACGGGCCGGGCCGGGCTTCCGAGCGCGCCGGGCGTGCTGCCATCCTCGCGTCCTCCCCAGAGAGCGTGGAACCTGGCCTGGCCCCTCATCAGCAAGCACACGGCGAATACTCCTGAGGGTCGCGGACCCCCAGCTCACAGACAGCCGTTATGAGCTTTGGTGGCTCTGGGACGGGGTAGGGACACAGGAGACCAAGACTGTGGGCCCCCGGAGCCCCCGCGCCCCCTTAGGGGCAGGATCGCTGGCCCTCCCTGCTGGGAACGGCCCGTCCTGCTGGAGGCCACATGCAGCCAGAGCCCGGCTCTGCAGGCCCGAGGCGCGAAGCCCCGCCAAGAAAAGGAGTGTTGTCCAGAGGGCTAAACAGCAACTGCTTCCATTTTCCTTTCCTGTAAGGAAAACATCCTCAGAGGGAATTGTGAAGTAACGGCTGGTCTCCTTGGGGAGTTTGGAGGGCGTACTGCCCTCAGGTGCTCAGGAAGCCTGTAGATGCCAGCTCTAACGGTTATCTCTGACTACAGAAGACCACGACAGGGTGCGTTCTCAGCAACTGGAAAACTAAAACCGCCTTATCATGCTTCTAAACTCCAAGCAGCATCTGACCCTTTTAATATTATGTAATTCAGCATTTCTGTACTTGGTAAAACTATGACCTTTTTAAGACAGTGTAATAACCTAATGTTTGTCTAGAGATTGTGCAACTAACATCCTCCTTAATATTCACTTAAATGCAAAAGATAGTGCATGTCCTCCCCAACCAAGGGTCTTGTTTACTTTCTCTAGTTGTAGTTTTGAAGTAATAAACATTTTTCATTCTCTGAACCCCTGATTATACTACTAGACGTGGCTTTAAATCCAGCCCCGTAAGGAAGGTGCCCACCACCCACCACTCCTCACCCACAGTGCTGGTCTCCGCTGCCCCGAGAATGAAATTCTTTTCATTTTCACACTAGACTCACACTAGTTCAGCATCTCTGTCTAAAAACTGAGGGGTGGTCCCTGGGTGACAGGCCTGCTGTCTCTCCCCTCTTGCTCAGGGAAAGCCAGACAGCTTCCCGAGTCCCGCGCGAGTCTGGCAGGTGCCTCCCCGTGGTGGTCGATGATTGCGTGCAGGCCGGCCTCCCCTCACACCCCGAGCAGCCCCGCCAGGCGCTGGCTCACACACCTAGTGCTGCTCAGCCATGCCGACTCTTCGCAACTCCATGGGGGACAGCACGCCAGGCCTCCCTGTCCTTCACAAACTCCCAGGTTTGCTCACACTCATGTCCATTGAGTCAGTGATGCCATACAAACTTCTTTTGATGTGATTTTCCAATATTAAAAAAAACAATAATTCTGAGCTACTAACATACTAGATGCCTCTGGCTCTTTTTTGCTCTTTAATCACTGTGACTATTTATTGAATTTCAAGTTTATAAGTTCTGTTATCTTAAAAACTAGTCAGTTTAGGTGGTTTAGCATTTTCAAATCATCTTGGAAGCAAGAACCAGGTAACCTCTGGTCAATATTCTCAAGTCATTATTTGCTAACTTACTAAAATATTCCTCAGTACAGGGCATACCCAAAGATAACAGAAAGCCTGAGAAAGTCTAACATCTATAGTGTTCAGCTGACACCGTTGTACTGAATGGTCGTGAAGTAAGTGGGACATCAGCTGAACCCTGGGAGTCTCTTAATTAGACAGACTTTCTTTGAATTGGTTGGTATTTATGATAATAGGATTTGACCTGCATCTATAAACCGAAATCACTAGCCTTTTCCCCATGTAACCTGGGTTGTTATTCCTTCAGGATTTACATTTAAACAGAAAATACACAGATTTTACATAATATTTTTCACCCCAGCTATAATGTGAATAAAGGGAACATTTTACCAGCTAAAATCGTAACCAGCTCTACAAACTAAGGAGGGCTAAGGAGGGTGCATCTGGCTCTGGGTCGCATGGCAGCAAGGAGTGCTCACCCACCCCATGGGGCGCCGGCCTCCTGGGCAGGGGGGAGTGACCGCCCCACAGCACCTGTCTCCAGCCCTGACCCCCCCCCCCCCCCCCCCCCGCTGTGCCCGGTGTGTCCAGCCCTGCCCCCCTCCCCCGCCGGCCCCGCCCTGTGGGTGTCACCTTCTCCTGCACCACCCTGACCCAGCACTCCCAGTCTGGGAGTCTGTAACTCTACCTTACAACCTGTCATCTCTGGATGAGAAGCATCATCTGGGTGAATAATCTAAGGGTGCGAGCGGCTAGCTGTTGTTTTCTCTCTGATCGAAACCACTGGCGCGCTGGGTTTGGCTTGGTCACTTTAAACTCCACTGAAGAACAGGCAGCAGTGACTTCGCAGGGAAGCTTCCTCACGAGAATGGGAGAACCTTTCAGCATGGAAGCAGGTCCCCACCACCCCCGGAACAGCAGCCTGAGTCTGGGGTGGGCTGGGCTGGGTCAGCCACAGAGGAGAGGCTGGCAGGCCAGAGACTGATTCCGGCCACACGGCACTGCTGTGCCTCCTCCCTGGGGACCGTTTCCTGTGCGATAGGCCGATTCTAGACCCGGAGTGAGGCAGAAGGACTCCCTGCCCCGGGGGCCTGCGGCTCACAAGGGAGACGGGGAAATGCAGGGGGAGAGGGAGCCTTGTGGCCAAGGTGCGGGTCTGGTGCTGGGCGCAGGAGGCCAGTCAGTGGAGGGCGGCCAGGGCGGGCACAGTGTGGCCCGCAGACCCCAGTGTGGGCGGCCCCAGAGAAGGTGACAGGACACAGCCTGGCAGCGGGGCAAGCCAGGTTCCCTAGGCTGCAGCGTGTCCAGAGGTGCTTTGGGAGGCTCAGGGCTGATAGAAAGTGGTTGGTCTGAAGCTCAGGAGGAGACCATGGGCAGAGAGTACAGAGAGAGATGTGTGACTTAAACCAAGGGCAGACGTCGCAGGCAGGGGAGCGGCGGGGAGCACAGCCCAGGGAGCAGCGGCAGTGGTCGGGGGCTCCTCCCAGGCCGCCCCTGCGGGAAGCCAGGGCCCACGTATGTCCGTGGTGGTGACGCGCGTCCGTCCCGAAGAAGCCAGGAACGGAGGGTTTGCGGAGGGCGGTGGGGTTGAGAGGCCGGGGCCCCAGTCTGCGTTTAGCACGGCTTCTTGTGTGCTCTCCGCCTCGTGCCCCCAGGAGAGCTGAGTTACAGTCAGGAGACAGGAAAGGCTCGAGCCGGCCTTCTCCCTCTGGTCTCTGGTCCTGAGTGTGTGTCATGCAGGGGCCAGCGCTGCCCCAGCCCGGAACCAGCCGCCTTCTTGGACCGCAGTGCAGGCATCCTCCTCGGAGGCCTGGCCTCAACTTCTGCCCACTTCCTGTGAGAGCAGCGTCTTTGTCAGAGCACCAGCTTCCCTAGTCGGCCCCCTGTGGTTGGTTATCAGAGAGAGAGTGTAACTATTCCGACAGTCACATAATAACCCGAAGTGCCCATGGGTTAGAGAGGGTAAGTAGGGATTAGCCTGGATAATCAAAATCTACAAATAATCAAAACCCTGGCTTGAGGGCAGGGGTGCGCTTGAGCTTATTCCTCTGGTGCCCAGCAGCCCGGTACACCGGGCACAGAGGGGCCGAGCAAGTGGGCAGTGGGGGCTGATGCTACCGGAGTGCCTCCGGAGCCCGCGCCGTGTGGGCCGAGGACCCGTGCGGGCCGGGAGACCCCTGACTGGAACCACGAGTGTTTGAGCAGCTCGTGGTCCTTGGTCCTTGTCACCTGGCCCGTGAAGGCCGCCTGGAGAGGACGCTGTGTTTCATGGGCTCATGACAGTTTGCAGATGGCGTTTAAGAGCAGAGGGCTTGCCCCAGGTTCTTCAGAGAAACTTCAGTATGTTCGTATATTTCCTTCTACAATCAGTACATTTTGTGAGCTCCCAGAAGACGGTAAAGAACCTGCCTGCAGTGCAGGAGACCTGCGTTCGATCCCTGCGTTGGGAAGATCCCCTGGGGAAGAGCATGGCAACCCACTCCAGTATTCCTGCCTGGAGAATCCTCGTGGCCAGAGGAGTCTGGGGGGCTACAGCCGTGGGGTTGCAGAGTCAGACACGACTGAGCAACTACGCACAAAAGATGTGGGAATTCTCTGGAAGCTGGGAATGTCAACAAGGGGAAGGTGCTGGCCTGGATGGAAAGAACACAGGGCCAGCGTGACCACAGGGGCATCAGGGCTGGACCTCTGCTGATGGGGGGACACCCCAGATCTCGTGCACCAGCAGCCAGTCACCTCGTTCCCACGAGCCTCCCAGGAGGCTCGTCGCCATCTGGCAGGGAGAGTTTTCAGAAGTATCTGCAGAAGCCGAATGTAAGTCCTGTATTTCCTGGCTTCACTGGTTTACTTTCCATGTGCAGTGAGTACTCAGTGAAGACAAACGGGTGAAATGCGATGATGTCAGACGTGATCTAACGCTTTCAAAGGCCGGCTCTTGCCTGCAGGTGTCGCCTCCACGCTCACCTGCCCAGAGGATGCACACCTGCCTGCCTGCCGTACTGCCAGTCTTGGTCTGACTCGGGGTGTGAGCTGCCAGCCGGCCGCGGCTGCAGGGCTGTGCACTGTGAACGCTTCCCCTAGGGGTACGGGGGTGAGCTCGGCCGAGTCTCTCACCGTGGGGCTTTCCAGAACGTCCCGAGCTGGTGTCCCGGCCTGGGCTGGGGCCTGCAACCATGCTCACGCATTTCTGTCTGGACTGTGTTGTGGGCACGCGGTCCTCGGTGAGTCAGGCCTGACCCAGACACCAGTCCTGAGCACGGGGCGTCCCGGGCTGACGGCGGGGGAGCAGAGACGTGTGATGGGAGACCACATCCCTGTCAGAGGCAGGGGCCGCGGGACCAGCCCAGGGGCACATCCAGGCTCAACCAAGAGCCTGAGCAGAGGCACAGCAGGGCCTGTCCTGGCCCACACGGACGGAAGATGTGCAAGAGAAGATGGTCCAGCAGAGACCTGGGGACACCCATCCCCAGGTTCGGGGAAGCGCCTGACCCCACCTGGGCACCACCGCTCCTGCACCTCCATCTCTGCACAGAGGGACGGTTTCCTTCCCCGCCCCCCACCGCGTAGTCCCCGACGCTGGGATAGTCTGAACTCAGGAAGGCCCTGTTCAGAGCTGGAGGCCCCGGGCCGTCCATTCATGCTTCCCAAGAGCGTGACAGCCATGTCTGTGTGTGGGGAGGGGCTTTCAGAGCCTCGGTGTCGGCGTGGATGCCTCACATGGCCAGGTGTGTGGCGGGCCCGCCTCTGAGCGCGAGACAGACGCTGGCTTGGTGCCTGCCGCGTCCTCCCCAGGGAGCGCGGACGCAGGCTTTCCCATGGCTCGGGGGTCAGGCCTGCTGGTCTTGGCGTGGGCACGTGATGTGGTCCGTCCATCTCCCTTGGGCCCGGCTTCCAGAGCCATGATTTTATTTTAAACTTGGTCAGAGGAGTTTGGTTTTAATTATCCACCTTCCTGAACTCCCAGTAACTCCACGCTAAAAACTTTTGTGGGGATTTTTCTAAGCCAGCCTCTGATGTTTCGAGAGCCTCTACTTCTCACAAATCAAAGCCAGCCTGGCCCCATCCCACTCCAGGACGGCCATGTGAATTCACGGCGCCCTCGGCTTGTTCTCTTATTAGAAACAGGCCCCAGCCAGTGAGGTTGTTACGGGAGAATTCAGGAGGTATGGGAGGGAGGAACCAGCTTCTTGGTTGGGGAGCGCTCCTAAACCGTGGTCTGTCTGGGTCGTCCTCCTGCCCACCTTCTGTTTTCTGTGCTCTGGTTGCTTTCTGAGCAGCTTGCCACCTCTGCTGCTGGGGCCCAAGTCGGGCCATAAAGGCTGCAAGAGTGACTGGGCAGCTTCCCTCCAGCCCAGACGCAGCAGACAGTCCCGTCTCCCCGCCAACGGCGCTGGTCTTCAGGACCAGCAGCGTCTCTAACCAGGAGTCCTTCCCGAGACATTCTGGCTCAAGCACAGGCCGCCGGGCGACTGTCCTAACCTGCAGGTCTGGCGCTGCTGTCACCAGCGGCTCCGGCTCCTCCCCGGGGGTCCTGGGCGTCCTTCCCCACCTTTCATGATGTCCTTGGTCTCGCAGGCAAGCCTGGGCCTGCTCTCGCAGCCGGCTCCGAGCGCTCCCCGCAGGGACAGGCCCACACTTCCGAATGAGGCGCAGTGTCCGGGAGACGGAGCTGGGCTTAGTGAGCCATTGCGCCTTTCATCGAGAAACCCAGGCCTCTCTGTCCCTAAACATAGTGGTGTTTTTCCATTCGACGCCAGACTATGTAGGGCATTTAGAAGGCAAGCACAACAGTAGTCTCTGGAACACGATCTCAGCACCAGCACCACGCTGTCCAAGGCCGGGAATGAGTCTGGAGCCCCGAACCCTTCTGGGCTCTCAGAAGCCGCCTCAGGCCCATTTCTGCTGTGAGGAGAGCACGTCTCTAGAGACCCCGGTGTCCTCCTCTGAAGTGGTGCCTGTGCAGCCGAGCTGCCTCGCCAGCACCCAGATCGTGTTTTCTGAGACTCGTGCGTGTGGAGAAGCAGGCGTGTCTCCCTGTGGCCTCCCGGGCGGCCCCTCCGGGAGCCGTGGCTGTCCTGAGTGTCAGGGCTTGCCCACCGTCTGTATCTCGCATAGCTTCCTTCACGGAGGCCACACCACGCCCCCGCGTGCCATCTGCCCCATCCAAGGACCCCACAGGCGTGACGGCAGGAGCCCCCCGCCCCGAGTGGGGAGGGTACTGCCCCTCCTTGGTGTGACTTGTATGCCCTGATAGAGGGGAGCTGGCCGAGATGGACTTGGTGGGCGCCGAGTTTCCTGTCCGCATTGCAGAATATAAAGCTGGTGACTTAGCTAAAGTCTCACCCGACAAGTCCCACACTTAGAGAGAGGATGTCAGGAACCCCCCAGGCATAAACAGACCCGGCCTGTGGACACCCTGCCCAGGGTTTCTGTAGGGGAAGGGATGGTTTACAGCCAGAGGGCTCTCCCTGAGGGGCTGGAGCTCAGAGAAGCCGGGAGGGAGCTGGTGCTCTGGTGTGGAAGTGCTCAGAGGCCCAGAACTGACCGTGTGAGTCCTCCCGGCAGAGCCTGGCCGGCCCAGTCAAGGCCTGCGGGCTGGGTGTGTGGCGCAGTCGCGGGGGCGTCACTGGGAGGGCGGGAGGGCAGGAGGACCTGGGGTGCGTGCACAGCACCTCCTCGTGGATCCCTGTCCAGAGAGCAGCGGGGGCGCCTGCTGCCTCTCCCCGCCCCGCTCCCATCTGCCCGCGCTGCTCAGACAGGCCTGCCAGCCACATGCTCGCTGCCCCGCTCCGGCCTCCCCACAGGCCCTGCGCGGCAGTCCTTACGTTCGGTGGGCCCTTGGGGTCGCCTGGCCGGGGTTTGGCCTCGCTTCTCTCAGTCCGGGTGCGTCCTGACGGCAGGACGGCCCCTGGGAGCAGGCTGAGCGCCAGCACTCCAGGTCAGGCAGCACCGCTGGGCCCCTGAAGAGAGGTGGGGCCGGTCCAATATGGAGGTGAGGCGGGTCTTCACCCCGACACGCTCACAGCAGGTTCCCCAGGGGATGCGGTGCCATTCGTGGGGAAGGCGGGCTCCCAGCCTATCGGGAGCACCTCCCAGTTGCGGTCCCGGTGGGGGTCTGGGTGGGCCGCTATGGAAACCAGAGGGTTGGTGGGCGTGAGCCTGGGTTAAGAGAGGGTCCCACGCGGGGACGGCAGCTCGCAGCCGGGGTCAGAGCCACGGGCCACACCCCCGGAACCTACGCGTCCTGTCCCTCGTCCTCTCGCTTCTGTCTCCGCTCAAGGATCTTGTTATTAACTCCTCAGAAAACAAAAATAAATATGTCTACATCAGTGGAGGATGTTTTGGTTTTTTGCCTGAGTTCTTTTATTAAAAAAGTGGAGGTAGAGGGTAAAGGTCATCTGTGATCAAAAATAAGTGTGAAGCAGACATACTGTTACACTGGTGTTCGCAGTGACCGTAAGCAGCTGAGCTCCCGGTGGAAACCTGTAAGCTCCTTGCTTCTGAGGCCTCAGGACTGGCTCACAGTCTGCTCCTCCCAGGGTCCTCGGGACACGGGGGCCTCTACCTGCCCTCCTCTCCCTTCGTGAGGGGCCTGGGCGGAGCAGGGACGGTCCTGGGCCTTCACGGAGTAGATGACCGCGTCCCCGAGAGCAGGGCTGGGCGGTGAACGGAAGGAGGGGGTAGACGGGATGCTGAGATGCAGCCACAGGGCCGTTTGTTGCTGGTGGTCCTGTCACAGGTTGCTGAACCCCAGCTTGCCGCGACGCGCTGCCCCCCGCCCCGGCCACGAGTCTCGAGAGTCCTGGGCCCGTGGACGTAGGGGGACTGCTTTGCTGAGCGGCCTTTCCTTAACCTGCGAAGCTATACCCCGTCTCCAGCTGTGAAGCTGAGGTGTCTGGTTTGGCAAGCACACTTGTGAACAGAAACGATGACATCAGCCCCTGGCTAACTCTGACTTCTTGTTTGTCTCCTTTCTGCAGCATGAACGACTCTCTAGGTAAGGCCTTCCCCGCGCCACACCCGTGAGTAAACGCCCGTGTGCTCACACGCTCGCCTGCCTCAGCGTGTCTCTGTGCCCTCCCGTCTCCTCCTCGCCCCCGCACAACCCCTCCCTCCACGTCACGTGCGTCCTGCCCCCACCTCGGTTCCCTGGGCTCGGGGGGCGTGAGTGTCCAACAGACGGTTGGACAATCAGCAGCCTGGTTCCACCACGAGGGCAGTGCGGACGGGCACTCGGGACAGAGGGGTGGCCAGCCGGACCCGTGGTTCTGGGTCGGGGGCCCCAGCCCACTCCCTGTGCCCAGGTGGGCCCAGGGGAAGTTTGTCCAGTGAGCTGCAGCCCTGAAAACTTAAGGAAGCGCGTCAGAGTCTGGGGAGGCCGAGCGCCCACGGGCACAGACTTGGTCTTCCTGAAGCATGAAGTAAGAGAATGGAGACCATTGGTCCCCAAGTTTGTGATGCCTCTGATGGCGCAGCTGACGGGGCAGGGGTGCACCCACGGAGGCTCGGGGCGAGTCCGTCTGGTGGCGGAGCCGCTGCTTCCTTGTTGATGGACCCTAAAATCTATGCACTGGCCCGTGGTCCTCCTTGCTTGTCCTCTCACCAGCACCAGCAGAGGGTAAACTTAATTTCCATCTAACCCAGGAGAAAATTAATTTTGCAGATTGGTGGAGAGAAGTGCTTTACTCTAGTTAATTTCTTGTAAACTCTGTTACCATTATAATGCCATTTATGAAAACAAATTTCCCCACCAACTTCAAAATGTGCTATAAAATTGTAGCAATTAGAACAGTGAGGTACTCAAAATTGATGGAACCAGCCGACAGCCCCCAGAAGTCACACATGACTTTCTAGCTTCGTGGGGGAAGAATCCATCTAATTTACATAAAATTCAAATCTCTGCTAGTAAAGAGACAAAAATAAAGTGGGGAAAACACTTCTTTTTTTTTTTTTTTGGGAAAACACTTCTTGTAGCTTACGTTAGCTGAAGGCTTCCCTGGTAACTCAGCTTGTAAAGAGTCCTCCTGCAATGCAGGAGACCTTGGTTTGCTTCCTGGGTTGGGAAGGTCTGCTGCAGAAAGGGAGAGGATTACCCACGGTGGTAGTGTGGCCTGGAGAACTCCACGGACTGTATAATCCATGAAGCTGCAAAGAGTTGGACGCGGCTGAGCAACTTTCATGTCAGGTTTAAAAGCTCTACTGTATGTAGGATGCTCAGTACATTTACTTCTTGACCAAACAGTTCCACTGCTAAAATTATATGCTAAGAAGGTAACTGAACAAATAGACTAAGATTTATAGACAGGTCAGTGTGTGCCTTGGAGAAGGAAATGGCATCCCACTCCAGTCTTCCTGCTTGTAGACTCTCATGGATGGAGGAGCCTGGCAGGCTACAGTCACTGGGGTCGCAAAGTCAGGCGTGACCCAAGTGCCTTAGCACGGACGGTGTGGGCCTTTCAGCAGAGGATTGAGCACTCACACAGCCATGTAGCAGATGTCTCCACAGTCATCTTTTTTTTTAATGAGGCAAACCTGGGGGCAGGGGGTGCCTCGCGGTTGTCTTGAGCAGGTGTAGGGGAGAGAGGAGGAGCCAGACATGGAAAGTATGCTCTGAATTTGTTTACAGAAGTGTCTGTTTTGACCTCCATGTCTAACATCCTGCAGGAACATGGACTAAACTAGCAGAGATTGACCTGGGGCGGGGCTTGGGGCGACTCTCATTTTCTGTTTAGACACCTCAGTACCTGTGCCTCAGTTGTTCAGCACCCATGTACTGCTTTTATAGTCAAAGTCAGTGAAGGGATTTCTGTTTACAAAAGGTTTTTTTTTAAGTAGAAGAAGAAGAAGAATGTTGTTGTAGGAGTTAGCATCCCTGTGAGGACAGGGTGGCCCTTGATGTTGTGGGAGCCGTGCTCTGGCCCCTGCCCAGCTCCGCCTCTTCTGGCAGCTGGATCCCACCCACCCCCGAGTGGTGCCCGCAGACAGGGCCGCAGGCAGAAGCTCTGGAGCCGGGCCTTCAAGCATCCTGGTTCAGGGTCAAGCCCTGCAGGGCCAGTCCATATGTGGCTTTCCGTGGGCCACATTCTGGCTTGGAAACAGCAAAGCCCCAGAAAAATAGGAACACTGCTAGGGATCCACTTAGTCCGTGATCCACTCTCAGACCAGCCAGTTCTGGAACGAAGCCGCCATCCGCCCTAGAATGCAGCCCCTACATGCTGTGAAATCCTATACCGGGCACGGCCGCCCCCGTGTGGCATCCAGAGGAGAGGGTGGATGGTGAGCTCGCCTGCCCTGTGCCCTCCTTACCCACCCCAGCTTGGAGCTCCAGGCCCATGTGTTTCTGACTTCATTGGAATAATTTTGTAAGAGCCTCTGAGATCCAAGAAACTTGCTTTTAAAAGTATTCTCTTGAAGGAAGGTATTCACCCCCGAAGCTAGTGTGAAAAGCTCTGAGATTTCAGCTGGCACAAGTGTGCAAACTGCCAACTCCCAGCCCCCTGCGTGCCAGGCGCAGGCTGGCCCCCTGCCTGGGCGGGCAGGCGTGCCCCGTGGCTCTCAGCACCTCTTAGGAAAGTGTCCGCTGCCCTTTCGCATCACCCCCTGCACCTTGCTGTTCTCGGAACCGGCTTCCCCTTCCCTGTGTCTCCCGCAGGCTGGAATCTGGAGGCAGCGACGCGCCCACCGAGCGGGCCTCAGCCAGAGCCCGCCGGGAGGCCCGCGAGGCCCGCCTGGCCACGCTGAGCGGCCGCACGGAGGACGACAGCACCAAGGACTACAGGAAGGTGGGTGCTGCCCCCGGCCCCCCGCTCAGGACAGCCCCGCAGGGCGCCTCGGGCTCCCCCGCTCCGCCAGACGCTGTAAAGCGCAGTAAAAATGTCCCCGAATCAGGTGCTCAGCGGTGTGGGAGGGGGAGCAGAGCCAGCTGCTTCCCGTGAGCCCGCGAGCGTCAGCCACGCGCCGCTCGGTCATGGTCAGTACGCCCTCTGGTTGAGGGTTCACGCTGTTTCGCAGCTCGTTTGCCTCACTTCTTGCAGAAGAGAATGCAGCTCCCGGGGCCGCCCCAAAACCCTTCCCGTGCACCAGGTGCCAGGAAAAGCTTGTCGCTGAAACGTTTGTCTTGTCAGGCAGGCCTTGGCTAAAGTGGGCACGCGCACGAGGGAGGCTCCAGCATCAGACCTCCTCTGTGAGGGAACCAGGTTCTTGAACCACAGATACACACAGCGCGTGTCCATTCTGTGCCCTGCCCCTGGAGATTAACGTCACTGACGACGGGGGAGCCTCATCTTGTGTTCAGTACCTTGGGCCTCACGGTTCTGGAGGCACCCTGTCCCCAGCCGCCCACTCAGTGGGGACCTGACTCCTCTCTCCCTCCCCAGCTCTATGAGAGCGCCCTGACCGAAAACCAGAAGCTGAAGACAAAACTTCAGGAGGCCCAGCTCGAGCTGGCAGACGTGAAGTCCAAGCTTGAGAAGATGGCCCAGGTGAGGTGGGGAGAGGAGACTTGGGTGCGGCAGTGAGGAGGTCAGGACAGCCCTCCAGAGAGGAGAGGTGGGCTCCGCCTGCCACGGGTCGTTGCTGGGTGGGTGGGAAGCCACCTGGAAGCCCGCGGGTGAGAGTTGTGAGTCTGCCAGGGAGGCTCGGGTGGAGACCAGAGCTGGCTGTCAGTTCTGCCCCAGGATGGGGTCCGGAAGCACAGACGGGAATGCGGGCGCTGACGGCAGTGGGCATGGGGGGCAGTGCCAGCGCCCGGGGCCAGGGTGGACACTCCCCGAGGGCTCTCTGGAGGGCTCCGCAGTGCAGAGCCGGCTGCCCTGGGAGCTGTTCTTCATCCTCGGCTTGGAAAGGCCCCACCTGCTCGTGGCGGCCGAAGCCAACTTTGTCCTGAAGGGGATGCCAGGCTGGCCACGCGGGCCTGGGCTGCACCTTTCAGAGGCTGGGGGCATCCTGGGAGGAGCCCCGCCCTCCACTCCCTCCTCTGCAGAAGCTCCCTCAGCACCTCCTTTGACCTCTGGGTCTTGGCTTCAAGGCACAGCGCTCCCACGAGCTGGGACGCTGAGTGCATGGAGGCTGTTGAAGATAAACTCAGCCTCTTAGTCCCTGGGGAAGTATGTGGACTTTTTAGCCAACTGCTTTGCTGGGTGTGTCGGAATATGCTTTGTTTTGCCAAATAGAGTTACTGAAATTCAGAAGAAATGCTGGTGCTGCAAGCCAAGCCTCTGCTCTTTACCAAAAATGGACTGTTCGATGGACAGTGAGGGGGAGGCCTGTCGGCCCCATGCATCTGTGTGCAGACGGTCTCCACATGGACACACAGCATGTCCACAGGGAAGGCCCATCCGAACTTGGAGGGCCTAGAGTTAAACCAAGGCAAACCAGAACGAGATCTTTGCTCGAGTGAGCTAGCTAAGCTCTCCCAGTGCAGGTGAAGTAGCCATGAAATGGCTCCCGCGGCCCCAGCTCAGGCAGGAGGACCTGGGTGCAGCTGCCCTGCCCCTTCTTCCCTCCTGCCTCTGCGTCTCTGCGGAGGGAGCGGCCGAGGGCCATGCGCTTCAGAGACGCTGGCGAGAGCCTTGGACGGGAGCCTGAGATCCCAGGTCTCTGCCGGTTCTGGCCAGTCCTTCACTGTTTGAGAAAAGAAGCCTCTCAAGAACACCAGCATGATTGCGGTATCTATTCAGTGTTTCTGTGGCTGGTACTCAGCACAAGCGGTCACATTGTCATCACCAAGGGCCTATTGGTCGTGAGAAATTGTGCCTGGTTGTGAAAGGCGTGAAAGGCTGAGAGCAGAAGGGGCTGGGGGCGTCCCCATGCCCCATTGAGGAGTCCAGCCTTGAAGCTCCTCTGCTTTTTAGCTGTGGTGGCTGAATCATTTTACCCTGTCTCCAAATTATATATTAAAAGTAGAGGCTTCCCTGGTGGCTCAGAGGTAGAGAATCTGCCTGCCAGTTCGGGAGACACAGGTTCGATCCTTGGTCCTCAAGGATCCCACATGCTGAGGAGCAACTAAGGTCGTGCTCCCCAACCTGGAGCCTGAGCCACAGCCGAGAACCCGCACTCCCCAATGAGGGAAGCCTCCGCAGTAGGAAGCCCGCGCCCCGCAGCTGAGGAAGAGCTTGCATAGCACTGAAGACCCGCGGCCAGAATACAGGAGGGAGAAAGGCCGAGGGTGGCCCACACGGGAAGCTCCAGTCTCTCCTTCAAGTAAAAGCTTACCCAGCGTTGAGCCCGGTGTACCAAACAGTAAAATGGGAAGGTCCTGTTCACCACAGGCCGGGCTGTGGGTGGACTGAGGCCGGGGAGACCAGCCCACCCACCGTGCAAACCCCGCCTTTGCCCTGGAGCAGAGCGGGCCGAGCAGGAAGGGCCGCTTTAGCTTAACCGGAGAAAGGGCTTCCATTTCCTCTGGCCTGAGATTCCAGAGAGGGAAGGGAGGGCCGGTGCGGGGCGGGAGGGGCGGCCTTTGTGTGTGTGTGTGTGTGTGTGTGTGTGTGTGTGTGTGTGTGTGTGTGTGTGTGTGTGTGTGTGTGTGTGTGTGTGTGTGTGTTTGGGTGTGTGTGTGGTGACTGTGTGCACATGTAATGTGGTATGGTGAGTGTGTGTACCCTGTGTGGGTGTGTTGTGTGTGGGTGTGTAAACATGCTGTGTGCACGTGTGTGCATGCAGGCATGTAGTGTGTGTGGGTGCATGCCTGCTGTGTGCATGCATGTAATGCATGTGTGGTGAGCTTATGTACACGTGATGTGTATCATGAGGGGCTGTTTGTGTAACATGCATGTTGTGTGGTGGGTGTGTCTGCACACATACGTGTGTGTACATGTGGGTATGTGACGTGTGGGTGTGTGGCTTGTGTGTGCATGTATGTGTGTAGTGTGTGTGGTGGATGTATATTGTATGTCGTACATGCAGTCTCTGTGGATATGGTAAGTGTGTCTACATGTGTGTGGTGTGTGTGTACATGTGTGCACGTACGTGGTGTGTTGTGTATGCACAGTGTGTTGTGTGTACATGTGCTGTGCGTGTTGTGTGTGTAGATGTGGGTGTGTCCGCATGCAGTGTGCGTGTTCTGTGGGTATGTGCGCATGGGTGTGTGTGCACATAATGTGTTGTGTGTGTTGTGTATGCATGTAGTGTTGTGTGTACATGTACCGTGCGTGGTGTATATGTGCGTGGGTATGTGTTGTGTATGCACGTGTGTGTGGTGTGTGTGTACACGCGTGGGTGTGTTGTCTGCATGCAGTGTGTGTTGTGTGTACATGTAGCATGCATGTTGCATGGGTGTGTACACGTGTGTGTGTTGTGTCTGCATGCAGCGTGTGTTGTCTGGTGTCTGGTGACCGCCGGTGTGTCCCTGCCCCCCCGCCCCGCCGTGGGGATTCTGTGAACCAGGAGGGCTGGCGGTGTGCGTCTGGTGGTGTCAGGACCGTGTGCAGGGTCCTGCCGTGTGACCGTCTGGAGCCCCGCCAGCTGGCGGGCGGCCGGTGGGGGCTGGATGAGAAGAGCCCTCTGGCCCTGAGACCTCCAGTGACAACCGTGCTCCTTCTTTTTGCACCAGCAGAAGCAAGACAAGACCCCTGACCGCTCGGCGGCGCTGGAGACGGAGAAGCGGGTGCGTGCGCATCGGGCGGCGGGGCTTCGCGTGGCCGTCCAGTGGGTGTCGTTCTCTCTGCCTCCGGGCGGCAGTTTGGCTGTTGGTCCTGAGGCGGCCTCTGAGCTCAGGGCAGGGAGCCAGGGGGCCGTTGGCATTGCTGTGTGGGCTCGCTTGCCCCAGCTCCCGTCCCTCCACCTGCTCGGCAGATGGGGCGCTTTCGGCAGCGCCCTGGGCTGAGGGCTGAGGCCTCGGAACGTGAGCCGACAGCCTGCTCACTCTGACCGAGGGGAGGGGGCTTCTCAGTCAGCTGCTGACACGTCCTGAGCACACTCAGGACCTTTCTGGGGGTTGACATTCTCGGGTTGGGAGAAGTCAAATGTACTGATGAACCCCAGCGTCGCCTTGACCTGAGGTATAAAGTACGTTCCCATCTCTCCTGTTACCGTGTTTAGTTTGGAAAGCAGCTCAGTTTTACGTTTGATTCCCACGGCACGGGGTTCTGGCCAGGCGGGGCCGGGAGGACGGCATCCTGACTGCTGTCTGGGTCCGTCGGGTGCTTAGCGTCTTGCTCTGTTGAACAGGAGAGGCGGGCCCTGGAGCGGAAGATGTCAGAGATGGAAGAGGAGATGAAGGTATGGAAAGGCGTGCCTGCTGGCAGCTGTGGGGGCTCATGAGGGCCGTGCACAGTGTGGGTGAGGGGAGCCTGTGCTCGGCCCTCAGCCCCTCGGAACGGACATGGCCTTTCGGCCAAGGGGACATCTAACTGGCTGGGGCAAACCTGAGCTGAACCTGGAGGGTTTCCTCTGAGGGCTTTACCCAAAGGGCTGGATGAGAGGACAGAGCTGGGCTTCCAGCTCCGGCCCTGAGGACGGGGCGCAGGTGGGGCTGCCTCGAGGCCCCCCGCCTGGAACCCCCGGCGGGCCTGGGGACCTGCAGCGACCGAGCCCGCCATCAGCCCTTAGGCCCTGGGAGCTGCCCTCGGGCACAGGATGGGGCGCGGGGAGGGCAGAGCCACATCAAGCCTGGGCGTCGGGGTGACACCGGGGGCTGCACACTCGTGTGAAACACACTCGCGCTTCCTCCCTGGGAGCCACAGGCACCAAGCTGTGAGCTGAGCCCTTCGCAGGAGACCGTTCCTTGTTCCCGTGGTTTAGAAAGGTTGCTTATTTACTGAAAAAAGTTGCCCAGGGCCTGACAAGCTCCAAACGGACCTGAGGTCTGGTCCAGAAGTCCCGTCGGTCTAAGCGGCTCCAGCACACGGGAGGTGCCGCGCCCCGTGCACGCGGCCGGCTCAGCGTCCCTGGGTGGGCAGGCCGCGCTGCTGGGTGGTTTGGGGCAGGGTTCACCCATGTCTACAGTGGGGCTGCCTCTCCTGAGGGCTGGGGCCCGCGCTCCCCAGCTGCTGGCTTCTCTGGACGCACCACTGGCGCTCAGAGTGTGCCCCCACGGGCAGCACGTCCACGCGCGGTCTGTGGAGTGGCCCTTGGTTCCCCAGGGGCTCCTCCGTTTCTGCCGCTCTTGAGTTACACTGTCTGGGTGCTCTCAGGGCGCTCGTCAGGGGACGGGCCAGCACTGAGGAGGCACGTGGACACGGCCCGAGCTGGGGCCCTCAGGAGCCCAGGCCGCATCCGCCCAGGCCAGGCTGCCGTCTGTCGCTTGGCCTGCGTGGGGGGTGCACGCGCGTTGGGAGGGGAGCCGCCGGCCCGCTCCCGCCCGTGTGGGGGCCCTCAGGCCGTGGCTGCGGCCAGTGGCTCTGTCTTCTCCCCTCAGCGGGGTCACAGGCCTTCTCTTCTCAGGATCGAGGTCGGGCACACGGGGCGGTGCTCCACGAGGGCCGGTTCTGGGCCAGCCCAGCCGGAACCGGGTGGGGCCTGTGCACGACTCTGCGCCTGGCAGTAGGGGTGCTGGTCGGAAACTGGGTTTTCACAAGCAGCCACCCTCTTCTCTACTGCCAGTCGCAGACCCTTGTCCCAGCTGTGCCCAGGGTACCCTGTTCCGTTGATACAGACGCTCAGGTCCTGCAGGCGTGGTCATGGGATGCAGGGGTGACCTCCAGGGAGCCCCAGGAATCAAGAGGGGCTCAAGGACAGATGGGACTTGGGCCAGTTTCCTGACTGGACCCTGAGGTGGGCTGGCCTGCGGGTGTGGGGCTGTGCGGTTGTGAAGTGGCTGAGCCTTTCTGGCCCTTGCTTGGAAAGGTAGGTGTTTCTGGGCTTCCCCAGGGAAACCGCGCACAGCCGGGCGGGAGGAGGCTGTGTGCCGGGCTGCACCGGGGGTGCAGGTGGGCGTGCCCGATGGGCCTGAGCTTGGCCAGGGCAGCTGCTGCCCTGCCTCAGCCTCCTCTCTTCCCTTCCCCTCCCCGGCACCCTCTCGCCCCTTCCTCCTCTCGCCCCCTCCCCTCCCCCCTTCCCCTGCCCTCCCCACACCCCTTACCCTCTCCCCTCCCCTCCCCCAGGCACTCACATAGGAGGTCCTGCAGCCTGTCCCTCTGGACACTGCTCTTGCTGTTCTGTTTTCCTGCTCTGGAAGCGTCCCTGGCTGACCCTGGTCCCCTGCTCTGCTCCTCCGTGCCGCGCCTGTTCTCAGCCCTGCCCCTACGGACCTCCCTGCCCCCACAGCCACATTCTTCCCCTCGACCAGCCTGTGCTCACAGGTTCTGAGAGTCGTTCTTCTAGTCTAACGCCACTCTAGGAAGCAACGACCACTTCATGAAGGGCCCATGATTGCTGAAAGCGCTGGTCCCGTCAGCCCGAGAGGGGGCAGCTCTGTAGACTGTCCACAGGTCCTTGCACCTGGCCCCACGCGCTGCGCCGTGACCCCTCTCACCCTCTCGCTGAGAGGACCCCCTGACCCGGCCCTTCTGGGCTCCTGGGAACCGTGGGCCGCCCTCCCGCTTCCCAGGTGGCGAGTCTCCATCTGTGGGTCAAGAGTCAGCCGTCTGTCTGCGTGTGTTTCCTTTTCACTGTTTCCCCTTCGTGTTACCTCTTGTTATCTTCTTTGACTCAGGGAAAACTGTAGTGTCTCTCACCTTCCATTTCTGTCCTTCTCCTCTATGTGGGCAGAAAAGACCCTCCTCTGCTGCCTGGCGACCTGGATGCACCGTGACCCACAGGTCACCATCTCCATCTGTGAGGTCCATTCTTGCAGCGAGACCATTTTCTCCCTCCCAGAGCTGATGGTCTCAGCTTCAGGCTCAGAGGCCTGTTGGGAAGGACTGGTCCAGGCAGGATCCTGGTTACTGCTGGCTCTAGTTTTTTACGGGGTGGCCACGGGCCTGGTCCCCTGTCCTGTCTGCTGCACTGTCCCAGGTGACAGCTGGGCGAGCCTGGCGTCGGTCACACGTCTGCTTTCTGAGTGGTCCTGGGAGGGGCCTCTGCCGGTTCTCCCAGCCCTGACTCGGGGCAGGGGGAAGGTCTCTGCCCTGGCTTCCGGGCAGCCGAGGAGGCCTCGCTGGGGCCGGCACGTCCAGGGAAGGGCGAGCAAGGCGCGCCCCACAGGCCTCACTCCGTTCAAAATGAAACGTAAGTGAGGTGGTCAGGACCCAGAGTGGAGACAGATGGGAGTCGGAAGCCAAGTTCAGGGGAGGACGTGAGGAGGGCGGCGCTGGGCAGCCCCGGCCCCCAGACTCACCCCTGCTCAGGCCAGGCCCCAGCCCCGCCTGCCCACCTACCACCTCCCGCCTCTCCTTTCCTTCCTTGCATGTAGACTAAAAGCAGAAACAGAAAGTCATGTGACTTCTTTGTCCCACTTCTCTCTTCTCTGGCCTGTCCTGTCTGTCTGTCTGTCCGTGTCTCACTCTGCAGAACCTCCACCAGCTAAAACAGATTCAGACCTTGAAGCACATGAACGAGCAGCTGCAGGCTGAGAACAGGGCTCTGACCAGGGTTGTGGCCAGACTCTCGGAGGCCGTCGAGGGCTCGGACCCCCAGGGGCTGTAGTCCCGCCCACCCCCCTCCGCTCCAGGCACGTTCCCTGTGTTGTCGGCCTCGGGCTCTGCACTCGCCCCCAGAGCCTGCGTGCGGGGTCTGTGAAGGTTGGTGGTCTGCCGGCGCAGGGTAGGGGCCTGGCCTGGGCCCAGTTGAGACTCTTCCCTCCAGGCAGCCACGTGGGTCCCTGCAGGTCCTGGCCTGTGTGTGAACACCACATGTGGGGTTTCTGGGGGAGGTCGGGCTCTCGGTCAGCTGTGATCCCAGTGCAGTCTGTTCCCTGGAGCAGTCAGGCTGGCCCTGGGGTGACTGACCAAGGGCAGGGGCTGCAGGCTCCAGACACCCGCAGGCTGGATCCCGTGTGTTGGCCAGCCTCAGAGTCTGAGGTCCAGGGTGTCTACAGCTCCCCGCCGCCTGTTCTGTGTGAGCTGGGCGAGAACCAGGCCCCGGGCGCTGCCCAGGGCAAGCGCTGGGCGGGGGCTCTGAGCCTGCTCCTCCCCACCCACCTCCCGGGCTGGGTCTTGCATTCTTCTCCCATCTTGGGAGCAGGGCCCTCCTGCCTGTCGCAGGTCTGGGTCTGGGGCAGGCCCCACCCCACGGCCAGGCCCTCCCTGACAGGGCTACAGGCAGACCAGGGAATGCCGGCTCGCAGTTGGCGCGTGGCGCGTTTCCCGCCGAGGTGGCCTGAGGGCCCCTCACCGCCGTGCAGCTTTCCAGCAGCAGTCTATGATCAGTCCCAACTGAGGCCTGCTCTTCTTTCTGCTTGTCTGCTGTGCCTTTGGGTCAGTAGCTGGTAGCTCGCACCTGCCAGGTCTGAACCCCCTCCCCCTGTTCCCATCGGGCATGCTAGGGTGCCCCCGCCGGCCAAGCAGCCCCCGGCTTTCTGGGAAGGTGGGTGAGGGCCACGCTCCACTCAGGGAATCAACATTTGACTCGGGGTGAACTGGGGACCCCAAAAGATGGTCCAGTTTTCTCAGTCCCCCTCCGGTGCCTGGTTGGGGCTGGACCCCACGGGCAGGATTGGGGACCCTGGAGCCCGTGGTTGTCTGTGCAGGCCCGTGCCAGGCTCTGTGCTCACACGTTCTCCCTTGGTGAGAAACCAGTCACTGTTCTTGTGGGAAGAATCGAGTCAGAAGTGACTTGCCCAAGGTCACTAGGAGAGTGTGGGGCAGGCAGACCTCTCCTATCTGAGTGCCAGCCTCTCCTGGTCCATGCGCACCCCTCCCGTCCTTTCCGACAGTCCCCGGACTGTCAGCAGAAGTCGGGCGGCTGAGAGAGTGCCTCGGCCTTTTCCCGAAGAATTGAGTCTTAACCTGGAAGTGAATCTCCCAAGACTCAAGGCCGTGTCTGTATGTGTTTTCAGAAGTGGCAGTTCAGACCCGATCTGAGAGCTGCCAGCAGCCACGGCCGTCCCCACATGGAGCTTCTTCCCGCCCAGAGCCCGCCGTGGGAACACGGCCCCGGGGGTCTGCTGGCGGCCTGGGAGGGCACGTCAGAGGGCCTCTCCCAGCCTCTGGGCCTGAGCGTCTGAGCATTTGAGGCTGAGGGTGGAGAGAGAGGCCGTCCAGGCTCTGGTGGGCCCGGCGGGGGTGGGGGGGCGTTGTAGGGGCTCAGAGGACCACCCTGCTCTGGTGCTTCTGAATCAGTGCCCTCCTACACTCCACGCCACGCCTGCGGGCCGCTCGGAGTCCCTGTTTTGTGGGGGACCAGGGCAGGGGCAGGCCTTTTTAGATGCAGCGTAGTAAACCCAGAGAAGAGAGCTGTGTGCCTGAAGTGGCCCGCCTTCAGGGAGCGTCAGTGCCAGCCTTCCTGTGAGGGGCTGTGTGTGGATGGTGATGCTGGGCTCCTGTCCACGTCTGTAGATTTGAGGTCGGCTGTGTCCCAGCCCCGGAGGCCGTCCTGGCGCTCCAGACACCCTCTGTCCTCTGGGTACCAGTGCTTCCTGTCTGCGATCCATACACGTCTGTCTGCGACTTACCCTGCTTCACGGGGCAGAGGGGACAGACCTGGAATTAGCCCTGGGAACATGGCCCAATGGGGCTGTAGGCCCGAACAACTGAGCAGAGGACGCTGGCCCTGAAGGGCTGGCAGGAGAGACCCTGGCCGCCCTCGCATGAACACGTTTTCTCTGGGACCAGCGCCTGCGGCCCCCCTCAAGCACCGGCCGCATCCCAGCGGGGCCGTCAGGGCGCTCAGACCCCTCGCCTCCCGTGGGGCGCCCGGCCTGGGCTTGAGGCCGCTGCCCCCTTCATCTCACAGGTCAAGCAGGCGGGTGTGAGGGTCCAGCGCCCCCGCCTCCCACGGCATTCCCGGCCCCATGTTGGGGCTGATGAGGCCGCGTCATCCCGTCCCCCAGCTCCAGCAGCAGGACGCGTGCGTCAGCCTGTGGGTGTGATCGGAGGCCGGAGCTGTGCCCCCGCCTCCCCGTCACCCTCCGAGCGTCCCTGTGTCTCCAGCAGTCGAGCTGCGCCAGCGTCTCAGCCCAGCGTGGTCCCTGGAGGACACAGGGCACGCTCGCCTGGGGCCCGGGCGGTGCCGTGAGCAGGGGCTAGTCTCGTCGCAGAGCGGCCGTGTGTGCGGGCCTGAGGGGGTCACGCCAGCCTCACGCCTCTCTCTCCACCGTGCAGGTCCTGACGGAGCTGAAGTCCGACAACCAGAGGCTGAAAGATGAAAACGGTGCCCTCATCAGAGTCATCAGCAAGCTCTCCAAGTAGGCCAGCCCCAGGCTGCCAGGGAGGGCCTGCGTCCGCCGCCCGTCTGCGCCCGCCGGCCTTGCAGGGACCTGCCTCTGGCCGCCGCCGCCGTGCCTGCAGCACCTTCTCCTTGGCGCCGCCCAGCTCAGACAGTTTCCACCAAGGCACCACTGCGCCCCTCGGCCGGCTGAGCGTCTGGAGGCGGCTCGGGGCTGCCAGGCCTGCCTCAGACCCAGCCTCCCACTGCCCGGCCGCTCGTCCACGTGGCACTTGGCCCGGGAGGTGAGCCCCAGGCCCCCCTCACCGTGAGCTCTGACGCTGGGACACGCCCGGTCCGAGGTAACGGCAGCTCCATGTGGGGCCCGCCGCCCCTGCCTCTCAGGAACTGACTTTCCTCTGAGTCCACGCGGTGATGCTCGTGGTGGCGGCTCTTCTCCCAGCCACCTGGTGACTCCTGACTGTCATAACACCTGCCCGGAGCTCGGGCGACCTGGCCCGTCCCCATTTCTGTGCTCTTACTGTCCTCTGTCCCCCTCCCTGCACGGGCCCGGGTGTAGACGCTGGATGGGCACCGAGCCCGCAGTCCGTCCAGGCGGTCACACCCCTGGCCAGTCCCCGTGGAGCCAGGCCAGGCTCTCAACCCCCCGTGCCCCCGTCACAGCAGTTTCTCCACCAGAAAACCTGGGCTCTGAGCACCCCACCTGCCTCCGTTCCTTGACCCGATTTCCTCTCCTGAGAGAAGCAGCGCTGTCTTGAGGGCTTATGAGGGGCGTGGGTGGGCTGCTGGAGGCGGGCCTGCTGGAGGAGGGCTTGAGGGGCGTCCTCGCCCTCCCGACAAGGAGAGCCTCGAGGGCGGCTGACTTGGGGACTGTTGGGCGTTTCTGGGAAGAGGCGCTCGCTTGCTTAGGAGCAGAAGTGAGTCCAGGCTCTGACAAGGGCCAGGCCCCCCCGCCACAGCCGTGTCCAGGGACCCACCTCGGGGTCAGGGAGCTTCAGGGGTTGTGCCTTGGTACTGGAAAGCTGGGAGACGCTGATAACCAGAAAGTTTCCGGGTGGGAGCGGAGGTCTTCCTGAGGCCGCCCCACGACCGCCAGCCGTGCGTGGTTGGGGACTCCGAGATGCTGGCGGCTCCCTGGCCCTGAGCACTGTCCCCGCATGGCCTGCTCTCCCTGCTCGTCCCATCCTGGCCGCCTCCCCTGGACAGAAGCCTGGACGGGCCACTCCCTCGTCCAGCACAGAGTCCAGTCATGAGTCCTTGGTGAGGCCTTGGTGTTGACACTCAAGCGTGTTGTTTCCTGTCGGGAGTTTTGTTTCTCGGCTGGTGTGAGTGTGCGGGTCAGCTTTGGGGTTGCTGTTGACGTCCGCTGTGTAGTTGTCGGCAGACGCTGCCTCTGTCTGGTTTCTCTTTCTTTCCAAGAAAGTGGCAGAGTGCTCCCGCTCCTCCGTGGCCCTCAGAAGTGTCCCGTGCTCCTTAACCCAGAGCTATGGCCGACCAAAGTCCCGGTTCCAGACAGGAGCTCTGTCTCCTGGGGCAAAGCCCCTTTCTCAGGGCATGCAGACCCTTTCTGCGGGTGCGGGACAGGGGGTCTGACGGAGGGGACGGGCGGGCCGGGGGCAACGTCGCGTCAGAGGAAGTTCCAGTCTTCAGTGCAGCACCCCTTTGTTCTGGGGGCCCCGCAGGGGGCCTTGACCCTGACCCCTGAACCCTGACCCCCGGCACGGGGCCTGGCCCCGCCTGTTTCTCAGGAGAAGGAGGCTGAGTGAGAGGGGTCCCCCTGCCCTTCTCGCGTCTGGCACAGGGGCTGCAGAGGGGCTCTGGCTGTGCCTTCTGGGCCATGGGCACCTCCTGCGCCCCAGTGTGTCAGACAGGCCTCAGCTCAGGAGGCAGGCGCCGTGGCGGGAGACTCCTTCGCGGTCTCAGCACTGTCTCACGCAGCTCACTCTGAGAGACCCTGAATCCGCTCTCTTCCCGGGCCGGGCCGCTCGTAAGGTGGTGGCCAGGGGCCTCCTCGCTGCCCCTGGGACTCCACCCTGTCCCCGCGGCGCCTGGACAGGAGGTCGGCGCCCGGGGGAGTCCTCGTCGTCGGTGTGCGGTCTTCCAGGGAGGCCATGCATCTGGGCCTGACAACCAGGCCTCTGGCTGGTTCGCCACGCCATCCCCAAGGCCACCGCTCCTGGACCTGAGGACCGGGGCTCCGTCTACCCCTCCTCCCGCAGGGCATTAGCGTCCCCCAGGCCCCTGCCCCAGGGAGGGGTCAGGGCTGTCAGAGTGACCCCTGCCCCCGCCTGAGTGTGTGAGCTGCCAGGGGGACCCAGCAGCCTGTTTCCGCCTCCGGTTCAAAGCTCGGTGCAGCCTCTCCCGCCAAGACGGACAGACAGACATCAGGGTTTCAGCCAGGGTGCTGGTGCAGGGAGCCCGGCGGGATGGACGCTGCTGTGGGTGCGAGGCAGTGGAGCACGGAGGGGCTTCCCGGGGCCTCAGCCCGTGTGCCTCCAAGGGCTCGGGACTGCACAGCCGAGCCAGCAGGGAGGGCCCAGCTCCCCCCAGCGGGGGAGCCCCTGGCACCCCGCCTCTGGATGGGGTGGGTGTAGGCAGTCCTCCCGGTCAGGGCCCAGTGGTCAGTCCCGAGCGCTGTCCCCATGCTGAGCTTCAGGGCAGGTGTCAGCGCCTGGGAGGTGAGTCCTCGGGCACCGTGAGAAGGCAGGGGCGCAGCAGGGGGGAGCGGCTGGAAGGACAGGGTCAGGCGTCGGGGCCCTGGGGCTGGGTTGGGCCAGGGTCGAGTCTCGTAGACCTGAGAGTTGGGGTTTTTTTATTCCTAAGGAGACCAGATTATTTCTCACACTCAGATTTTGCTCATTCTAACTTCAGAAGTTCTTGTTTTCTTCTCCAAACTGTGTAAGTGTGTGTTTAAGCGGGAAAGTGAATTCAGCGTGGAGGGCAGTGGCTGTACCTCCTGGTGGCTGGATGAGCCTCTGGCCAAGCGGCCCTCACGGGAAGGGGTGTGGCTCCTGGTGGCCTTGAGCTGTGTTTCTCCCCAGCGGCCACCCCATCTTAGTAGCTCTGCCTTAGGCAGGCAGAGGACCGTCCTGCACGGGAACCCGCCTTAGTCCTGTGGGGCTGTCCCAGGCCAAGGCCCCTGCCCGGAGCAGAGCTGCAGGACGGAGCGTGCGGCCCCCTCCAGGACTGCGTCTGCTGCCTGGGCTCTGGCTCTCTGGGGCCTGGGAGCTGCCGCGTGGCTCCTGGGGAGTGGGCAGGCTCTGGGGCGAGGGAAAGCCAGACAGAGGTGGCGCTGCCTCCCAGGAGGGCGGGCTGGACAGCAGGCTGGGGAGAAGACTGCGGATAGAAGCCACTGAGAGTCTGGTCCCCCCGAAGGGCGCGGCGCTCGGGGTCACTCCTGCTTCCAGCCTGCATGTAGGTGTTTGCTGCTCGGAGACGTCACAGCCTCACCCCGGCTTCATCCGGGGGCTCTGTTAACTCACATCTTTGCCCCCCGCCTCCCCTCTCCTCTCTGGCTGCTCCAGTTCCTCTGCTCGCTGTCCAGACGGGGGCTCCAGAGAGATCCTCGCCTTGGGTGGCCCCTTGAGGTAGCCTCAGGATGTGCCTGTGTCCTTCCAGGACAGAAGGCCTTCCACCCCCGCCCCTCATCTCCTCACATGGTCTTCACTTTTCTCCCTAGGGGCCTGTGGTGCTCAGAGGATGGGGGTTTTCTGCGAGTTGCCCCGAGTTGCCCCGACTTGGGTTGCAAAGCTCCCTGGCTGTGCCCATGCCCTCTGGGGGAGGCCTGGCCTGGCAGGGGCCCAGGTGCAGCCCTGCTTGCAGTGGGAGGCACCTTGGTGGTCTCAGGGGCCTGATCCAGGTGCGGGCAGGGCCGCAGGCTCTGCCCTGCCCTTTCCGACCCCACTCGTTGTCCTGAGAGGGGGGACTGGCCTCTAGCCAGGTCCCCTGGAGGTGGGCTGCGGGGAATGCCCTCTGAGCCCCCGAAAGGCTGGCTCTCCGGTCAGGAGGGGAGACTGTGTTCCCCCCGCCGCGAGGGGCTCTGCCTCAGGCTGTGGCTCCATGGTCCTGCTGGAGCTCAGGTGTGAGTGCCTCCCTGGGGTCCCCACGCCCCCGCCCACCACCGCACCTCCCGACTCCCCTCTGAGACAGCACCTCTGTGTACACACACCCGGGGGCGGGGTTCAGGGAGGAACCGGATGCACTTCGTGAGCTGAATGTATTTTTATGCAACTTTTGAGTGGCCTTTCAACCCTGAGGTGAATGGTTTTGTTTTACTGATTGTTGTTATTATATAGTATTAAGTATTCTGTGTTTGGAAGTTTGGGAATAATAATATTCACGTCTGTATGATGCCTGTAAACACAACAGTATTTATAAATGAGTAAATTAAATTGTGTTTTAACTTTGTGATGGTCTCTAAGGTTTAGGACACGGGGCTCATACAACCTCACATCTGGGCCAGCCTGTGGTATTTCTCCCACTCAGGCCAACCCTGCTTAGTGTCCAGCTCAGACGCGATTAGCACCTTTGGGGTGGTGTGGCCGTGAGCCAGCTCGTGGCGTTCCCATGTCACCATCCCGGCGGTCGGGGCCTGCTCCCCAGGGCCGCGTGGCGTGGAGTCCGGGGCGCATCTGTGGGGCTGCCCGGTGTCCGGTGGTGGCCCTGGGGCCCGCAGCCAGGTCCTGACCTCTGTCCTCCGTGGCGGAGTCTCGGGCCTACTGCTTGGGTCGGGGGAGCCAGAACCCCTCCAGAGCTCCAGACCTTGAAGGCAGTGGACGGGGTCACTGGAGATGGCGTTCAGCGCGGGCAGCTTCCCAGGCCTCTGTCCACCCCGTGCCCCCCCACGCCCTGCAGGGGCCCCAGCACCACACTGGGGGCTGGGGAGGGGGCAGGCGCCTTGTCCCCCACGTCGCCCGGCTACTGTCCAGGGCCCAGAGCAGAGGCAGAGAAGGGCTCCTCGCGGCTAGCAGCCAGGGGAACGCGTCACCCAGAGACCCTGGGACCGCTGACGCCTGGCCACTCCCTCCCGAGACCCCCAGGCCAGCCTGAAGGGCGCTCTGCCTTCTCATTCTGGAGCCAGGACCAGATGCCAACGGTGCTCAGGGCATGCCGGGACCCCCAAGGAGACCACCCACAGGCTGAGGTGAGGTGGAGCGGTGCGTGGGGTTGGGGGTGCTGCCCTGTTCCCTGAAAAGCCCCGAAGCCCTGGCCTCAGAGGTCCACCATTTCGGGTCTCCGTGAGCTAATAACCCAGGGCTTGCGCCGCAGTCATTTCCTGCAGATCCCCCGGGGCTCAGGCTGCGGCCGCGCCCCAGGCCTGCTCTGCTGGCCGGGGTCGGGGCACCGAGGGTCTGGTCCAGCCCTCCTCCCTGAAGGCCTCCCCCCAGAAGCTGTCCCGAGGGCCATGTGCCCACTGCCCCCAAGCCCGGGCTGGTCTCCTCAGCCCCTGAAGGCAGGTGCTGAGCCCGGGCTGGGGTCTCGGAACCATTCCCTCACCCTGCCCAGCAGGAACAAGCAGAGACCCCCACCCCCCAGCTTGCTTTCAGCTCTTTTCTTTAATAAGGAGATGCTGCTCGTTACAAAAGAACAAATTGACAAGACCAGACAGAGTCCGTGTTGGGGGGAGCTGCCAAGCGGGGCAGGGGCGGAGGGGCTGTACACACGTCCTTCCTGCGGAAGCAGGCTGGGGGTCCCGGGGGGCCGCACGCTGCAGGGGCCTGGGCCTGGGCCTGCCCGCCCTGGCCTGGGGGCTTCAGAAGCCGTAGAGCCGGTGCTAGGACGGGAGGGGTCTGGGGTCCCTGGGGCTGGACCCCCACTCCCGCCCGCAGCCCCCCGTTTGAAGCGTGGGGCCCACACCCCACTGTGGCCTTGGCCCGCTGGAGGGGTCACCCCATCTAGGGTGCTGGCTGGGAGCTGCTGTCACGCCGGCCTGGGGGCCCTCCTCCCACCGTGGCGGGGCTGGGCTGGCCTGGGCGCTGACGAGGGTCCCACCCACCCCCTCAGAGGAGTGCGGCTGCCCGCTCGTGGGGTGTCCCTGCAGCCAGCAGGAGCCTAGCACACCTGTTCTGCAGCCGGGGCCCCTCCCCGCTGCCTCCTGCTGCCCCCAGCCCCCCAGTGTCACGTGAGCAGGGCTGCTTGTTCACCCAGGGGGTATCGGGACAGGCCCAGCCACCAACGGTTCCCACGGCCCACTCCCCACGTGGAGCAGGGCTCGGGGGAACACCTGCTGGGACCCCACCAGGAGCCCGGGACACCCGTCTGTCCTCGGGACGCAGGGCTGAGGGCGGGGGCGGCAGGTGAGCCCTTCACAGTGTCCTGAGGGGCCCTGGTCAGAGGGGCCGGGGGCTCCAGGAGGGCGGCCCGGAGACCCCCGTATGGCTTTTCAGTGGATCAGACGGCGACGGGGGGAGCAGACCACATACAGAGGGCACCAGCGGCAGCTGTGCCCACGGGCGTGCAGCCGGCGGAGTCAGGCCGGGGCTGCAGGAGACGCGACGCTACACACGGGGGCAGGGAGCAGCCGAGGGGTGTGACGTGGCGCTGGGCTCTGGGCGCGGCCATGCGGCTGTTGGCATGGAGCTGGGGCGTGTGTGGGCGGAGCGGCGCGTGCAGCTGAAGACGCATGGTGGCAGAGGCTCGGCCGGCTTCAGAAGGCTCCTGTCCTGTCGTCTCCGGGTCACAGGGCTCCCTTGCCAGTACTGCAGCTCGAAAACGGGTACAATCCCGGCGACGCATCCCTGCCCCCAACCCGGGGCTGCAGGAGTGGCCGCAGCATGAGGCTGCCCGACAACGGGGCACGGACACCGGTCAGTGGGTGCGGGAGCGTCCGGACAGCGCGGAGGGCGGACTCACACGGTAGGTTACTGGCGGCTTGTCTGAGACTCACGTTTAACTTGGCACCTGGATCGTGCGGCTCAGGGCCGCCACCATCAGGCCCGAGACCCCTCCGTGTCTGCTGCCCCCAGGGCTCTGAGGTGCAGAGGGGGCCGGGTGTCGGGGGAGTCCAAGAACCCAGACCCTGCGGGACCCAGGGGGGTGTCCTCCAACCCTGCTCACCGTGCCCCCCCCCCCAGCGCGGGGAGCCCACCGCAGCAGGAGTGAGGCCGGCCCTGTCCCCTGCCCCCGCCCCCTACGCCTCCACCCCCACTCGGGAGAGGGGAGGAAGCAGCTTGCGGCCAGCTCCAGTCTCTGCGGGGCCTGGGCTTTGCTTGTCACTCTGAGTCCCTCCGTGAAAGTCACCTCTGCTGCTTCCCTCTTGGCAACCTTCACTCCACAGAGGGGGGACCCCGGACCTCGACACCCAGATGAAGGCCCGGGGCAAGGCCCTCAGGCAGAGACAGGAGCACGGATGCATCTCCCACAGCCATAGGCCAGCAGACACCTCAGACGGCTCCTCTGGGCCCGGCCGGCCCCTGGCAGGACCGTGCGACCCCCACCCCACCTCTCGGCCAGCCCGGCGCTGCCATCCAGCCCCACGTCTAGGCTCAGGACCCCCAGAGCAACAGATGCGTCAGAATGGAGGCAAGTCCTGGGCACAGGGAGGGGGAGGGGAGGTGTGAGAAGTCAGCCTGCCGCGGGGGTGCCCTGAGAAAGCACCGAATCCTGCCGGCAGGGCCGCCCCTTCCCACCGTGAACAGGAGCCCCAGGACGCAGGCCCTGGAGCACGGCTGAGGCCCCTCCCCGTTGCACACACCCCGGGGTCTTCCTCCAGCAGGAGCCTGCCCAAGACGGCCGTGTGCCCGGGTTGGGGATGTGGGCTGAGAGGGGAGCAGCTCTGGGCGCTGGGGGGCCGGGAGGGGAGGAGGGAGCCTGCCAGTGATGGCGGGGGCTAATGCTTCTGCCCAGGCTGGGGGTGGGGAAGGAGACCCTGTGCATACGAGACTCACGTGTATATGGCTTTTTATCAACACTGGGGCCAGGAGGTGGGCAGGGAGCGAGCACGGGGACCCTGGGGCGGACAGATGCCCTGGAGACCCACAGGAGGGCCGCCCACCCCCCGCTTACCTGGACCCAAGGACAGGGCCTCCTTGGGAAGCCCCCGGGTCTGCACAGACAGCGCCGCTCCACTGAGATTAAAAGAGGAAACGGGCGCAGGCAGGAGACGCCACTCAGCTCTTGTCCCAGACAGGGCAGCTCCCGCCCAGAGGCCAAGGTCCAGCAGTCCCGTCGAGGTTTCTCTGGGAGGGGGCTCTTCTCTGTCTTCATGGTCTGACAGCACCCGTCCACAAAGTGACCTCGCAGGACGGACAGACCCTGTGCGAGTCCGGCCACTAGCTCAGGTCGGCAGTGTCCCCGAAACCAGCACGCGGGGTGGTGACGTCCGCAGAGTCCAGTCTCCACGCCTCGCCTCCGAAACAGCCACTCAGACGGCGTCCCGCCCGTCTAGGAGCCGGAGCGCCGGTCCTGTCGAGCCCCGCCGCTGTCTCGGGGGCCACACGCTCAGGGACAGGAGAGGCCGCACGGCCGGCTGGGAGCGCCGCCTCAGGGTGAGCCTGGGGTGCAGCTTCGCAGGAGCGGGGCGCAGGCATGCAGTGGGGACAGCTCCCAGGGCGGGCTGGGCGGGCCACGCCACCTCTGGGGGCCCTCCTCACACAGCCATTGTAGGGGAGGGTCGTTACAAAAAGGGGCCAGGGGACACGACCACACAGACGGGCGGGCGCCTCGCAGGGCACTGCTGAGGCGTCCGTGCTCTGGGTCTCGGCGGCGTCTGCGCAGCGGCCTGGCCGCGGCCCTATTTGTTCTTGCCCAGCAGCGCGTCCACCTCCTCCTCGGGCTTGAGGGAGTGCCACTGCGCGATTGGCCGGCGGGGGTTGGCCAGCATGTCGGACCAGTGCCGCAGCTCTGTGCCCGTGGCGTTGCTGCCCACGAAGATCTTCCCGATGGCCTCATTCTTGCCCAGCTTGTCGTAGTCCAGCACGGTGACCACCACCTGCACCTTCTGTGGGGGAAAGGGGAGGGGCGGTGGGCAGGAGCCCCTGAGCAGCGCCCCCGGCCCGAGGGGCAGATGCCTCCTTGCAGAGTGACAAAGGTTATGCTAGAGAGGCCCGCTGCTTGGACATGGGCAGTTCAGGAGGCGCCCGGATCCAGGCCCCAGGGGGGTGGCCGTCTGTTCACCCGCCCACGGGGCCCGCGGGGAGCCCCAGCCCCACAGCCCCGCACCTGGATCTGTTCAAAGGGAATCTCGAAGCTGAAGGACTCGTTGAAGTAAGGGTTCAGGGTCTTCTTCTTCACCGTCGTCTTCTTCTTCTTGAGCCTCTTGCCATTCTGCATCAGGTGGATCTTCACGTAGGGGTCTGTGGGCACGGCGGGCAGGCCCTGAGCCACCCCGGACCGCCAGCCCGGGCACGGCAGAGCCGCCCCTGGGCCAGGGCGGTCAGAGGCATTGCCTCTGTGCCCTGCCACGGTCTGGGGCTCGGTGAGGGGCTCCTGGTGACGTCTGTCCTGGGCAGGGGACACGGCTGGGACCCACCCTACCCATCCTCCAACCTGGGCGGTGAGACACGCCTGCAGGACACCAGCCCGCCCAAGACCCCAGAGCACTCTCGGGAAGCAGGGCCGTCGGTCAGCCCTCTGGCCCAGCAGAGCCTGGCCCTCGCCCTGCAGCCCCTTCCAGGGGCAGCCACCCCACCTCCCGCCGCAGGAAACCCCAGACTGGGAGTGGGCACACCCCCCTCAGCCACGGCCTTGCCTCAGGGGGCCGCCCTGCAGCGTGAGGGCTTGGGACACGAGTGCCCCCGCAGGCGCCCTGCCACTCTGCGCGCACCCGAGAGGCCGCCCACGTCCATCTTCTTCAGGTTCTTCGCCTCCAGGATGCAGACGGTGAGCTTCCCAGCCGTGGGCACGTAGCGCAGCGAGGTGCAGATGTCCCCCAGCTTCTCCGGCTGTCGGGGGAGCGGGGCACGCGTCAGCTCAGCCGCCAGCACGGCAGTCCCCTGGGGGCCTCGGGCCAGGGGCAGCCCAGCCTTGCCTGTGGCGGGCAGACATGAACCGCGGGCACCATGGCCAGTGGTGCCCAGGAGCCTCTAATGGATGTGGGATGAGTGGGGTCCGCCCTGGGCTGAGCGGAGGGGGTGTGGGCCCTCCCCGGCTCTGGTCACAGCCAGCCTGCGTGCGCGGTGGTTTTCAGAGCCGTGGCACCTCTCATCTGCTCTTGGTGCCACAGGGCAGGGACCTTGTTACTGGAGAGGAGGACAGAGGAGGCGCAGAGCCGAAGCGTCTCAGAGGTGGGCCTCAGGGGCCGAGGCCGACCACCTCCCCCGCGCCCCGGGGGCTGGCCGTCGGTCGGCCGGTGCCCAGAGGGCAGGGTCTGAATGGAGGCTTTGTCCACAGCAGGTGCTTATACTGGGGGAGTGTGAGCAAGCGCTGCAGCCGCTCCCCGAAGACGAGCCCCCTGCTGAGAACCGCTCAGAGGGCGCAGGCTTCCTTGCAGGCACACAGGGCCCCAGGTGGGTCACTGGCCCTAAGTGGGCACAGAGCCTCAGGAGAAATAGGAGCGCTGTGTCCCATGTGCCTGCTGCCTCGCCGGGCGGCCGAGACAAGGCTGAGGTGCGGGGCCCTGGGTGCTCACCTCCTCTTTCTCCCCGCCCTGCAGGTCCCGCCACTCCTCGATGGGCTGCCCCAGGTCCACCGTGTTCATGGGCACCTTCACCTCGCCGATGATGTCGTGCTTGGAGAAGCGGTCAAAGTCGTAGATGGCCATCACCAGGGTCTTGCCCCCCAGCTCCTGGTATGGCACCTGCAGGGCGCAGGTGGAGTGAAGGGGTCAGGGCAGCTCAGGGCCTCCAGAGGCTCCGGCCCCACCGAGCTGTGCCCGGGACGCGGCCGCAGCGCCTCCCCGCCGGCCACCTTGAAGGTGAAGGTCTCGTTGAAGGCGGGGTTCAGAGTCTTCCGGTGCACTTTGGTCTCGTACTTCTTCTTCTTGTCTGGAAGGAGGAAGACCTTGACGTAAGGGTCTGAGGTGCCGCCCATGTCCAGGGCGGGCAGTTCCGCAGCCTGCAGGACGCCCACGGTGAGCTGTGAAGAGAGCGGGCGCCGGTCAGCCCCGTGGGGGGCCGGGTGCCAGACAGGACATCGGTCTCCACCCCTGGGGAACTGGAGTGACGCCGGGCTGTGCACACCGGGAGGTGAGGCGCTGCCGAGGTCGGCACAGCACCTTGACGGGCGCCTAAGCGGGCCTTCCCCAGAGCCGGGCCCGTGTTCCAGGGCCCCCCACCTGGTTGGCCTGGAAGTCGTAGTCCAGGGAGAACTGCAGCTTGCCCAGGTTCTCCGGCTCCTTCTCCTCCTCGCCCTCGCCCTCGCCCTCCGTGAGGCCCGTCTCTGCATCATCATCGTCCTGGGGGGCTGAGGAGAGCAGGGAGCGTCAGGGACAGAAGCAGGGGCCGCCCCGGAGCTGGCGGGGCCCAGTCCTCCCCTACGCAGGCCACCACCCAGGCGACACGTACCAGGCGTGCGGGCCAGGCATCCAGGCCAGGCGTGTCCACAGGGAGAGGAGAAGGAGAAGGTGGTGAGAGACCCCGCAGCCCAGCAGAGCTGGGGGCCGCCCCGCACACGGGCCCCCCGGGCTCAGCCCTCCTGCCGTCCTCTACATGGACTCCTTCAGCAAGCAACGTCTCCCGCAGCAAACACGGGGAAGTGAGGGGCCCGAGAGGAGAGCCAGGGGCACCTCCGAGCCCTTTCTGGGCTGGGCCCCTGGGAGACGGGCACAGAGTGCCGGGGCCCGGTCCCTCTGCGGGCTCCCCCCGAGCAGCCCCGCTGGCGGCGAGCCCGCCCCGCCCACCTGGCCGCCGCGCATGTCCTTCATGCTCATGGCGCCCTTGGCGCCCTTGCCCTTCTCCTTCCTGTTCTTCCTCTTCTTGCAGCAGCACTTCTTACAGATGCAGAAGCAGCAGGTGAGCAGCAGGAGGCCCGTGACCACGGCAATGGCGATCAGCGCCCAGGGAGGCACTGCCCGTGGGAAGACGGGGTCAGCAGTGCCCACTGGGCAGCCCACACCCCACAGAACCCAGCCAGGCTCTGCACGGCATGACGCACCTTGCCCCCCAAAATCACCACCCTCGGGGCACCCAGCCGGGCTCTGCTGAGACGGGCCTCGTCAGACCTGGTTGGGGGGGGCAGCCTTCGAGTGCAGAGCTCCTTAGTGACCTGGGGGAGGAAGCGGGGGGCGCGGGGCTGGCCCTCGGCTGCTCCCCCCAAATCTGGACCTGGGGTGTCTCCTCACCATCTTCACCAGGAATTGACGAAGCAGCGAGTGAAAGTCACTCAGCCGTGTCTGCTTCTTTGCAGCCCCACGGTCTGTACAGTCCATGGGATTCTCCAGGCCAGAATACTGGAGTGGGTAGCCTTTCCCTTCTCCGGGGGACCTTCCCAACCCAGGAATTGCACCAGGGGCTCCTGCATCGCAGGTGGATTCTTTACCAGCTGAGCTGTCAGGGAAGCCCCAATGGGGAGGGGGTTATTTTCTAACAGAACTATTTCAAACTGTAACTGGAAGATTTCATCTTCTTTAGGTTTCACCTTTCAAGTCTTCTAAGGCGTAAGAACATTCTGCCCAGGGAGGTGAGGGCACATAAATTCCCTTGTTCCCTTCATTAGTGACAGACCACTCTGCCGCCCCCACCACCCCCCGGTCCTGAAGGGGATCGCCAAATATCCAGCCTGGAGCCCAATGCTAGGAGAGTCCGCAGCCGTCTCACCCCATGGCCCACCAGCGCACGGGGACACTCACGAGGGAGCTTGACTATCTCATTGAAGAACCGCTCCTTCAGCAGGGCAAACACGTCCTCCTTGCCCTCGCCTGCACCCCCACTCGCTGTGGAGTTGTCCGCTGGGCCGGCGGGCGTGGCTGTGGAGGCAGGGGCCTCCATGGGCTCCTGGTTCCTCTTGAAGATGCTCCTCATGGTGGCAGAGGGAAAGGCTGTGGGGAAAGGGGGCGGGGTGAGCATCCCAGAGGCCCGAGTGCAGACGGCTCTGCCCACAGGCTGCAGAAGGCTGTTCCAGAAGCGAAAGGCTGGACAAAGGCCGTATGTGACCGACCCACAGCAAACATCATTCTGAGTGGTGAAGAACTGCAGCCTCACCACTAAGATCAGGACCAAGACAACGGTGCCCACTCTCACCACTGTTCCTCAACATGGTATTGGAAGTCTAGCTACAGCAGTTTAAAAACAATGAATCCAAATTGGAAAGGAAGAAGTAAAACTGTCACTGTTTGCAGATGACATGGTACTTATACATAGAAAATCCTAACAGTGCTCCCAGAAAACCACTAAAGCTGACATTGCACAGTACAAAATTAACATACAGAAACCCCTCTGGTTCCTACACATTAACAACAAAAGAACAGAAAGATATTAAGGAAAAAATGCCATTTCATCACATCAAAATGAATAAAATGCCTCAGAGTAAACCTACCTAATGAGGCAAAAGACCTGCACTCAGAAAACTGTGAGACACTGATGAAAGGGACAGGAGATGGAGAGGCGAAGAGTCGCCGCTGCCAAGACGACTCTGCTACCCGAGCGTCCACAGGTTCAGTGCAGTGCAGTCCCTATCGAATTACCAGTAGCATTTTTCACAGAATTAGAACAAAAAGGTTCATAATTTTTTAACTTACAGAAACACAAAAGACCCCAAATGCAAAGCAATCTTGAGAAAGAAAAATGTAGCTGGAGGCATCAGGCTGCCTGAATTCAGACTAAACCACAAAGCTGCAGTCATCAAAGCAGAATAGAACCGGCAGGAAATACAAATACTCCAGAGCTAAACCCATCACCTGTGGGCACCTCACCTCTGAAAGAGGAGGCCAGGCAGAACACAGCGGCGTAAAGACAGCCTCTTCAGTAAGTGGTGCTGGGAGACAGGAGGCCTCCGTGTGTAAGAATACAACTAGAACGCTTCCTAACACCACAGCACGAAGTAAATGCAAAATGGGTGGAAGACCTAAATGTGAGGCCGGGCATCTGTAAAGCTCTTCGAGGAAAACACAGACAGAAGTCTGACATGCGTTGTAGCAAGGTCTTTTTTTTGACCCATTTTCTAGAGAAGTAAGAATAAAAACAAAAATGAATGACATCTAATTAAACTTTAAAGCTTTTGCACAGCAAAGGAAACCATAAACAAAAAGACAGCCCACAAAATGGAAGAAAATATTTGCAAAGAGACCGAGAGGACTTATCTCCAAAACATACAAACGGCTCACGCAGCTCAGTGTGAAAAAATGGAAAGGGGGCAGAAGATCTAAGTAGACATTTCTTCAAAGAAGACATACAGATGGCTAAAAAGCATATGAAAAAATGCTCACCATCACTAATTATTAGAGAAATACAGATCTAACCTCCGGTGGGGTATCACCTCACAGCCGTCAGAATGGCCAACATCAAAAGGTCTACAAACTGAATCCTGGGGAGAAGGGAACTCCGCTACACTGCGGGTGGGATGCAAACTGTTACATCCACCACGGAGAACAGCATGGAGGTTCCTTAAAACATTAAAAACAGAACTACCCTATGACCCGAAGCCCCACTCCTGGGTGTAAACCTGGAGAAAACCGTCATTTGAAAAGAAACCTGCGGCCCAGCGTTCACTGCAGCCAAGACATGGGGGCAACCTAGACGTCCATCAGCGGTGGGGTGGGTGAGAAGGACGGGGCACGTGCACACGGTGGGATACTACTCAGCCCTGAAAAGGATGGACTGATACCCCTGCAGTGATCACACCGAGTGAGGGAGACAGACACGCCACTCATACGCGGAATCTAAAAGAAGTGGTATAAGTGAACTTATTTACAAAACAAACAGTCACAGGTGCAGAAAGTAAACACGGTTAACAAGGCGGGGAAGGGATGGGGGGTAACCTGGGAGATTGGGGCTGACAGACGCACACGCTAAACAGATGACGGGTAAGGACCCGCGGTGTAGCGCAGGGAGCTGCTCGTCACTCTGGTGACTCACATGGGAAGGAACCTAAACGCTGGCTCTGTGTGGAGCAGGTGTGCTCTGGGATACACCTGAAACTCACGTGACACAGAATCAGCTACAATAAAATTTTTTTAAGAACCTGTTTATTGGACTCAATCCCTCTAAGTTCAAGGTGCTTCAGCAGCAGCAACGCTGGAGCAGGGGCACCCACGCCCCCCGTGGCCGGCCTGTGCCCCTGGGGCTGCGAAGACCCCCTTAGCCACCCCCCCGTTTCACAGAGGCAGAAACAGAGCCTGGGGACCCCCTCACTTGCCCCAGAGCATGCAGACCACGTGGCTTTCCTGAACCCCATTCCATCCGAGCACACCACCCAGGGCAGAAGCCAGCTCAGGGGGAACGGAGCCCTCTTCCAGGACCCGTGCACCAGCACCCGGCACCCCGTCCTCCAGACTGCCCTCGGCCCTGGGCTGAGTCGGGGTCTCGCCAGCCTTGCCCGCTACCCACAATGGCACATTAACTTCCTGTTTAAACGAGCCACTCAGTTTTGTGTGACTTCGTGACCCCATGGACTGTAGCCCACCAGGCTCCTCTGTCCATGGGATTCCCCAGGCAAGAATACTGGAGTGGGCTGCCATTTCCTCCTCCAGGGACCTTCCTGACCTGGGGATCGAAATCCTGGTCTCCTGCGTTGGCAGGCAGATACTTTACTGTCTGAGCTGCCAGGGAAACAAGGGCTGCTCATTACTGACAGAAGTTGGGGGAGGGAAGGAGGGGGTGACATTCCCCAGGACCCTGCCTCCCACAGACAACTCAGGTCTTTGAAGGATCCACAAAGAATTTCTTTTTCTGTGTTTTAGGTGTTGAGACCATACTATACATAATTAGCATGCTAAGTCGCTTCAGAATCACATCCGACTTTGTGACCCTATGGACTGTCCCCCCCAGGCTCCTCTGTCCATGTGGTCGCCCAGAAAAGAAGACTGGAGTGGGCCACCATTTCCTTCTCTAGGCAGCAACTCGCGTCTCCCCCCTGCCTTGGCAGGCAGGCTCTGTCACTGCGCCACCAGGGGTGTGGTGCTCTGCATTCTCCATGTAAAGTTTTGTCCCCAGTATTCTTTATCATGAAAAGTCTCCTCCTAATTAGACGCCGCCTAACGCCCGGCTCCAGGTCACACACGCGCTGTCTGCCGTGTCCCACTGCTCGAGCTTGCATGGTTTCAAGTTCCTGCTGGTAAAGTATTCTTGTGATGGTCTTCATTTTAAGGGAATGTTCCTAGGCGGTCTTTTTAACTGCTCCCCCACACACACACCGAGCTGTGTCTGTGGCTCAGAATGGGCCCCCTGAGGTCAGGTGGGGCAGACATGACAGCCCCCTGCCCAGCCACAGCGGGCACCCAGCGGCGCACCCCTGGGGATCCAGGTCATCAGACAAACAGCACAGGGATTTTACGATTCCCCCTGCACCCAGGGTTCTGCTGAGGGCAAATTTCAGAGCCTGCGTCTCATGGCCACCCCACGGCAGGGCCGCAGCCCCTGCCCTGGCCCGCTGCCCGACGCAGAGGCTTAGCCGAAGGCGGCTCACACCCACACGGCCCACTCGCTCGGCGCTTCCGTCTGCTGGGTTTAGTGTATTCACAGGGTCCTGCGGCCAGCACCACGACCCAGCTAGGGCGTTTCCACCAAAAAGCAGCCCCACTCCCTCCCTGCTCCCAGCCTGGGAAGCCCCTGTGTACAGACTCCCTGCTCGCACTTCTCACACGGCATGTGGCCTGGTGTCCAGCTGCCCCCACAAGCACTGCGTCAAGCACCGCCTCCCTCTCTGGCCGGCGGCGCTCCCGCACGCCAGTCACGCGGTCATCGTTCATGGACGTCGCTGTCTGCACTCCGGGTTCCTGAACGTGCTGCCCCGAACACCTCTGTGCATGTCTTCACTTCTCGCGTGGAGCCGTGGGTCGTGTGGTAACTGCATTTGACGTTTCAAAGAACCACCACCCTCCCCCGAGCCACTAGGAGGAGAGTACAGAAGGCCCTTAAACTAGAAACCGAGTCACCTCGTGGCCCTGCAGCGCCACCCCTGGGCGTGTGTCCAGACAAAACTCTAAGACACACGCACCGCTGGGCACCGTAGCCAGGACACGGCTGCAGCCGAGGCGCCACCGACAGGAACGGGCAAGGACGAGGTGGTGCACACACAGCAAAGAAGGAACTCCTGCTCCTTGCGGCAACGTGGGCGGGCCCAGGGGTTCTCAGTCAGTGAGTCAGAAAGATAAGTGCCATACCACTCCTGCGAGATCTCAAGTCTGACACAAGGGAACCGATCTGCAGAACGGAAACGGACTCAGGGACCCAGAGCGGGCCGTGGCTGTGGGAGGAGAGGAGGGGGGCCGGGGGTCTGGCCGGCGGCTGCAGGCTCCGCACGCGGTGGACGGAGGTCCGCGCGGTGCAGGGCGCGTCCTGGGGTGAGCTGTGATGCAAAGGGCACCTGGAAGAGTGCGCGCGCGACTGACCCCCCCCAGCTGCACAGCACAGACTAACTGGGGAGTGACTACACGCCCACCGGGGTTTTTTTAAATGGCTGCACCAATTTCCGCTCCCACCGGCACTGCGAGAGGATGCCAAGTTCTCCACATCCAGGACAGTCCCTGTCATGACACCTTTTTGTTTATAGTGGAGGTGGCGTGGCACCCACCTGGGCTTTCGATTGCGTTCCTCTGATGACTGGTGACGCCGAGTCTCTTCCCATGTGTTTATCAGCCACATGTATGTCTTTAGAGAAATGTCTGCTCACATGCTGTGTCCATGTTTTAACTGAGTATTTGTCTTATTAGAGTTCCCTATAGATCCTGTGCCAGCCCCTTTTCAAAATGTTTCTCTCATTCTGTGGGATCTGTTCATTTTTTTGATGGCATCCGTTGAAGCAGAAAAGGTTTAAATTTGGATGATGTCAAATGTGTGTTTCTTTTATTGCCTGTGCTTTTCGTGTCGTGTCTAAGAAACCACCAGCTCACCCAAGGGCACAAAGCTTCCCTCCTGGACTGTCTCGGGGGCTCCAGCCCCCACACCCAGGCTGCAAGCCACTCTGAGTGCGTCTTCACGAACGTGTTTTGTGATTCGTCGCTAAGACCTGCTCCCCCCACTGACCTGTCTCAGCTCCCCTGTGAAGTGCCAACTGACCCTCAAGCGAGGGGTCATTCCTGCGTTCTCTGTTGCATCGATCTGCCTTTCCATACGCCAGCACCATACTGTCTTCATCACTGCGTCTGTGCGTCTTTGTAAAGTAGTTTTGGTTCTGGGGGTGGGGGTGGAGGTTGGCTGTGGCTGCGCCATGCAGGATGTTGGTTCCAGGACCAGGGATCAAGCCGGTGCCCCTTGGAAGTCCCTGTAGTTAAGTTTTTAAATTAGACGGTGTGAGTCTTCCAAATTTGTTCTTCAATGAAGCTCGTCTTGGTTATTCTGGGTCTCTTGAGTTTCCATACAAATTTTAAGGTGTGCTTGTTTTAAAAAAAGATCACCATGTTTATTTCCATTAAGAAAACAGTCATCTGGGATGCTGACAGGGACACACTGAGTCTGTAGGTCAGTATGGGGAGCGTTGCGCCCGTAACACCAGCGTCTCGCCTCCTCCCTTTGAGGGTTCTGTAACTTGTTGCGATGCTTTCAGTTCCCAGCATAAAGTCTCACACTTGCCTTAGGTTTGTAGAGATCTGCGTCTCTGTAATACTGTGGTAGACGGACCTGCTTAATTTCATTTCCAAATTGTTCATTACTGACATATGAATGCAATAGATTTTCATGGACTGAGCTCATGTCCTGCCATACAAACCGGCTGACTAGTTCTGACACTGTGCATGTGATGAGTATGGCAATGCGTGGCGTGTGCGTGTGCAGTGCGTGTGTGGTGTGTGAGGTGTATGTAGCATGTGTGGTGGTGTGTGCGTGATTAAGTGTCTGGTGTGGCATCTGTGGCATGTGGGGGGCGTAGGGTTTGTAAGGGCGTGGGTGTGGCACACATGTGTGCGCAGTGGGTGACATGTGCCTGGTATATGTGTGGGGCATGTGTGTGTGGTGTGTGTGACATGCACATGGTACGTGGTGCGTGTGGGGGGGGAGGGAGGGTGTATGAGGTTTGTGTGGTGCGGCTGTGTGGGGGACGTGTGTGTGGTGCATACGTGTGTGTATAGTGTGTGAGGGTGTGTATATGGTGTGGTGTGTGTTGTGTGGACTGTGTGCGGGGAGGTGGTGTGTGTGTGTGGCATGCGTGTGTGTGGTGTATATGTGTGTGGTGTAGTGTGGGGGCTGTTTGTACGGTGCGGTGTGGTGTGTGTCTACAGTGTGGTGTGTGTGTGCATGTGGTGTGTGTGGTGCGGCTATGTGTGTGTGTGGTGTGGTGTGTGTGTGGTGTGGTGTGTGTGTGTGGTATGGTGTGTGTGTGGTGTGGTGTGTGTGTGTGGTGTGGTGTGGTGTGTGTGTGTGGTGTGTGTGGTGCGTGTGGTGCGTGTCTGGCGTCCTCCCCCAGCTGCACCCCAGGGTCACACGCCGGCACCCCTCTTTCTCCCACCCAGACGCCCTTCCCTCACCCTGGCCGAGAGCCCTGGCAGAGGCACGTGGTGTCTCGTCAGGGAGCCTCGGGGAGCCCCTGTTCCCCCTCTGGGTGGAGCGGTCGTCCTCCTGCCGCAGAGTCGGCTGCAGACGGTGTAGGATCCACCCACGGGCCGGGCCGCAGCTCCAGGACCCTCCCGGCCGAACCCCAGGATGCCCACTGCTTGCCAGGTGACGCCAAACAAGTCGCTTTCTGAAATTCAATTTCCTCGAATAAAAACTGGAGAAAACAAAACCTTCACTCCAAACTGCTGTGAAAATGACGAGAATAAACTCAGCTGTGTCTGCCTGGAAATGCCTGCCAATGACTGCGATCAGGTCCGCTCGCTGAGGCCCTGCCCCGGCCGCAGCCTGGGCACCGCAGAGGCCCTCTGCCCCAGGCCGCTCAGCCTGGGCACTGCAAAGGCCCCCTGCCCATGGCCTGGGCACCGCAAAGGCCCCATGCCTGTAGCCTGGGCACTGCAGATGCCCCCTGCCCGTGGCCTGGGCACCGCAGAGGCCCCCTGCCCGTGGCCTGGGCACCGCAAAGGCCCCATGCCTGTGGCCTGGGCACTGCAGAGGCCCCCTGCCCACGGCCTGGGCACTGCAAAGGCCCCCTGCCCCGGGCCACGTGGCCTGGGCACCCCACAGCCTGGGCATCCCCTGCCCCGGGCTGCACAGGAGGAGCCAGAGCCAGCAAGGGGCTCGAGCGGCCCCAGACCTGCATGGAGGAGCCCACCTGGGGCCTTCAAGTCCAGGGAGAGGGGAGCAGGAGCGAGGCGGCTGGGCAGGGCCCCTGGGGCGTGCTCACAGTCCGCTCCGAGGGTCTGCACCCAGACAGTGAAGGATCGGGGCCCACGGGGCGGCGGGGGGACCGCGCGCACAGCCAACAACAGCACCAGCCCGCAGCCTGCTCCCACTCGGAACACGCTGGACGCTGAACCTTCCAGAACCGCACACAAAACGAGGGTGAAACTACAGCTGTGAGGAGGGTGCGTGGAGGCCTGCTGGCAGGGCTGGGTCAGGGAGCAGGGATGCCCTCCGAGGGGCTGGCGGTGGAGGGGCCGCAGTGCAGAGGGGAGGCGGCGCCACAGGGCGCGCGCTCCAGGGATGGGGCGGCTTTCCCAGAGCCCGCCCGCAGCTCAGAGGGCCCTCAGCGGGAGCGGGGCACAGGGGCCACACACACGTCCGGCCACAGCGGGGAGTGCTGCCCTACCAGAGTGGGGGGAGCCGCTGGAGGGTTTACATGGCGTAACGTGACCAGTGACCAAGGGGTCAATCCAAGCGAAGACAGAACAACCGTAAACATCTCTGCGCCCAACTCAGGGGCATTTCAATATGTAAGGCAGACACTAACTCCAAAAAGAGAGAGACTGACAGTGACACAGTGACAGTGGGGGACTTAAATGCCTCTTTCAGCATAATCCAGACAGAAAGCTAGTAAGGAAATGCAGGCCTTAAAGGATGCATGAGACCGCATGGACTGAACTCCTTACTGCAAAATTCAGACTTGAAGAAAGTAGGAAAACCATTATGCCATTCAGGTGTGACCTAAATAAAATCCCTTATGATTATACAGTGAAAGTGACAAATAGATTCAAGGGATTATATCTGACAGTCAGAGTGCCTGAACAACTATGGACGGAGGTTCGTAACATCATACAGGCGGCCGTGATCAAAACCATCCCCAAGAAGGAGAAATGTAAAAAGGCAAAATGGTTGTCTGAGGAGGCCTTACAAATAGCTGAGAAAAGAAGCAAAAGTCAAAGGAGAAAAGGAAAGATACACCCACCTGAATGCAGAGTCCCAAAGAATAGCAAGGAGAGATAAGAAAGGCTTCCTCAGTGACCAATGCAAAGAAATAGAGGAAAACAGTAGAATGGGAAAGACTAGAGATCTCTTCAAGAAAATTAGAGATACCAAGGGAACATTTCATGCAAAGACGTGCACGATAAAGGACAGAAATGGTATGGACTTAACAAAAGCAGAAAATAGTAAGAAGAAGTGGCAAGAATACACAGAAGAACTGTGTACAATACACTACAAAAAAAAGTTTAATGATCTGGATAACCACCATGGTGTGATCACTCACCCAGGGCCAGACATCCCGGGGTGTGAAGTCAAGTGGGCCTTAGGAAGCATCACTGCGAACAAAGCTAGTGGAGATGATGGAATTCCAGTTGAGCTATTTCAAATCTTAAAAGATGATGCTGTTAAAGTGCTGCACTCAATAAGCTAGCAAATTTGGAAAACTAGAAAAGGCCAGTTTTCATCCCAATCCCAAAGAAGGGCAGTGCCAAAGAATGCTCAAACTACCGCACAACTGCACTCATCTCACACGCTAGCAAAGTAATGCCTCAAAATCCTTCAAGCTGGGCTTCAACAGTACATGAATTGAGAACTTCTAGGTGTGCAGGCTGGATTTAGAAAAGGCAGAAGCATTAGAGACCCAATTGCCAACACCCGTTGGATCACAGAAAAAGCAAGGGAATTTCAGAAAAACACCTATTTCTGCTTCATAGACCACGCTAAAGCCTTTGACTGTGTGGATCACAACAAACTGGAAAATTCTTAGAGAGACGGGAATACCAGACCACCTTACCTGCCTCCTTAGAAACCTGTATGCAGGTCAAGAAGCAAGTTAGAACCAGACATGGAACAATGAACTGGTTCAAAATCGGGAAAGGAGTATGTCAAGAGTGTTCACCGTCACCCTGCTTAATACATCATGCAAAATGCCAGGCTGGATGAAGCTAGAAAATGCCAAGCTGGAATCAAGATTGTTGGGAGAAATATCAATAACCTCAGATATGCAGATGACACCCTTATGGCAGAAAATAAGGAACTAAAGAGCCCCTTGATAAAGGTGAAAGAGGAGAGTGAAAAAGTTGGCTTAAAATTCAACATTCAGAAAACTAAGATCATGGCATCCGGTCCCATCACTTCCTGGCAAATAGATGGGGAAACAATGGAAACAGTGACAGACTATTTTCTTGGGCTCCAAAATCACTGTGGATGGTCACTGAAGCCATGAAATTAAAAGATGCTTGCTCTCTGGAAGAAAAGCTATGACCAACCTAGACAGCATATTAAAAAGCAGAGACACCACTTTGCCAACAAAAGTCTGTCTCGTCAAAGCTATGCTTTTTCCAGTAGTCATGTATGATGTGAGAGCTGGACCATAAAGAAGGCTGAGCACCGAAGAATTGATGTTTTTCAACTGTGGTGTTGGAGAAGACTCTTGAGAGTCCCTTGGACTGCAAGGAGATCAAATGAGTTAATCCTAAAAGAAATCGACCCTGAATATTCATTAGAAGGACTGATGCTGAAGCTCCAATACACTGGCCACCTGATGTGGCTGACTGACTTTCCACACGACTCACTGGAAAAAGACCCTGATGCTGGGAAAGATTGAGGGAAGAGAAGGGGACGACAGAGGATGAGATGGTTGGATGGCATCACCAACTCGATGGACGTGAATTTGAGCGAGCTCCAAGGGTTTGTGATGAACAGACAGGCCTGGCATGCTGCGGTCCACGGGGTCGCAAAGCGTCAGACACGACGGAGTGAGTGAACAACAATAACACAGAGCGTTCCATCCAAAAGCAGCAGATACGTATTCTTCTCCGGCACCCATGGGACACTGTCCAGGACTGACCACATGCTGGGCCAAAAGGTGCGCCTTGGTAAAGTTAGGAAAACTGAAATCACAGCAAGCATCTTTTCCAATCAGGGCATTATGAGATTAGAAATAAACTACAAGAAAAAATATTAAACCAAACAAGTGGAAGCTAAATGATATGCTACTAAACAACCAATGGATCACTGAAGAAATTAAAGAGGAAATTAAAAAAATACCTAGGGACAAAATGAAAACCATGATCCAAAGCCTATGGGACGCAGCAAACGCAGCTCTGACAGTGACGTTTATAGCGAAACAACATCGCCGCAGGAAACAGGAAACTTTCAAATGAAACTGTACAACCTAACTTTACACCTAAAACAACCAGAAAAAGAACCAACAAAACCTAAAGTTAGTAGAAGGAAATAAATCATAGAAATCAAAGCAGAAATAAATGAAATAGAGACAAAACAACGGTAAAGATCAATGAAACTAAGAACTCATTCTTTGAAAAGATAAACAAAATTGATAAACTTTTAGCTAGATTCATAAAAAAAAAAAGGGAGAGGACTCAAATCAATAGAATTATAAATGAAAAAGAAGTTACAACATGCACCACAGACTCATACAGGATCATAAGAGACTACTACAAGCAACTGTGTACCAACCTGGAGGAAGTGGGCAAACTCTTAGAAAAGTACAGTCTCCCAAGACTGAGTCAGGAAGAAAAAGAAAATTTGAACAGACCAACCACAAGCACTGAAACTGTAACTGTGATTTAAAACACTCCAACAAACAAAAGTCCAGGATGTGACGGCATCACAGGCGAATTAGAGCAAACATTTAGAGGAGGACTAACACTCACCCGTCTGGAACTGTTCCAGAACACTGCAGAAGAAAGAGAACTCCCAAACTTACTCTATGAGGCCACAAGCACCCTGATGCCAAAAGAGATATCACAAAAAAGAAAATCACAGCCAGTGTCACTGACGACTATAGCTGTAAAACTCCTTAACACAGTACTACCAAGCTGAATCCAGCAATACATTAAAAAGACCACACACCACCACCAAGTGGAATTTATCGCAGGGATGCAAGGATTCTTCAGTGTCTGCAAGTCAATCAGTGTGATACAGCACATTAACAAACTTAAGAATAAAAGCCACATGATCACCTCAATAGATGCAAAAAACGCTTTAGGCAAAATTCAGCACCTACTTCAACATAATAAAGGCCATACGTGACAAACCCACAGCTAACATCGTGCTCAAAAGTAAAAAGCTGAAAGCATTTCCTCTAAGATCAGGAACAAGACAAGGATGAGACTCTCATCACTTTTGTTCAACACAGTTTTGGAATTCCTAGCTATGGCAATCAGAAAAAGAGAAATTAAGGGAATCCAAATTGGAAAAAAAGTTATACTGTCCCTGTTTGCAGATGGCGTGATACTCTACATAGAAAATCCTGAAAATGTTAGCAGAAAACCACTACAGCTCATCAGGGAACCTGGTAAAGTTGCAGGTTACAAAACTTGTACACAGAAGTCTGCTTCATTTTTATACTAACGATGACAGACCAGAAGCAGGAGTTAAGGAAACAATTCCATTCACTGTCACATCAAAAAGAACAGAATGCCTGCAAATAAACTCTCCGATGCAGACTGAGTACAGTCTTTCAGATTGTACTCTGAAAACTGTAAGATGCTGACGGAAGACGGCGGAGACGACAGAAAGAGACGGGCAGACGGAGCTTATCTGTGGGCTGAAGACCTCCACCCAGGCCGCCTACAGACGCAGTGAGATCTCTGTCAAATCACCAATGGCTGGCTCAGACATACCCTATCTGTGGGCACAGTCAGCACCGTGCAAAGACCAACACCCAGACCGTGTACAGACACGCACTCCAGGCGTCTAACTCTGTCTCGCCAACAACACCTCGCTCTTCGTGGTGGCCAGACACCTGGGCTGGGTCCCTGTGGGGGAGCCCCCGCCATGCCCCTCCCCACCCAGACGCTGCCCGGTGGCTTCCTCTGCTTCTCCTCCGACTCCAGGGGCACAGGGGCCTGGACACGAGCAGCCGGACCATCCCTGGGTGGGCCTCCCAGGTCACGGTGTGGGAGCACAGACGCAGGCCCAGAGCGAGGTGCATCTCGCATTTGATGACACCCTGAGGACGGTGGGTCTGTGAGGGCATGAGTGCCCTGTTACTGGGGGGACTCAAGCTGAGGACAGGCCACTGCTGGCAGGACAGAGGGGACCCTGGATGACCTTCAGGACCCCTTTCCAATGACCTCTAGATCCCTGACATATGCACCCCAGCTAGGCAGCCCAGTGGCCGATTCCCCAGGCAGCCTGTCCTCACAGGGAGGCTCACCACAAGGTTTGGGGGAGCCCAGTGGTTCTCTTTACAACATCACTACTCTCACAGACAGCCTGGGGGTGTGAGAACTAAAGACAAGATAGAGATCAGTTCAGTCGCTGAGTTGTGTCCAACTCTTTGTGACCCCATGAATCATAGCACGCCAGGCCTCCCTGTCCATCACCAACTCCCAGAGTTTACCCAAACTTATGTCCATCGAGTCTGTGATGCCATCCAGCCATCTCATCCTCTGTCATCCCAGAAGGAAAGTTATAACCAACCTAGACAGCATACTAAAAAGCAGAGACATTACTTTGTCAACAAAGGTCCGTCTAGTCAAGGCTGTGGTTTTTCCTGTAGTCGTGTATGGATGTGAGAGTTGGATGGTGAAGAAAGTTGAGTGCCAAAGAATTGATGCTTCTGAACTGTGGTGTTGGAGAAGACTCTTGAGAGTCCCTTGGACTGCAAGGAGACCCAACCAGTCCATCCTAGAGGAGATCGGTCCTGGGTGAACGTTCATTGGAGGGACTGGTGTTGAAGTTGAAACTCCAATAGTTTGGCCACCTGATTCCTCACTGGAAAAGACCCTGATGCTGGGAAGGATTGGGGGCAGGAGGAGAAGGGGATGACAGAGGATGAGATGGGTGGATGGCATCATCAGGCTTGAAAATTTCCCAGAGCAGACAAAACCATGTAAGCCACACAAGCAAAAGTAAATCCAGCTTATTTCACAAACATAAGCAAAACTTAACTTAGTTTACTACCTGTAAATGCCTCTGACAATCGTAAAACAAACCTCTTCCTAAAAGTGGTGGGAGACCCAGGCAACCTCACTCTGTCTTGCTCTGCAGGCATCGTGCGGCTCACAAATGGAAGGTCGCAGGCAGCCTGTCGAGCAAGCCCTTCAGCACCGTTCTGCCATCGACCTCTGCTCACTCCGTGTCTCTGTCCCATTTTGGGACGTCTCACAACATCCCTAACGTTCACTATTATTGGCTTTGTCGAGGTGATTTGCGAGCAGTGATCTTCGCTATTACTACTGCAGCTGCTTTGACACTGTTTTAGCAAGAGTGTTTTGTAATGAAGTGAAGTGAAAGTCGCTCAGTCGTGTCTCTCTGCGACCCCACGGGCTATACAGTCCATGGAATTCTCCAGGCCAGAATACTGGAGTGGGTAGCCTTTCCCTTCTCCAGAGGAATCTTCCCAATCCAGGGATGGAACCCAGGTCTCCATATTGCAGATGCATTCCTTACCAGCTGAGCCACCACGGAAGCCCAAGAATACTGGAGTGGGCAGCTGTTCTCTTCTCCAGGGATCTTCCCAACCGAGGAGTCAAAGTGGGGTCTCCTTCATTGCAGGCGGATTCTTTACCACCTGAGCTATGAGGGACGCCTGTTTTGTAACAAAGGCACAGAAACTGTTTTTACGGAGATGATGCTATTGAGCTTAACAGACTGCAGCCTGGTGTAACGTGACTTTCAGATGCACAGGCAAACTGAAAACCCTACGTGCCTGTCTCTGCAGTGTGCCTGCAGTCACTTTTTTTAAAACCAGTGTTATTTTTTTTACTACAATTAATTTTTTTGCACTGCGCTAGGTCTTCAGCACGTAGAGTCTTGGCTGAGACACATCTGCTTCTCTTTGGGGCACAGACTCTGGAGGGCAGGCTTAGTTGCCCACGGCATGTGGGACCCTAGGGCTCCCCAGGTGGTGCGGTGGCAAAGACTCGGCCTGCCGATGCAGGGGACGCAGGGGACGCAGTTCAGTCCCCGGGGTCGGGAAGATCCCCTGGAGAAGGACATGGCAGCCCACTCCAGTATTCTTGCCTGGGAAATCCCATGGACAGAGGAGCCTGGCGGGCTGCAGTCCATGGGGTCGCAGAGTCAGACACGACAGCACACACAAGCACACACGCTTACGTGGAATCCTAGGCTCCTGACCAGGGATGGAACCCACGTCCCTGCGTTGGAAGGCGGGTTCCTGACCACTGGACCACCAGGGAAGCCCCTGTGGTCACGGCTGAGCATACCCTTGCTGTCTGGGAACCTCGCTGCGATGGCCAACCTCGGTGCAGGTGGGTACCCAGCACCAGGAGCACCATGCTGGGGCACCGCGCCCCAAGCGTCTCCTCTGTCTTTGACATTGGAAGCTGTGAGGTCACAGACTTGGCGCAGGCTTTACCTGGGTGTGTGGGACGAGACGGCCTTCACTCGTCCTCTGGGGCCAGCCGCCAGCTCACAGAAGGCACTTCCCAGCCTGGACCTCCTTCTCCCCGGCAGAGGCGCCACTGACCCTCTGCGGTTAAAGGCTCTGTGACACAGGGCCTTTTCATACTGTTCATGGGGTTCTCAAGGCAAGAATACTGAAGTGGTTTGCCATTCCCTTCTCCAGTGAACCACATTCTGTCAGCAAGGAGACCCACCCAGTCCATCCTAAAGAAGATCAGTCCTGAATATTCACTGGAAGGACTGATGCTGAAGCTGAAACTCCAATACTTTGGCCACCTGATGCGAAGAGCTGACTCATTGGGAAAGACCCTGATGCTGGGAAAGACTGAAGGCAAGTGGAGAAAGGGACGACAGAGGATGAGATGGCTGGATGGCATCATGACTCAATGGACATGAGTTTGGGTAAGCTCATGGAGTTGGTGATGGACAGGGAGGCCTGGTGTGCTGCAGTCCATGGGGTCGCAAAGAGTCAGACACGACTGAGCGACTGGACTGACCTAGGGCCCAGGTCTCAGGAAGAGCGCAGGGAGGGCAGAGTGGAGGGCCCGGGAGAGGCTGCAGGGCTGGATGTGCAGAGGGAAGGTGCAGGGTGGCCGTGCCGCCTCGCTGGTGTCGCCAGGCTGGCTGGCAGGTTCGGGGTGGGCTAAACACCCCGGGCACCTGCTGTGCGCTCAGCACTTTTCCCTGAAGCCCCTCACGGAGGGGGGCTGCGCATCAGAAGCCGGCTGGTGCGGGACCCCAGGGCAGGGCTCCGCGACGGGCTCTGTCCTGGCTTGGACCAGGGGCCCCCCAGCCCACGGCAGGGGTGACGGACGGGGGGTCTGTAGCGGGTGCCCACTCCTCCCGCCCAGCTGGTCAGTCAGCACTCCGAGAGCTCTGCGGGGGCCTGGGTGTCCCCCGCTGCCGTGAGGCAGTGCAGAGCCTCATGGAGGAGAGAGCCGGGCGGAGGGAAGGGGCCTCTCCCCAAGCCAGGAGGGCGGTCAGAGGTGGAGTCCCAACACCCCGCTCCGGGCTGGGGTCTTGTCTGTCTCCTCTTAAGAGCAACGTGGGAGGCTTTCCATACTGGGGGCACAGAAGTCGTGGGGATCTGGTCACCTCCCCAGGAGGGCCAGCGGTGGTGGGGAGCACCCCAGAGCACGGCACTCAGCCCATGTGTCAGGTTCAAGTCCAGCTCTCCAGGCGAGTGTCCTGGGAACCGGATCCCCAGATCCCTTATTCTAGAAAATGGAAAATGCCAGTACCTTCTGCACAGAGAACTATGCAAACTGAGGGAGCTGTCCACGTGCAGCACTCAGAACAGGCCTGAGTCACTGCCAGCTTGAGAGCTCAGAGCCGTTGTCCTCAGCCTTCATGGGCACTGTGCCAGGACCCCTCAGACGCCAAAGCCACGGGTGCTCAAGGCCCTTATACGCAGCTGGCACACCTCCCTCAGGACACTCTACTTCACCTCTAGATTGCTGAGAACACCTCATACAACGTGAACACAGAGCGACTAGTTGTAAGCACCATATGAACAGTTGTTGGCACGTGGCAAGTTCAAATTTTGCTCTGAGAAGCCCTTCAGGATGTTTTCAGACACCTTCACTCTACAGCTGGTTGGGTCCCGAGTGGCTGACCGGACACCGCGTGGCCCAGCAGCCCCGCTCCCAGACGCAGCCCCAAGAGAAACGAAATCAGCTGTCCCGTCAGAGACCTGCCGCCAAACACCAGCCGAAACGCCGTCGACAGACGGACAGACACCCTGCGGTTTATCCCTGCCACGGGCATCTCTCAGCAGCTCAGAGGAACAAGGCCGATTCGTAACACGCGGACTGACCTTGAAAACGGAAGCCAGTCACAGAGGGCCACCAGACGAACAATTCAGCTTACGTGAAACGTCCAGACAGGCAGACTGACAGGGACAGAAGGCAGATAGCCCCCAGGCTGGAGCTCGGCGAAGAGGAGGACAGGCGTGACCACTGACGCGTACGGCTTTCCTTTGGGCGACCAAGTTCTGAAGTCAGACGGCGGTACTGGCTGCAAAACTCTGCGCTAAAGGTCGCTGGCTGTGCCCTTCAGGTGAGCGCGCTGTGCGGCACGGAAGTCACACCTCAGTGAGGATTTCTGAAAAGTAAAACATCTGGGGTCTTCCCTGGTGGTCCAGCGGTTAAGACTCTGAGCCTCCTCTGCAGGGGATATGGGTTCAATCCCTGATCAGGGTTAAACTAAGGTCTCAGATGCTGCGTGGGGTGGCCAAAAAGTAAAACCCTGTAAACCTGCAAGGGAAGGGGCTTTGATCACAGTTTTAAGAGGAAGGAGCGGGGCCAGGAGCCCAGCGACGGCCTGCAGCTGGCCGCAGGGTCCAACTCGGGACTCTGAGTCACGGAACTCCATGTCCGAGGTTCTTCCCGAAGCTTTTCCAGAATCCAACCTGAAGCCCAAACACCCAGGGAAAAGCCTCCACTGTCCCCAACCAAGCCCTCAGGAAGTGCTCCCACATCTCAATGCCCTTCCAGCTTCCTGTGGGATCTGAGGCCACGGCCAAGGTCACAGGCACCCACCTGGGACTCTAGACTCCAGCCCCAGCTGATACCTTTAGGAAACAGAGGTGGGGACAGAGGAAACGCAGCAAGCTCTGGGGTGTGTGCACTCCAGGGGCGATGCAGCAGGCGAGCTGGGCTCCTGGTCAAAACCTCTGGGCAGAGGCCCAAAGGTTAATGGGAGGAAGAGAAGGGGACAACAGAGGATGAGATGGTTGGATGCCATCACCGACTTGATGGACCTGAGTTTGAGTAAACTCTGGGAGTTGGTGATGGACAGGGAAGCCTGGCGTGCTGCAGTCCATGGGGTCGCAGAGAGTTGGGCACAACTGAGCGACTGAACTGAACTGATGTCTTCTTCAGAAAAATGTCTGTTTAACTCTTTTGCTCACTTTTTGATTGGGTTGTTTATCTAGTATTCAGTTGCATGAGCTGCTTGTATATTTTGGAGATTAATCCTTTGTCAGTTGTTTCACGTGCTATTCCAAGTGTTTTCAATAAATTAGTCACAGCCCTGCAGGAGGCAGGATCTGGATGCAGGTGCCTGGCACCTGGGTGGCAATGCTGAGCACCTGTGAGGTGCCAGGTCCAGAGCCCCCAGGCCCCACCTGGAAGAGTCAGGGCCCGGGAAGATGCAGAGTCCACTCTGGGCCGCGCTCTCGCCTGAGGCCAAGTGCTGGGGCCCAAGGGATGGGCTGTGAGCGGCTTCTGGCCAGTAGGCCTGGTCCAGCCGGGCCCAGCAGTGGAGAGCAGGCTGAAGGCTGCCTGGAGGTTTGGGGTGCAGGCCCTCCCTTGGTCTCTCCCCGCTGTCCCAGGTCCACACGCACGCGGCCGGCCCCACGGAGGGAGGTCAGCCCGGCGCTCTGGTCTCTTGGGGGCAAGTGGCCCAGCCAGGCCCTTCCCACAAGAGGCAGGGGCTCCACCTGGCAGAGTCACCACAAGGCAGGAAGCCCCCCTATGTCCCCTGAGCCCCTCCTGCTGCAGCGCGGCCCAGGGCGGGGCAGGAGCACCCTGCTTCCCAAAGCCCCCTTTGTGAACCAGCAACACAGTCCCTGTCAGTCCAGGAAAGAGGGGGCTCTGGCTGCCCTCCCCCTGGCCCTCTCCAGCTTCAGGACACAGGACAAGTGAGCAGGATGCAGAGAAGGACAATGAGGAGATAAAACAGAGGCAGGCAGAGGCCGCGCAGCCTGTCTCAACCTGACAAGGAATTTCTCCACGTCGTCCCTGCGCTGGGGGGCAGACGAGGGAGCGGGCCTGAGCCCCGCGCAGGGCCAGCCACTCCAGGGCCTTCCCTCAGGGGTCCCCTCAGTCAGGGAGGTACACAGGGGTCAGGGCGAGGGCACGGGCCCAGACACAAAGGGCGATTCAGCGTGCCTCCCCCACGGGCCGGCTCGGGACGGAGGGCTGACCCCAAGGCCCTGCCCGCACTCCCGCCCCGATCAGACCTCTCTCCCTCGCTCTGCAGACTCTGACGGCTACAGCAGGAGGGCCTCTTTCTGCCTTTCCCTCTCAGCCTCCCCTGAGCCCCTGGTTTGTTTTCCGCATGTTGCTGTCCGGCTGCCAGGAGGCCTGTCGGGCTCCAGAGAAGCGGGCAGCGGTGGCATTGGCGGCAGAGCGCGGGCGGGAGCGTGAGTCTCCAGCTCCGGCCACCGTGGCCGACCTCTGGGCCTCTTGGTCCTCTGTGTTCAACCTGGGAACGCTGCCCTCGAGGATCTCACATCCTTTCTGCTGCCATCAGAGCCCCTTTACCTTGTGCTCTGATTTACAACAGACAGAAACTAACCGCTTGGTTCCTAACGGGGAGCGTGGAGGGGTGGCTGGCCTGAGGGCCCACCTGGCAGGGGCAGCCCATCTCCAGTGCCCACATGCTGTGTGATCCTGGGCAAGGCACACCCCCCTCTGAGCTCTGCTTCCCCATCAGCAAAACCAGACACTACACGGACAGTGCCCAAGCACCCCCCAGTGCCCTAGGCTGCAGCTCACTCAACACGGCCCGTGGACGGTGAGGCCTTTTCCCCAAAACCCTTCTCTAAAGCCCCTTCCTCAGACTAACCGTAGATGGAGGCGGCCGGCCCTCTGCTGGCCCAGACTCCTCTCTGCAGACTCACCCCAGCCTGCAGCCCCCACGCATGCTGACAGCAGCGGTGGGGCGGGGGGCTCTGTCCCCGCTTGGCCTGAGCCTGCGTCCCCCGTGACGACACAGAACCTCAAAAAGCCACTCCCCGGGCAGCATGCAGCGCACTAATTCACACTAAGAACTGCCCACATCCCAGGAGTTTGTGTGAATTATTCCCTGACAAGCAGGTAACAGAGTTCCCAGTTCACAGATGACAGAACTGAGCCTCAGAGAGGGCAAGTACTTTTCCCAAATCCACACAGCTAAAAGGAGAAGGCCAAGAAGGGAGCCTGGATCTGTCTGCTCTTGACCATCAGCGTTCCTGCCAGGAGGCGTCACCACCGCCCCAGGCTGTCACGGGACCCAGTTGGGGGGCTGAGAGGCGCGGCCGTGGGACTCCGCGCCCCCTCGCAAAGGCAGACCGACGGGCCCTTCAAGCAGCTAAACCAACCTTGTCCCTTGCAGCTGAGTGCACCTTGCCCACGGTCACCCGGTGAGCCTGGGATAACCACTCCCCACCCCGGGGCACCCTGCAGTCCACACTGGCACCCCAGGGTCCCGGGGGTCCTCCCGCCGCTGCCCTGGGTGCAGACGCGCTCCAGCCGCTCCCTGCGGGGGCCGGCCTCAACCCCTCTTGGCTCCTTCCTGGAAGGTTCTGGAGCGGATGGAGTGAACCCATCTTCCAACCTTAGGAGGGACGGGAGATGGGGCGGGGGAACCAGTGGAAAAGAGCTTGAGACTGCAGTCAAGCCGCACCTTCCTCGCCCACGAGTTTCCAGCCACAGAATCTAACAGACGGGGGAGGAGGCAGAGCCGCTGCCCCCATCCTCAGGGACACCGAGGCTGCCGGGAGGCCCGCGGCAGGCCCGCGCCTCCTCTGGCTCCCCACCCCCTGCAGGCACTCACCGCTCTCAGGGCAGCGGCTGCTCAGCACTCAGCACCGGACGGAGCGCCACACAGGTGTTGCTCGTTCACTCCTCACGGCAACTACAACACCACAGCTGTCATCACCTGACAGCCCGCTGAAGCTCAAGGATGTAGAACGCCACACCCAAGGTCATACAGCCACTAACCGGTAAGCCCGGGCCCCCCAAGGATGCCTGCCCGCGGCCCACTCACACCCAGCACCTGCCTCAAGGGTCTCCACTCTGCAGACAGACATGCACTGGGAATTCCAGGGCCACGGGCCCCACCGCGCAGCCAAGCCCACTTCTGATCAGACTCCACCTGAACTGCAGCCACAGGATGGCAGGGTCCCGGGGAGTCGTCTGGTTGGACCCCTGCCAGATACAGGCAAGGAAAGCAGGAAAGGGGCTTGCCCAAGGCCACCCAAGGTCACAGGAATGAGAAGCAGCACCCAGAATTAGACTTAGGCCTCCTACCTTAAAGCGGGACCCTCCCACAGCACCCTGGGGCCCACTGGGGCCCACTGCTCACCTCAGCTGGAAGACAGCCATGGCACCCCAGGCAGGCTCGGGTTAAGCTCCTGCGTCCAGGGCCATCGCAGTGCGGCCTTTCAAGTCATCGTCATCAATTGGACACAGCGTGACCTTGGGAGGCCCGTGACCCCCTTGAACCCTCAGGCCTCCTGTGCCGCACTGGGAACCCTTCTGGGGGAAGGCTCTGCCCCTGCAAGGACGCTGTGTGGTGTTGGAAACAGTCGAAGGCGCTGCCTTGCGGGGGAGGGCCCTGCGGTTCTCCCCAGAAGCTAGGTCACCGAGGGCTGCGCCCCCATCCCCTCAGCACAGCCCCACTGCAGGCAGGCCAGCAGGACTGGGAGAGATTCAGTCACGGTAAACTCCAAACCCCCATTTTCCAGATGAAGATACTGAGGCCCAGCGGGGTAAGAGTTGTCCAAGGTCACAGGCGGGGTTGGCATGGAAGCTTCCCGACTCCCCCCGGCACGCCAGGAGCGCAGCTCCACACCGCCACCCGCCTCCCAGGATGGCAGCGCGGAGCTCCTGCAGAGGCGGGGCTAGGAGGCGGCGCCCTGCCAGGCGGCCCGGCCGGCAGGTGCGCCCGCGGGCTTGCTCGCCCACAGCCCTGCCCCACACGCCCCCGCTCCCCCCCTGGGGCATCGCATCACCTGGAGGCTCAGAGAGGTGCGGCGGCTCGTCCAAGGTCACACAGCAAAACGAGCCGAGTCTGCGCGCCTACGGCCCCCTCATCCCACCCCGGCCTCCAAGCTCCGCCGCTCGCCGGGATTCCGGGCCCTCGCTTCCCCACGTACTGGCCGCGCGCTGGCTGGAGTAGAAAAAGTTTCTGGGGGAGGAAGGGGCCGAAGCCGCCGCCGCCCATCCCAGACCGGACGGCCGCGGCCGGCCGAGGGGCGCGGAAAGGAGGCGCGCTCCGCCCGGTCCCCGGCGGGGTCCCGCGCCCGCAGCCGCTCTCCGCCGCGGGGTTCCCGGGTAATTCCGGATTCTCCCCGGGAAGCATCGGGAAGCTCCCGGAGCGCCGTCCCCCACCGCCCAGAGTCCGCCCGGACGCCCGCGCGCCGCTCTTACCGGGGACGGCTCGGCTCGGCGCCGCGGCCCGAGCTCGCGGCGAGGGCGGCGGGCAGGACGCCGCGCTCCGGAGCGCAGGCCCCTCTCGGCGCGCCCCGGCGTCCGGCCGCCGCGGCTCCGCCCGCTCCCCCGCGCCGCAGTAGGAGCACCTGCCCCGCGCCCGCCGCCCGCCAATCCCGAGGCCGCTCCGGCCGTCCGCACGCGGCGCGGCCCGGCCTCCCGGCGCGACCCCGGCCCCACGGCGCGCCCGCTCGGGCCGGGGGCGGAGAAGTTTGCGGTGGGCGGGGCTGGCCGCGCGCCCCGGGGGTGCCCCGCGCGCCCCCGGCTGCCCCCCGCGCGACCCCGGCGAACCCCGCGCGCCCCGCACCGGGATTGGCTCGCCGGCGGGGGGAGCCGATTTGCTCCGGGGCTTCGGATGAAGGCTTTCCTGGCCGGGAAGAGAGAACGGAGGCGAAGAGGAGCGGCGGAGACAAAGGCTGGGGGAGGCGGGGCGGGGGGCGTCCGCCCGCGCCCGGCGAGGACAGGACGCGGGCCGAGGGGCCCTGCGGGGAGGGCACAGGACCCCGACCCCGGTCTCAGAGGGCACCTCCGTGGGGCCTCTTGGGGAGGCCGGGCCTGGGCCCCCAACCCCAGCCCATCGGCCGGAGGGGCAGCGGGGACGAGGAACCCCTGAGCCCCTCCCCCGGCCTCGGCACCCTGCGGCCCGGACCTCCAGACCCGCTCAGCAGCGGAACTAGGCTGGTGTCGGCGCGCCTGGCCTCGTCCCCGCCCCTCCGCTCCGCTCTCAGGAGCTCCCTCCTCTCTGCTTGCTCCCGGCCTGCAGACTCAGAATCCGGAATCAAGTTTGGGGTTTCACCCTGGAAGTGACACCCCCAAATCCGGTGTTTTGGGAAAGAACTTAGCCAGGCTCCCCGGGCTCCTCACCTCTGCAGCATCAGAGCCCAGGAACCCCGGGAACCCCCAACCCTGCAAGCCCTCTGTGTGCCCCCCTCCCTGCGTCCCCAGCCCGCCAGCCACATCGCCCCAGCGGCCACCGCACTGCGGCGGCACCGAGCTCGCACTGGGCACCAACCAGGCAGGCACCGGCCGGGAGAAAACGCTGCAGAAAAAGCTGACTTGGGGCTTCTAGGCTGCAAGCCCCGGAGTGTGAGACACCCACACTCCTGGCTGGGGGCACGTGGGCGGGAAGCGGGGTGAAGGGACACGGTGCCCAGACCCGCTGGTCGGTTCTGCTGACCCCTCATGGTGCCTCCCACAGGTCAGGGGCTCGAGGTCAGCTGTTGGGCAGGAGGGGAGGTTTCCTCCCACATCAAGCCCCGCCGGGGGCTGCTGGTCAACACACTGAGGGGGACCTGCCACCTGGAGGTCACTCTTCCATCCCTCCCCAGAGAGAGAAAAGCTTCTCCCGGAAAGCCCACAGAGTGTCTTCTCCAGGAGGAGAGAAGGAGCTGAAAGTCCCACAGGCTGAACTCGGGTTAGACACCTGGTATTTCCTGATGCCCAGGGCCCAGGGACACCGCCCTGCTTGATGATTGGACCGTGATGCTGCTTGTACGCAGGGGGATGGATGAAATGGGCCTCGTGGCTCCTGGTAATGCGGAGCAAAAGATCCGCTGAGTGTCGCTCAAAGCTGCCTCCAGTAAAGTGGTCCAAGGAGGGGTGAAATGGCCTAATTACGGAAAACAAAGCATTTATGCAGGACTGTCTGCTCCTCCGAGGGTAGAGCTCCCTCCAGCGCGCCCTTCCTGGGATGGGATTCTGATCGGGCAGGGGACGTGGCCACAGGCTGGCCTCGTCTGGGTGGTACAAGCACTGTGGCCCCTTGCGAAGAGGAGCTTAGAAAACTTCCCACACCAGAGGACCCTCCCTGGGGGAAGGGTAGTCAGGACAACTTCCAGTCTTGGTTTCACTTGAGCCTGGAAACACTCCCAAGAGGGAGAAGGGTGAGTGGGGCAGCCTTCACCCCGTGGGCCACAGGAAGCCTCTAAAGGCTTCGCGAGCCTGCATCTCGGGGTGCAGTGTGGTGTGGAGCTGGGTCCTATGACCCGGACGCCAGCCCTACCCTAATCCACGTGGGCTGGGGGCACACCTGCGGTGACGCCTGTCCCAGGAGCGCCTTACCTCCCTCCGCGTCCCCCTGAGGCACCCCCCTCACTGGACGCAGTCCTGCAGCCACACCGGCTCTGCCCCCTGCCCCATGCTCCAGCTGCACTGCGAGGGCGGTGCTCCTTTTGCCACACAGAGCCTCTGCCCATGCTGCCCTCCGCCCGCACCGTCAGCCGCCACCCCGCTGGCCACGGGCCCCGCCGTCGCCTCCCTGTGCGTGTCCTCCGAGCACTGGCAGCCTGTCATTCCTGTTCTCATCACCCCCTCCCCAGACCACGGGCTCCGGAGGGGAGCATCGCACCATCTCAGTGTCTCCGTGGTTCTGAGGCTCCTGGAGCCCCAGCACTGTCAGTGTACGCTGCGTCCTTGGGCGACCCTGAGCCTTGGCTTCGCACCTGCCACACAGGGACTAAAGGTGTGTACAGAGACCAGCGCCGTGCCTGGAGCATGTGGTCAGCTCCTACTGGACAGGAGGGGACGAAGGATGGACCCTCCATGCCCGCGCTTCTCCCCAGGGGCTTCTCTCCTTGCCCCCCACCCCCTTTCACCCAGCAGCTCCTGGGCCCTGATGTCCATCCCCAGCTTCGAGGATGGACGAACAGCAGCTGCAGCCCCCTTCCCTCCCCACCCAGGCCCAGCCCCTCCGGATCCCGGCTCTGCTCCACATCGGCCTCAGATGCCAGCACAGCCTGGGTGTGGGGCCCTGGTGGCCTCCGTCATGATCTGCATCAGCATCTCCCGAGAGCCACGTCCCTGAGAACTTAGTCTGCGCCCACGGCCCAGGAGGAGGGGTCCCCTACACCTCCTCCACGGAGACCCCCGAGCTGCCCCCAACCTGAGCTGAAGCCACGGCTGCGGGCTCAGGGTAGGGGGCCATCAAGAGGGGCCAGGGGACTCGCTGGCCTCTCTGGGTAGGCTCCCTGCCACTGTCCTGTGTCCTCCTGTCAGATCTGGGCCTTCACGAAGGCCGCTGCCTGGAGGTGGGCAGCCCAGCCCCAGCCCTCAGACTGACGCCCCCTCAGCTGGCCGCCTGGCCAGCTCCCCAGGCCAGTCCAGCGGCTGCTCGGGGAGGGGGAGGGGGAGGGGCGCCCCCTCCAGAGGCGGCTCTGGCCCTCCCCCGGGCCAGGCCCACGCTCCACTTCAGAGCTTTGCAGACAGGGCGGTGACTCTCAGCCCTGCCTCCAGGGATGCAGCGACTGGGCTTCTGCCCAAAGAGCACTGAAACCCCGCCATAGCTCCACGACCACCACTGGTGCCACGGTGGCCCTCCCCTCCCGCTCCCCCATTCCCTGCCCCTCCCCCCCCCCCCCCCCCCGAGCTTCAAAACCTGAGCAGCATCCTGGGGCCACAGACTCGGAAGGACTGGACCCTCACAGCTGGCAGGCTCTGGGGTTGAGACTCAGGCTCTGAAGCCAGACGCCTGTGGGGAGAGGATCGTGGATATGCCCCTAGCTGCTGCAGAACCTCGGGCAGGTTACTTAGCCTCTCTGTGCCCCCTCTGTCAAATGGGGACACAAATGATTTGCACCTCATCCAATCATTGTGAAGACCGCATAAGTAAAAACACGCAGAAACTTGGAAAGGCGTCTGGGCTGTGAGACCATCAGCTCTGCCTGCTCTTCCCGCTCTCTGCAAGTGCCAACGCGGGAGGCAGCGCCTGCCCACCCTGAGCCCCCCAGAGGCGTGTGAGGCCTGCGGGCCCCGACTGGCGCCCCCGCCCCTCATCCCAGCAAGTGCTGGCGTCCACGCTTCACGCGGGGCTGGAGAGCCACGTCTGGGGACATGCCGTGTCCACAGCCGACCAGGCCGGGCAGTAGGCCTGGCAGCCGTTAAATCAGAGGTTTTGATAAAGAAATTGTTGAAAACAAAGAATACAGCCGACAGGGTAGCCAGATCGCACAGCAGGGCTTGAGAGTCGGAGGGAGGGACCCTCTGGCACCCGACCTCCTCTGACCCAGGGACCTGGGCAGCAGGTCAGGGCCCCCACCATGGGCCAGGAAACCCCTAAATGGGCACTTTACCCCTGGGGGTTCTCATTCTCTCAGGGGGCACCGAGATAGGCCAGCCACAAGCGGGCAAGTGGCCACACAACCAGGAGGCACCTTGCAGGGCAGCTGTGGAGGCTCCCAGGCTGGTGAGACCGGCTTGGGGCAAAGGGGAGGAGGTTTCCTGCAGGAACAGGTGGGGGGATGAGGCCGGCTTAGGTGACGGGGGGGGGGGGGGGGGGGCCAGGTTGGGGGGGGAGGGTTTCCGCAGGGGGGGGGGGGGGGGGGGGGTTGGGGGGGGGGCGGGGGGGACAGCGCCCTCCATGGACCAGACTCTACTCACCCCACACGTACAAAGCCCCACGAGAGGGCTGCTGCTGTGCCCATTTCACAGGCAGAGAGGGTGCAGTGACCTGTCCAGGCTCACCGTGGGTCCTGCCTCCTCTGGGTCCTGCCCCGCCCTCTCTGCCCCCACCTGGACGATCAAGGCCGGGCCTGTGTTCCTCCCCGTAAGCTGGACAGGGTGTGGACACCTGGGTGCCGCCCAGTCCTCACAGCTACGCTATGAAATGGGTGTTTGTACCCAGCTCACGGCAGAGAAAATTGAGGCTCCACAATGCAAATGACTTGCCAGACTTCACGAGGAGGGGCCAGAGCCAGGGCTCCCGCCCCACACTCAGGCCCCGGTGGCAGAAACCCGGCTTCTCCCGCCCAGGCCTCCCCATCCCCAACATGGCCTCTCTCCAGACTCAGGCCAGAGACGCAGTCCCCGAGAAGAGCGGAGTTTGGCAGAGGCCAACAAAGAGGAAGGGAACTAGGTCTGAGCCCGGAGGATCTTCCCCAAGAATTCAGGAAGCCACCCCTGTGCCTGCGTCAGGAGCAGCCTGAGGCCTGTGCTGAGGGCGTGAGCCACCTGCTGGGCAGGAGCACAGCTGAGGCGCAGGGTGTGTGTCCTCAGGGGAGGCCGGCCTCGGGGAAGGAGAAGCTGGCAAGGATCCCCATCCTGCACCCCCAGACGTGTGTCCATCCAGTAAGCTCTGCTGGCCAGCTCCAGATGGCTGGGACATGAGCCCTGCCCAGGAGGGTCTGCACAGCCGGAGGGAGCAAGGCGCCTGGGCTCGGGGAACCCTGGCCCCGGGTGGAGGGCGTCTGGCTGGGGCGGGGCTGTGAGAAGGGGAGGGACAGGGCAGCATTCAGACAAGGGGTCCCCGAGCAGAGGCCGACAGCGCTGGGGGTCCCCATGCAGCTTTACTGAATCTGCAGACACCGTGTTTGCACTGATGGAAGGCCGGGAGCAGCCCCGTGCCGAGCAAGCCCGCGGCACTGTCTCTCCAACAGCCTTCGTTCACTTCGTGTCTCTGTGTCACATTTGGTAATTCTCCCAACAGTTCAACGTTTTCCTTAGTGTTCTATGATGATCTGTGGACAGTGATCTTGGTGTCACTTTGAGGACTGGCTGAGAGCTCCAATCAAGATTAGCATTTTTATAAACAAGGTATTTTAAATTAAGGTGTGCATGCTGTGATCTTAGACATACCGCCACCACACAGGATGGTGCAGACATAACTGCACGTTCTGGGAGACAGAGAAGTTCACGTGGCCACACACGGGGCAGCGGGGCTGCTGGGTCAGGGGAGGCAAGCTTGGCCAGGCTAGTGGGGAGGGTGGGGTGTGCGTGCACTCTAGGAGGAAGACCCCGAGCTGGGGACGTGGGGTCGGATGGCTCCTGGGTTGGGCTGGTGACTGGAAGGGGGAGGAGCTTCCCCTTTACGAGTGGGAGCACAGCCTGCAGTGGGGTGGGGTCCAGGGGGGCTGTGAGCTGGGAGTCCAGTGGGGGCCTGTGCCAGAATCAGGGGAAATGTCCAGGACACACCTGGAAACATGGCCTGGAGCTCAGAGAGGGGCTTGGACGGGGACGTGCCTCCGGAAGACACCGATTCATAGACGGCAAAGAAGCACTTGCTCTGGAGACGCGAACCACCTGACTGGCGGCCGCGACCAACGTTGCTTCCAACGCGGCCCCAGATGTGGCCCCAGGCTTACCCTCCTCACCACCTCGGTGGGCTCCTGCCTAACAGCTCCTGCCTCGGGTCTGAGCAGCTCTGAAACGCTCCGAGCTGTTTCTTTTCTCTTTCCTAAAGGTCTCAGCTGTGAGTTTCCATCCACATATGGTCTACCCATTTTGCGGAACTGGCAAGTTGAGGCATAGCTTTCCTAAGCCACACAAGCTGACTGTGGAGCCTGAAGTGATGCCCACTCCCACCGACCATCAGCTGGGAGGGCAGTCCCCTCAGCTGAGCAGGCGCAGCTGCTGCTGGTTAGGGTTGTCTGTGGGGAGGGCGCTCCCACCCCACCACACCCCTGCCCTCCGCCCGGCTTGTGGGGCTGCCCAGAAATCAACCAGGCAGAGTGAGCAGTTTCTGCACGACCTGGGAAAGAGGCAGCAATGGCTGGGCTGGGTGCTGGGAGGACAGAGGTGGGCTGTCCCAGAGCTGACTTGCTGGACGTCGGCCGAGTTATTCTCTCTGGGGTGACACCTCAGAGCCCCCCAAATCTATGTGCTTAATGGAAGGGGCAGGGAGGTAATTGCTGCATCATCTGCCAGTAGTGCCGGGGCTCGAGACCCCGAAGGCCCATTCTCGCCCCAGGCCCCAACAGGGGATTAATTGGGCTTTCAAACCTCCTCCTCGGCCAAGCTTCTTGAGGAAATTAGGGTGACGCAGTGCAAATAATTGAATGCCTTTCCCCGGTCTTCAGGCCTGGCTGCTTAGCTACTGCTCAAATGGATGAGCCAATTAACATAACTAATCACTCCAGGACCCTGGAAGGCACACGCTCCCAACAAGGCCCTGCCCCGGCCAGCGGTGCCCGCCCGATGGGCCAGGTTTCTGCCAAGCCCGACAGCCCGCACCTGCGTGACCTGCACTGAGCCCAACCCTCGACCTCAGAGGGGCCAGGGCGTCTTCCTCCAGCCTTTCCTCACGTGAACCTGCCTCACCCCACACAGCCTCTGTTGACAGCGTACTTCACGCGACCACCTCTGAGCGAGGCGTGGGCGGGGCT
>ML663555.1:874809-886541 GCA_007570785.1 Antilocapra americana
CCTGACACTGTACAACCACACAAATACACCTGACACTGTACAACCACACACACACACCTGACACTGTACAACCACACACACACACAGACACCCCTGACACTTTACAACCACACACACACCCCTGACACTGTACAACCACACACATACACCTGACACTGTACAACCACATACACACACAACGTATAATATACTTGGAACATGAAGTGGGGAAGGAGGGTGCTATAGGCCCACAAGAAGGACTTGGCAGGAAGATCAAGGGCAGCTTCCTGGAGGAAGCAGCACCTGAGCGGAGGCTTGCAGCTGCACAGAAATCAGCAGGCAGAGTGAGCAGCTCTCGCTCGGCCCAGGAAAGGCGACAAAGGCTGGCGGGTGCTGGGAGGTCAGAGGCGGGTGGAGGGTGGGTGTGGGGCTGAGGGGGTACTGATAAGAGGGGCAGGGGGCCCTAGAGCCCGCCCAGGCATGGGCAGGTGTGTGCAAGCAGAAGCTAGGTGTCAAGTCACCCACGGGGCATCCAGGAGACACGCAGGGGGCATGAGCGGCCCCGGAGGAGCCCTGGCTGACGGCGCGTGGTGGTGTCCACTCTGAGGAGGGGCTGAAGCTGAGGGCTGGCGTTTGGGTAAAGAGAGCCCTGGGCCCCTGCGTGTCAGCCCTCCTAGACGGGCATGCACCCCACTTCCTGAGGCCGTCCTGGTCAGCTCCTCCATCTGAGACTCACGCAGGTCCCCTGTTCCCTTTATCTGTTACTAAACCAACAGCTGGTCAAGTGCCCACGAGCCATCGGTGACGGGGAGCAGCACCGGCCGCTGAGGCTCGAGGGGCCTCCCGCCCACTGAGCACTGTCTTTCCACAACCCTCTCAGCCCTAGGGAGGCGGACCTTCCTGCCCTTGTCTCCAGAGCCGGACACCGTGCCCACATCCCTTCTAACGTCCAGGGCCCCTCACTCTGAGGGAGGAGGTGAGACCTGGCCGCCACCTCCATGCGGGACCCCGATTTGCATCCCTGATGGACCTGCCTCTGCTCACCCCCTGACAGCCAGGCTTCTCAGTGTCCCCCCCATTAAGAGCTGTCAGTGGGTTCCTGTCCTAACCAGGCTCTGTCTTCCCAGCCTCCTCTCTCTCCCTGAGGGCAGCCGCGAGCCTCCAGCAATGCCTGGGACCTGTCCCGGGGTCTTCCACTGCCTCCGCCATCCTGGCCACTCTCTGGGCAAGACCAATCGGTCTGTGTCCTTCTTGAAACAGGATGTGCAGAGATGTACGACTCACCCTGAATGTGAGCTGACTCACCCCGACTCCAGCGGTGAGCTGGAGCAGGGCCAGCTCTTCATGGTCAGCAGCGCACCAGGCCCCGCTCAATGGGAGCTCATCCCGACCCCCAGAAAGGAGGCGAGTCTCAGGCCCCAGGGCGATCACAAGAGAGGTCCCAGAGCAGCCTTCAGCAGAGACGCCCAGGACCAGGGGGCATCTTTCTGCCCCCACGACTCTCCCTGCAGGCAAGCCGGAGCCCACTTCCCTGGCTGCCCTCCTGCCGGGGGCCGGGTGACCACAAGCCCCTGGGAGGAGTTGGGGGGGAGCAGGCTGCCAACACGGGGATGCAGGAACCCTGGAGGGCCCACCCCACTTGAGGCTGCCCGGTGCCAGCTCCCAGGGCAGGGGAGGCGCCCCCGGCCCCTTCTCTGGTGCTGCCCCAGGAGAGAAGCGGAGGACAGCCCTCTCGCAGTCTGGGCTCTGGGGCGGCCAGCAGCTGGGGGAGGGCTTCCCCTCTGTAGTGGGGGCGGACAGGGCCCCCAGAGAGCTAGGGAGGGGCAGTCCGACTGACCCCCACATGTGGCTCTGGGGTCCGGCTGCCCCTCCCCGCAGCCGCCTGGAGCAGCCAGCCCACAGGTCCACAGCCGCAGCCTGGCTCTGCCCCAGACCAGCTCGGCGCCCCTCCCTGCCTGGCCGGGTGGGTCAGGTCTCTGCTGGGGGCCTGGGGTCCCTGCTGGTCCAACAAGTGGGGTCTGGGTGACCACGCAGCCCCTTCAGCTCCAGTTGTCCTGCGGGCCTGGGGGGCGCAGGGTTGGCAGTGGGTGAGCAGTCTAGGACGCCAGTCCCTTCTGAGGGAGGAGACACGATGAGGAGGATGGTAAGGGGACAGGTCTCGGGTAAACGCGCCCTCGAGGGCGGGACGCGGGCGGGGAGTGGGGTGGTGGGGCCGCCCCTGCCCCTCGGGTCCTTCCTGGGCCCTGGCGTCGGGCTGGGCCCCCGCTCCCCGCTCCCTGGCCCCGGGGCAGACGTGCCTGCGGCCCTGACTGCAGGAGAACCCGCACAGCACAGTGGCTCTGCAATGCAGTGCTGGGGTTTTTTGTTAGTTTTTTTTCCCTAAAAGTCCTCATTTCCCAGGGAAAAGCACAGCCAAATGCTTCTAGAAAGAGGCGCCCAGGCGGCCTGGGACATCCGCCCTTCTGATTCTGGGGCCTGCTGGCCAGCCCCCCTCCTCCCTGAGCAGCCCTGCCCTCAGCTCTGGTCCTGGGGTGCAGCCCGGGGGGGCACCTCGGCGTCTGCGGCTAGAGCACCACTCAGCGCCGACCCTGACCCGAAGCCTCCAGCTGAGTCTCCATCACTGAGAAGAGACGCCTTCAGACCCAAGGGGCTCAACCTCACCCCCATCCTCCTCTCTGAAGGAGCTTCTTTGGGGGGGAGTAGATGACTGCGCCTCACTTTGCTGGATCAGATGCCAGTCCGCTGCAGGGGTCTCCGGGGGGAGGGACCCCTCCACTTGCCCACTGGGTGACACACTAATCCCACACCCTGCCTTGGTGCCCTTCTTTTCTTGGGTCTCATTTCCAGGGAACTTTAGGCTCCAGCTCTGCCTTTCCAATCAGCTAGGGAAACAAAGCCTGGCCCATGCCACTGGAGACCCCGCCTTCTCCCCAGGGAGCACAGCGCCTTCTCCCCGGGGAGCCAGCAGAGGTAACGTCCTGGGTGGCAGGTGACCCTCGGCGCCCCCAGGTCTGCACCCTCACTGGAAGGGCAACAGGGTCCCACCCCACCCCCAGCTCTGCAGCCGGTCTTTCGGGCACAGGTGGCTCTAGCCTGGGGGCAGCCAGGACAGAGCGGGGCCAAGCTGGCCCAGTCCGGGGGACAGGCTGCCAGTCTGCCATCTGCGTGTAGGTGACAGCCGGCGACGCGGCGCTTGGGGCTAGGAGGTCCGGGCCTCTGCCTGCTGCCAGGAGACTCGGGCCTGGCAGGAGAGGCCCCTAGGCCGAGGGGCAGGAGGACTTTAGATGAAAACAAGCCAGCCCCCAGCCTAGGAGATACCAGCCTGCACATGGCGTCTCCACCAAGGCACAGGCTGTGGACGCAGGGACAGCTCTCCACCCCTGAGCTCAGGGCAGGAAGGGGGTCAGGTCAGCCATCAGGGGCACACCCACCGGGAGGCGGAGGGAACCCCGTAGGCAGGGTAATGCCGAGTCCAGGCCGTGGTTCCAACTCCGCCGCCTCCCAGCTGGGCCCCCAGGGCGACTGCACTGGCCCCAGGGCCTGTCTCCCCCAGGAACAGGCTGCAGCAAGGGGTGCCAGCCTAGTGCTGTTCACCACAACTGCCCCGGAGCCCCCACCCTGCAGCCTCGGCCAGACGCCTCCCGATTCTAAGTGCATGAAGTCTCTCCTGGAAGCGCCATAAGGTGCAGAGCCCCAGGCCCAGCCCCAGAGATTCCAGGTCAGTCGGTTCAGTTCAGGCTCCCGGGGCTCACGGCGTCCTGAGAAGCAGAGGGGGCCCGTGCCCGCAGGCTGCAGCGTGTGGCATGGGCCCCGTGCTCAGTGCCCAGCCCCCCCCCCCCCCCCCCCCCCGCTGCGGCCTCACACCCCTCCTCCCTCCACCCCCCCGGCCTCCGTGGCTCACCCCTTCCCACCCTCGGTCCTCAAGTCATGAGCCGCCACTCAGCTCCAGACCCCTTCTTGGGGGGTCGTCAGGCAATGGGCCAAACAAAACCCTCACCCTGGGGACCACGTAATTCTTTATTGGCTGACTCATCAGCTCACTCACTCATTCACCCCCTCATTCATTCATTCCCTCCCTCACTCATTCATTCACTCATTCCTGCATTCGCTCATTCCTCACTCATTCATTCACTCCCTCATTAACTCATTCATTCCGTTCACTTGCTCACTCACTCACTCACTCACTCATTCAATACCTCTGCAAGCCTACTCTCTACCAGGCAAAGCACCAGGTGCCGAGGCTGACACAGGCAAATCTTCCTTGTCAGAAAAAGGCCAAGGAAGTGATGGCCTTAAGGGGCCACAAGCCCTTGGGAACCCTCAGCTCCAAACCCCAAGGGCAGGCTCAGGCTGGTGGCCTCCATCCACCCCTTCCAGGAGGCGGCAGGAAGGGGCTGCAAAGGCTGCCCCAGCTGGCAGGAGAAGGAGCTTCCTGAGATGGACGGTCCTCCTCAGCTCATGCACATGGTCATTGAGAGGCAGAGCTCAGGCAGCCTTCTGCCCCAAGACGAGGGGCACCACCCTCAGCAGGAAGAACAATTCTTCCCAGTGAGTGCCCCAGCTTTGCCTCCAAACAGACCCTCCCCGTGGGATTCCCTGAACCTGTTGACAATACCGTGGGCTTCTGTTGGCTCCACTTCAAAACTTAGGGTCAGCTTCTTACAAACATGTTTCACTGTAGATGTTACCAAACCCATGAAAAAGCAGAAAGAAGGGCCTCCTGTGCTTGGCCCCTGGCTCCAACATTTATAAGCAGTTTGCAATCTCGTTTGTCTAGATCCCTCATGCGCTCCTTGGTTTGTGGGGTGGAGCATTTTGAAGTGAGTCCAGATATCATGTTATTTTTCCCATAAATACTTCAATGTAAGTGAAGGCCTCTAACTAAAATGCCTATATATATATAGGTCAATGGTTACCAGGAGGAAAGTCGGGAGGGAGGGATAGATTGGGAATTTGAGATGGACATGTACACACTGCTGTATATAAAACAGATAACCAACAAGGCCCTACTCTATAGCATAGGGAACTCCACTCAACATTCTGTAAGAACCAAATGGGAAAAGAACTTGAAAGAGAACAGTCACATGTATGCGCATAACTGAATCATTTCACTACACACCTGAAACACAGTGCTGTTAATCAGCTATATTCCAATATAAAATAAAAAATGCAAAACTACCTCTATGTCTCTTTATGACACAGCTGGCCGGAACACACCTGGGACGGTAACAGTGCTTAACAGCACACAACACCCAATCCACATTCAAACCTCCCTCATTATCTCAGGCTTTGCCCTGTATTCCCTTACATTTTTGTCTAGGATTCAGGTCTTATGTTCGAATCTGTTTTGCATCGACCTCAGTATATGGTGCAAGATAAGCGTTCGGTTTTCCTAACACCGTTTATTGAAGAGACTATCCTTCCCCCTTTGTATATTCTTGACTCCTTTGCCATAAACTGGTTGACCAAAGATGTGTGGGTTTGCATCTTGGCTCACTCTCCATCGGTCTGTGTGTCTGCTTTGATGCCTGTGCCTTTACTGTGTTGGTCCCTGGGCCTCTGTCGTGTAGTTCCTATCAACTGAAGGCTGAACCTCGAGGCTTCACCGGACACAGATTTGACTTCCACCACGACCTGCTCGTCTGTTCGCCCCAACCCTCCTTCCCAGCACCATCAGCCCAGCACAGCTGTGTCCCCTCTACATTGTTGCTTCCTCACACCTTATAAAGCTCCAGACACAGGCTCGCTCTCTCACCTCCGGGCCTTTGCACCTGCCCCCTCTGTTGCCCGGAACCCTTCCCCTGCTCTCCTCGCTGGGATGCACTTTCAGGATTTGGCTCAGAAAGCCTCGCCTAGGTTGGTGCGTCTCCTGCTGCGCTTGGCTCCAGGCCCCTCACTTACCTCTGCCCTGGTATGTAGCCCCCACCCCACCCGGCTGGAAGCCCCTGGAAACCACAGACTAGGGAGAGCCAGCCTTCTGTGGGGGTGAGAGGAACAGCCCAGCCAGGCCCTCCTAGCCTCCAGACACCCCCGCCCCTGCTCTGCTTCCCTGCCCAGTATCTTCACACCCTTCACCCCATCCCTTTTCCTATTTATCCACATTAACTGGTCACTAGTCCAAGTTTATACTTTTATTACTTATTGTGCTTACTCAAGTTTTTTTCATCACAATTTCTAAATTAAGAAGCAGATAAATGGGGCACACTTTGTTTCTTTAAAGAGCTCACTAAAATAAGTCATTTAGTCAGCAGCTCTCAATAGGAATGAAGGTTACATGATCCCTCATTCTCAGGATGCCAAACAGCTCATTTAACTTGAGTCTCCCCAGTGATCCAACAGCTCAACAGCCCATTTCAGCAGAATCTAGTCCAATCTGCTGGGGAAATGGTAAAATTCTCTCCACCAGAAAATTTCCCACTGAGGAAACTAGGGCAGACAGGCTCGCAGAGCAAGCCAATGGCCCAGGGCTCCCTGGCGTCTTCATCTTCCTTATGTCTCACACTTAATACCAGGAGGAAGGACCCTGTGCAGGCAGGAGCCAAATGGGGAAGGGCACCCAGGGGCAGGAGGGGTGGTGCTAGCAGGAAACCACAGCTCCCTGGGCTGGCAGACAGGTGGTGGGGTCCCTGAGGACCAGAGTTGGAGCCATCTGTTAGGACCCAGAGCCACAGCAGACTCACGGGGCCGCCAGCGCAGCCTCCTGGGCAGAGAGAGAAAGGCCCTCAGTCCTGCCAGGGCCTGCCTTGGGGCTGAACCTCCCCAGACCCCAACTGGTAAAGGAGCCAGGAGATGGAGTTCTCAGCCTGCGGAGCCGAGCAGAGGGCAGGCGTGGAGTGGGTCTGAGAGCAGAATGGTGAGCGTGTGTGTGTGTGAACACGGGTCTGGCCAGAGGCAGGCGCTGACACTTCAGCTCAAGCTTTCTTAAGAAACCCCTCGGGGTGATGCCGAGAACACAGCAGCCCCTTGCATGCTGCCAGGATCCCGCCCCCGTGGACAGGTGGACCGCGCGGCACAGCAGAACGGAGGTGGGGGTCTGGGGTCCCTGGGATGGGGGTCCAGTGTCCTGAGGGTCCAGCAGCAGTACACACACATCCACAGACACACGTTAAGTAAACACCTGCGCACACTCCTCCTGACACACGCGCAGTGTGGCTGAAACTCCTAAGATGGGCTTTAAATCTCCCTCTTAACGTGACCGGAAACTCGCGGGTGTGGTGCGGTGGTCAGCAGACTGACAACCTCTGTGGAAGTGGCTGGTAAGTTCAGGGCACTCTCACACAAGTGCAGAGACAGTGCCTTGGGTGTAAGCGAATCTCTCTGGTCTGAGCACCCTGGCTGGGAGTAGGGGCGGCCTGGGTGTGAGGGGGTGGGTCTGAGGGTCAGGGGGTGTAGAGGTGCCCCGACCCACGAGAAGGCGGAAGGACAGCACCGCCCGCCCTATGAGTCCCCAGGTCAGAGGTGTTCAGACAGCACCGCCAGCTAACTTCAGAACAGTTTTCACCCAAAAGGAAGACTGTGGTCAGCGGTCACTCCTGTCCTCCTTCTCCTCAAGCCCTGGGCCGTGATCACCAGTGAGGGCCCTGCAACTGGGAGGAGGGAGCCGAAGCCACAGCGAGGACTTAGGACGCAACCCCTGGTGGTCGACAGGCCCCTGGGCGAGTGACCCCACCTAGTGTCTCTGGGGCAGATGGCGGGGTCTGGGGGTGCGGTTACCCCTGGACCCAGATGGGCAGGTTGCAGGGGACAGAGACGCTCTTGCTCCGCTGACACCAGGGAGCCTCTGGCTGCACCTGGGGGTAAGCTCTTGACACCCCACGGGGAAGAACCCAAGCCCCCAAACCCCTGCTGCCATCACAGAGAAGGACGAGCTTCCCGAGTAGCTTCCCTGTAGGAGGGGGCGCGACTACACTGGCCACTAAATCAAGATTAATGAAGTTCCCGCCAGGACTAATTACCGCGCTCCCAGACCGAAGCCCTTCTAACACCCAAACGGCCACGTCTGGCTTGAACCACAAGGGGGCAGGTGGGACGTGCCAGGTGCCTGAGCCCCTCTCCGCTCCCATCTGGAGCAGTGCTGAGCAAGCAGGTGAAGGGGGGCACGCTGGTGCCCCGAGTCTCAGATCTATATTGACATTCACCCCAGGTGTCCAGCGCCCACGTCTCTGGTCAGCACAGGCCCTCGACAGGTCACGCAGCCACAGCGCAGCATGGGGGTGTGGAGGCTGGCCCAGTCACGCTCTTCCCCACCCGCCTGGGCCCATGCGTACCACCCAAGGCTGCCACATGGGCAGCACTGGCCTGAGCGAGTCCAGTCGGGGCCAGTGACCAGTCACGCCCATGGGCCACGGACTGGTCTGGAGGAGCGGTCAGAGCGGCCCAGCCCGGGGCCTCGCCCTCAATTCGCCCGCTCCCCACCCCCATGCCGTCCGCCCGAGCCCTCGACCAGAGCCAGGGCAGGCATCGGGCCAAGGCAGTCACACTTGCACGGACAAGACAGGGAGACCCCCTCTCAGAAAAGGGAAACCAGGCAGCTCAGATCAACCCCCTGGAAGACAGTGGGGAAAGCTCTGTGCCACACAACGGTCGCCTTAAAGCGTCTGAAAGCCAGCAAGGAGACACGTCTGAAAGCCAGCAAGGAGACGCCGGCCGCAGTCTGGCGGCGGGAGTCCAGGGTAGGCACATTTGTCCTGAGGGTGTCCACACAGCAGGAGGAACAGCTGAGCAGCCCCCTGGGGTGGGGCCCACCTGGGAGAGACTTTGATAAAAACTACCTGTCGTTCTAAACCCTGGTCCCAACACGGACGTGCATTTCAGGATGGGCTGGATGGACTTCTGGTCTGACCTCTCACCTCTGGTGATGGAAACCCAAGCCTTGAACTTCAATGAAGTCACCTGCTCAAGGAATGCCCCCAGCGCCTGCCGGAGCAAATACAAATCATCTCTGGCAGGAGAGAGCCCAGGGTGTGTCACACTTGATGCTCAGCATGAAACTAAAGATCGGGCCAGAAGGAAACAGAATGCCGTGTGAGTGGTTGGGAAGAGCAGGGGATAGGAGACCCACAGGGGCGCAGGACGAGGATCTGCGGGGCTGACGTGGGCGTGGAGCCTGTCACTGATGAATATGATGGAGCCAGGGGACAGCCCCCACTGTGGGGTCGATGCAGCCAAGGAGGAGATGAAGGGACTGGGAGACAGAGCAGGGGAGGGGGCCCAGCCAAACACTCACACACGCAGAAGAGAGGGCAAAAGACGAGAAGAAGACGAGGCCTGAGCTGGAGGCACAGCAAGGAAAGACAGACAGAAACACGGAAAAGGATACTTAGGGCTGGGAAAAGACGTCAACCCACAGATTTAAGAACCCAGAAAAAGTGAGTGTGCATCTAGACGTGGCAGAGACAGCCTGCAGAAAACGAGAAGAGTGGAGACCGCGCAGCCAGGTGCGGAGCCGGAGAGCAGCAGCGGCCTCCCGACGCCCAGCGTGGCTGCCCCAGCCACAGGCAGGGTGGGCAGAGTCGAGGGGAAAAGGGAAACCCGGAGCCGGAAACAAAGGGTGCCGCACGTGCGGGTCCTCCCAGAGCGGTGGCTGGGTCCCCACACATTTTAACAAGCCTCTGGAAAGGGCAAGGGGCTGCTCAGTCCAGATGGAAATACTGATGGCGACAAGACTTCTGTGGTGGTCCGGGCACGAAGGCTCAGCGCTCCCATGCAGGGGCCCGGGCTGGATCCCTGCTCGCGGAACGAGATCCCGTTGTCACAGCTGAGTTCACGGGCCATACCTAAAGATCCCACGTGCCCGAGAGTCAAGTCAAAAGGCCCACGTGCTGCAACAAGAGCTGGCGGAGCCATGCAAGTAAACACATGCTAAATAAGAAGCAAAAACCCGACCGAGACCAGAGGCTGGGGTCAGCGTCAGGGCTGGGGTGGCAGGGACCCCCTGGTGGTTCAACAGTTCAGACTCGGAGCTCGTCCTTGGGACCCCCACCTCCTGTCCTAACCTCCAACAGACAGGGTCTTGGGAAACAGACACCTCTCTCCTTGAGGGTGAAAGCTTGCTGCCTGGGTCTCCAACAGCCCAAGAAAAGGGGGCGGCGGTCTGGGGCGGGGGCTCCCCACACCCAGGTCCCCCAGGGCGCCGAGGGCAAGCTGTCCTGAAACCCACTTCAAACATTCAGCTGGGGGGCAGACAGAGCCCCCATCACCTCGAGGGCCACCGCCCCTTTCTGCCCCCATACCCTGCCACCCTCCACCACCTCAGCAGGCACAAGAGCCCCACGTGGCCAGTGGCCAGCCCCTCACATGCACACAGCCCCTCACGCCCCTGCGCCTCTGCTCCCCATAGTCCCCTCGCTCCCCAGCTCTTCACCATGACTCCCTGGTCCCTCCATCCATCCGGAGAACACCCTCCTGACGACCCCCTCCAGAATCCTCGAGTCTATTGCAGCATGCCCTCCGCGAGCTGGCAGAGCCGGCTCTGAGTGTCTCCACCCGGCCCCCCACCCACACAGCAGCCGTGAGAGTGAGGACTCAGGGTCACAAGGCCCCACAGCCACACCCTGCAGGCGGCCCCTGCCCCAGCAGGCCCCACGGGGGACATTGTGCCCTCCCGCCTCCCGCCCGAGAGAGGAGCCCAGAGCCTGGCCCCCTGGGGGACCTTCAGCCAGGCTGGGGGCTGAGGGACTGCTGGGCAGAAAGGGGATCCGCAGGAGCTGCCCCACTGGATGCTGGGACGAGCGGAGGGTGGTGAGGCCCTGGCCTGGCTGCTCAGACAGGAAGGGCTGTTTTTAAAGAACAGAGCTTTTTCCATGCGATTAGCTTTTCCCTTTGGGGTCCTTTCTTCTCCATCCCCTGCCCTGTGCCCGCCTATGTGGCCAGTCCTCTGCAGTGAACCCAGAACTGAAGCTGAAATATGAAAAAGGCAGAAGGCACCTTCATGGAGGGGCAGTGCCCTCCTCTGCAGTGGAGGCGGGGAGACAAAGGCACCACCGAGGAAAGAGCTCCTGACCAAGGCCCCCAGACCTGGGGGCTGGACTCGGGGTGGACATCAAGGTGCGTCCCCACCCGCAATGTGAACTCAGGCACACTGCTGTGAGCCTCGGTATCCCCATCTGTAAGGTGGGCTCATACACTGATGGTACCTTCCTCCTACGGCCTGGCACCAGCGAGGATGTTCCTCTTATTATAACACTCACAGAGGACACTGCTCACAGAGGCCACACTCAGAGAACACTCCTCACAGAGACCACTCTCACAGAGGACACGCTCAAAGAGGACACTCTAAGAGAACACTCCTCATAGAGAACACTCCTCACAGAGGACATTCCTCACAGAAGACACTCTCACAGAGGACACTCCGCGAGGAGGACATTCCTCACAGAGGACACTCCTCACAGAGGACACACTGACAGAGAACACTCTCAGAGAGGACACTCTAACAGAGAACACTCCTCATAGAGGACACTCCTCACAGAGAACAGTCTCACAGAGGACAGTCCTCACAGAGAACACTCCTCACAGAGGACACTCTCAGAGAGGACAATCCTCACAGAGAACACTCTCACAGAGGACACTCTCACAGAGGACACTCCTCACAGAGAACACTCCTCACAGAGGACACTCGCACAGAGAACACTCTTCACAGAGGACACTCTCACAGAGGACAATCCTCACAGAGAACACTCTCACAGAGGACACTCTCACAGAGGACAATCCTCACAGAGGACACTCTCACAGAGGACACTCCTCACAGAGAACAG
>ML663555.1:907596-985796 GCA_007570785.1 Antilocapra americana
GGGGGCGGGCCTGCCCCAGGCAGACCCGGGTACCTTATGCGCAGCATCTCTGGGCTCTCAGCGCCCACCCCGGACTCCTGCTCAAGGTCAGGCAGGGTCAGACCGGGAGCGCGGCCTCGCGGTCCTCACCCAAGAGGGGCTGTCTCTCTCGTGCCAGCTCCTCCTCAACGTCCCAAACCCACTGCAGCTCGAGGCGCCATCACTGGCCGCAGGAGCCCTGGTAGCCGTTTGGGGTCTCTGAGCCCCTCTCCTCGCCACCTGCAGTTGTCGCCTTGAGGGAGGGGTTTCTGAGCCTCGAGCTTTGGTGAGGAAGAGGAGGACTCTTGGGAGGTGTTAAGGGTGCCTGGAGCGGGTCAGAGAACAGCGTGGGTGGGGGACAAGCACCGGGAGGTGGGAGGGACGGAGCGGAGGAGGACCGATTATCACAGGACAGGGCTTTCCACACGGGCTGGCCTCAGAGCTGAGGTGGGTTTGGGGTGGTTGGCAGGGAGCAAACAGCCCCCGAATGGTCCTATGGCCAAGTAGCTGCAGATAGTGGAAGCATGGAAGGGGCGGGGTGGGAGCTCCAGGTGCTGCTCTCCCTTCCAGGGCCTGGAGGATCGGCTTGGCTCCGCACGGGGAGTTCCTGCAGCATCCGGAATATCTTAATCTTCACGAGCTCTCTTGGAGTCAACTTTATCACCAGACGGCAGTATCTGCCTCTCCCAGAGATGGCCAGAGAGGTTCCTGCCAGAATGCGCCTGACCTGACCTCAGTTCTCAGTAACACTTCCTGAATGAGAGGGAATACCAGGGGGGTGGGGGGAGTAGTGGGGGGGGGGGGGGGGCAAAAAGAAAGTAAGCTTTGAGGGAGAGCGCTGGGGAGAGGAGCAGGGCTTTTGCCTATCACTCGTGGAGGCCATCCCAGCCAGCTTGCCTCAGGGGATAGGAGACCTGCAGGGTCCTTGAGTCACCCCCACGCACAGGACAAGGGGCAGTGGAGTCTGAAGCCACTACCACAAGAGGCATCTGAGCTGACACTTCAGGCTGCCCACCCCAGCCGGCGTCCTAGGACCTGCTGCCTCACTGGAGGGCCCAGGTCATCCTTCCTGCTCCCCAGCTGATGACACATCTGCAGGATGCAGGCCAGAGAAAGGGCTGCAGTCTCCTGGCACAGAACCTGGCCAAGCCAACTGGGCTGCCTCACTGCCTACCACTCCAGTCAAAACCTGTGTCACCTGCTGGCAGGGCTCCTCCTAAATGACCCCAGAACCCAGGGGCAGAGGGAGCTGGCCTGCCTCCCAGACCATTTAGAGTCTAGGCTGGAGTCAGTTTGGTTAAATGAAAAATGTGATGTTCCTGGTCGTGGCCTCCGCATTAATCCATCAGGACCAGTAGTGTCGATTACAAGCCTGAATGGGAGCTCAGCACCCCTGGCACCCATTCCCCAGGCTCTGGAGCTGAGAGAAGGGTGGGAGAGACGCCCACCACCTACCCGCATGACTAGACACTTTGCTTTCCAGCTGTTCATCATTTGAAAGAAGAGCTTGTGGTCACCCTAGATGCTGAACAGTTGCTCAGCTAGGCCATCAAAGCGATCCCTCTGTCTTTGTGCAACGCCATTTGAACCCATGAAGGTAGGAGCTGCTGCTGCTGCTGCTAAGTCGCTCAGTCGTGTCCGACTCTGTGCAACCCCATAGACGGCAGCCCACCAGGCTCCCCCGTCCCTGGGATTCTCCAGGCAAGAACACTGGAGTGGGTTGCCATTTCCTTCTCCAATGCATGAAAGTGGAAAGTGAAGTCGCTCAGTCGTGTCCGACTCTTCGCGACCCCATGGACTGCAGCCCACCAGGCTCCTCCGTCCATGGGATTTTCCAGGCAAGAGTATTGGAATGGGGTGCCACTGCCTTCTCCATTAGCTCATTAGGTGGGACCAAAAAAATGAGACACATAAAGTTAAGTATGACACAATTCACATATCTTAAATTTTAGCTAAAAAAACAAACAGCCTCTAAACCGTCAGTGAAGGCCAACTTGTCCAGGAAGCTGGCTAAGTGAACTATAATTATTTATACCCCATGCGATGAACAAACACAAAAGATGACTCTACACATAGATGTCACTAGATGGTCAACACCAAATCAGACTGATTATATTCTTTGCAGCCAAAGATGGAAAAGGTTTATACAGTCAGCAAAAACAAGACCAGGAGCTGACTAGGCTCAGATCATGAACTTCTTATTGCAAAATTCAGACTTAGATTGAAGTAGGGAAAACCACTAGATCATTCAGGTATGACCTAAATCAAATCCCTTATGATTACACAGTAGAAGTGACAAATAGATTCAAGGGATTAGATCTGATAGAGTGCCTGAAGAACTATGGATGGAGGTTTGTAACATTATACAGGAGGTGGTAATCAAAGCCATCCCTAAGAAAAAGAAATGCAAAAAGGTAAAATGATTGTCTGAGGAGGCCTTATAAATAGCTGAGAAAAGAAAGCAAAAGGCAAAGGAGAAAAGGAAAGATACACCCATCTGAATGCATAGTTCCAAAGAATAGCAAGGAGAGATAAGAAAGGCTTCCTCAGTGATCAATGCAAAGAAATAGAGGGAAACAATAGAATGGGAAAGATTAGACACTTCTTCAAGAAAATTAGAGATACCAAGGGAACATTTCATGCAAAGATGGGCACAATAAAGGAAAGAAATGGTATGGACCTAACAGAAGCAGAATATATTAAGAGGTGGCAAGAATACACAGAAGAATTATACAAAAAAGATCTTCATGACCCAGATAACCATGATGGTGTGATCACTTACCTAGAGCCAGACATCGTTTAGTGTGAAGTTAAGTGTGCCTTAGGAAACATCACTAGGAGCAAAGCTATTGGAGATGATGGAATTTCAGCAGAGCTCTTTCACATCCTAAAAGATGATGCTGTTAAAGTGCTGCACTCAATATGACAACCAATATGGAAAATTCAGCAGTGGCCACAGGACTGGAAAGGTCAGTTTTCATTCCAATCCCAAAGAAAGGCAATGCCAAAGAATGCTCAAACTTCCACACAATTGCAATCATCTCACACGCTAGTAAAGTAATGCTCAAAATTCTCCAAGCCAGGCTTCAACAGTATGTGAACTGTGAACTTTCAGATGTTCAAGCTGGATTTAGAAGAGCCAGAGGAACCAGAGATCAAATTGCCAACATCTGCTGGGTCATCAAAAAAGCACGAGAGTTCTGGAAAAACATCTACTTCTGCTTTATTGACTATGCCAAGCCAAGACTGGATCACAACAAACTGTGGAAAGTTCTTCAAGAGATGAGAATACCAGACCACCTGACCTGCCTCCTGACAAATTTGTATGCAGGTCAAGAAGCAACGGTTAGAACCGGACATGGAACAACAGACTGATTCCAAATCAGGAAAGGAGTACATCAAGCCTGTGTACTGTCACCCAGCTTATTTAACTTAACTTCTCAGACTACATCATGAGAAATGCTGGATTGGATGAAGCACAGCTGGAATGAAGATTTCCAGGAGAAATATCAATAACCTCCGATATGCAGATGACACCACCTTTATGGCAGAAAGCGAAGAAGAACTAAAGAGCCTCTTGATGAAAGTGAAAGAGGAGAGTGAAAAAGTTGGATTAAAACTCAACATTCAAAAAACAAAGTTCATGGCATCTGGTCCCATCACTTCATGGCAAATAGAAGGGAAAACAATGGAAACAGTGACAGACTTAATTTTTCTGGGCTCCAAAATCCCTGCAGATGGTGACTGAAGCCATGAAATTAAAAGACGCTTGCTCCTTGGAAGAAAAGTTATGATCTACCTAGACAGCATATTAAAAAGCAGAGACATTACTTTGTCAGCAAAGGTCCGTCTAGTCAAACCTATGGTTTTTCCAGTAGTCACGTATGGATGTGAGAGTTGGACTGAGCGCCAAAGAACTGATGCTTTTCAACTGTGGTGTTGGAGAAGACTCTTGAGAGTCCCTTGGACTGCAAGGAGATCTAACCAGTCCATCCTAAAGGAGATCAGTCCTGGGGGTTCATTGGAGGGACTGATGTTGAAGCTGAAACTCCAATACTTTGGCCACCTGATGTGAAGAGTTGACTCCCTGGAAAAGACCCTGATGCTGGGAAAGGTTGAAGGCAGGAGGACAAGGGGACGACAGAGGATGAGATGGTTGGATGGCATCACCAACTCAATGGACCTGAGTTTGAGTAAGCTCTGGGAGTTGGTGATGGACAGGGAGGCCTGGCGTATGCAGTCCATGGGGTCGCAGAGTCAGAGACAACTGAGCAACTAAATTGAACTATTTACTCCCCAAAACTGAGTCCAGTAAAACTCAAATAGCACACAATGGGGAGTGTGGAGGAGGACTTATCTCTAATTTTATACTGCTAGAAAAGTCACATCTTAAGATTCTCAGGACCATATTGGCATAGAGAGGAAGTGAAGTAAATCCCAAAGATGATGATCTCAGATTTGATCAGATCACAGGACCTTGTGAATATCATGGGGACTTCCTCTTTCCACATTCTTTGATGTAACTTTTCTGGAAGCAAACATGATTTTTCTTTTCAAAGGGAATAATAGTGATAAACACTGAGTCTTCTCTTCATATTCCTCCTTCCTCAGCGAAGCACCCGCCAGTCTGGTGTCTCAGGTAAATGAGCGGCTTCTGAGCTATCCCGCTTGTTCCCCAGACAGCCCCTCTCTTCCCTGAATCCAGAAATGCACGGAAGGGGCTGTGTGCTGCTGAGCACTCCAGCTGGAAGCCACACCCTGCGGAGGACTCTTCTTTCCCGAGGGCACGCACGGCTCTCAGGACACAGGACAGGCACTGTCGAGGGAGAAGCAAACCGGCTGAGACCCTTTCTGAATAATCCCCCGGGGCCCTTTACACCTCCGAGTCCATGAAGTGTCCGTGCGTTGAGGCTGAGTCTCAGGGCGGCCGGCAGCGCAGAGGCCGTCGGGGGAAGAGGCCTTTACGGACGCTCGGCCGGCGGGGGTGTCCCAGGCGCCCGGCCGCCCCTCCCCGGGCCTCTGCACATCAGCAGCAAGCCAGGCACCCTCCCCCGCGGGCCCCCGACCCGCCCCCCAGCGGGGATGCCATCTGTCCCGCCGCCGGGCTGGGAGCGCAGGTACTGTGGCACCTGAGACCCCGCCTCCCCGGGGGGGGGGGATGGCGGGAGTCCTGCAGTGACCCAGGGCACTGGCCAGCAGGTCAGCGTGGCCGCAGGGTGTCTTGCTTCTCGCTGCGGCTCGGGCAGGGGCTGTGGGAGCCCTGGGAAGGGCTGTGCTGATAGGCGGCCACGAGGCTTCAGCGACGGGAAGGTGCCCACGCGGGGCCACTGTGCCAGGATGGGTGGGGGGTCACACCAGGCCAGAGGCGAGGGCTCAGCCACGGCGGGTGGGCTCAGGTCGTTCCGGGTTTCCCCACGAGTGGAGACCGCTGAAGGCATCTACGCACAGGAACCTGGTCAAGCTGTGTTCTAGTTAAACCAGTCAGGTCTGGTGGTTGGAGCCCGGCCCGGCCCCCTCCCCTGCTGACCTCCTAGGGGGGCCTGCAGGTGGAACTGGCCCTTGTGGCTTCCAGTGCCCAGCTGCCTGGGCTGCACTCGCCTCCTGCAGGCTCGATACTAAGCAGTGAGCTCACTTCATGGGAATGGGGGGCTCACAAAGGGGCGGTGCTGGAGCTGGGGCTCGTCACTGCTACCTCTGTCCAGCGAGTCTCACGACGGCTGTCCTCATGTACCCCGGAGAGGCAGGGGGGCGTTCCCAAGGACACGCAGTGAGCAGGAATCTTCCTCACTCAGCCTGCGGCCCACCCACGGCAAGATTCAGGAGTGAGAGGACCCCGAGCCTAGCCTGTCTTTGGAGCAGGGCCTTGCCAGTCTGCTTCGCCTCTGGTCTGCAAGATTGCACTGTGCATGCAGCCAGGCCCACGAGCGACACGGTGTGCCGGGTGTCTTCTGGGCTGTGAGCACTGATGGGGCTTCTGCCCAGAGAAGCCTGCTGCCACTGAGCCTTGCCTCAGGCTGGGCCAGTCACCTGGATGTGCCGCCCTCCCATCACTGAAGGTCTTGTTTTCTCCTGCTCACTTGCCGGGATCTCAATGGATATGCCTGGCCTGTGCCGAGTGACGTGCCTTTGCCAACCTTGGGAGGAGGTGCGGGGTGCAGGCCGAGTGCCACAGGGGAGGTGCCCCCCATCGGCAGGGTCCCTGCACCCTGAAGCCACAGATACCTGGACCTTAGTAAGACAGCTGGAATGCATTTCCAACCTGTCTGAATTAAGCAGATCAATTTAGAAAAACAACGTCCCATCAGTTCCAAGGCCTTTAAGGGCTTCAGAAGTTCCTAGGGCAGTGTTTAGGGATTCTTCATTGCCTTGGGGAGCCACACTCCCAAAAGCTAGGCTTAAGAGTACACAGAGGCCTGTCACCTTGTGGGTTCGGGTCCAAACTGTGGAACCCGACTGTCGGGCGAGCCCCGCCTGGCCCCTCTGCAGCGGCTGGAGAGCCTTCAGTCCCAGCAGCTGTGTGTCATCTGGAGCTGACGGCGGCACTGGCACACAGGAGGCTGTGGGGAGGCGGAATTCAGGCTCAACTCTCAGAGGGCACCCTCGCGTGTTAAGCACTGTGTTGGCATCTGTCTCTCATCATTGCTTGTCCCTGACACGCATCCTGGTCATGCTGGGGGTCCTTGAAGATGTCTCCCTCACTCACAGGAGCAGAGTCTGTACCCAAGGGTGCCCCTCGGAGGAGCCCTGCCCCAGAGCTTGCAGTCACGGCTCTGATTCTCCTGAGGTGGGGGCTGGGTGGGACTGGGGGAGGTGAGTGGGCCCCGCCTCCCCCTCAGCATAATCACACAGGCAGTGTGGGGTGAGAGAACCCAAGGGCAGCTCTCCTGACTCCACCAGTCGTGAAGCCCACAAGACCAAAAAACCCCAGAGACCTGTTTCCATAGGCCCTCCGTCCTGGACTCAGCTCCTCGGGGATTGCGCCCAAGTTCTGCATGCCCCAAATCCACAGGACCTCGCACAGAGCACGGAACCAGGGCCACCGGCAGCTTGGGTAGAAGGCCTGAGTGCCCCGCCTTGAGTCCATGGCTGAGTCTCCCCTGAATAGAGTGGAATCCCCAAGGGGCCCAGGCTGCAGGCGCGCAGCGTCAGGGTGGCCGGGCTCAGAGACCTGGCAGGAACGCGGCCCAGCGCCAGCCCTCTGCTGCCCCCTGCCGCCCACCAACAGTCCTGCGGGCTCCTTCACGGCGTATTCAGCGACCACCTCAGCCACCAGGATGCCGTCACCAGGTTCGGGGCACAGCCTTCGCAGGAATCTAGAGGCTCCTCCCGCGACTAATACCCACCTGCTTCCAGTTTCAAGCTCTGGAGCTAAGGGGGAAGGCCCCACACCCACCAAGAAACAGCTCCTCGGGTCGGAGCGCTCCGTGCTGAGGTCCCAGCCCAGCGGGAAAGCCTGGCTGTCTCTGGGACAGGGGCTTGGGTCTGGCTCCTGAGCAAGGCACATGCAACGCTGCTTCCAGGGGGCTGGAAGGCTAGGAGAGGCTGTGGGGAAGCAGCGGGGAAGGTCCCCGCCGGCACAGTGCAGACCTCTGCCGGGTAAATGGTGCTCCTTGCAGCGAAGGCCTTGGTCCCTGACCCCGCTCCCCCATCTTCCAGAGACTGAAGCTGGGGGAGCGGGTGTGGGCGCCTCAGTAACACCTGAGAATTCCAAAGACTAAGCCCCTATTTGTCTCTCTCCTGGCCAACCCAACCAGGGAAACCTCCGCCAGCACCAGGAGCAGGCCCCGCGGGGCTGGGCGTCTCAGGCAGCCAGGGCCTTGAGGCCGAGCGCTCGGTTCCCAGGTGCGCCACCCCCTTCCTGCCTCAGCGGCCTCTGCTTTGCTTTCTGAGCACTGCTCCCCCTTGAAGCAGTAAGAGGACCCCTCGAAGTTGCTCATTTTTTCTCCTTGAAGCTTCTTGGAAGGTGGGGCTGGAGGTAGAAATTTAGAGCATAGCAGGCCTGGCACCCATGTCCACAAGCTCCACTAGACCGTCTGGAGCATAACAGAGTTGGGCAGTCTGTGCCCTGCAGACCCTGGCCTCACGGGGAACCGCAGGGGCATGTGTGAACCCAGTGCTGTCAGACACGTCGCTGCCACTATCCTCGCTGCCCGTGGGAAAAGGAAGCTTCGTGAGGAGCCCAGAGCCCGGCACCACCAGGGCCACAGGGCACAGGCCCATCAATGCTGGGGTGTGAGGGCGTCGCGTTGCTCAGAGTGCTCGCTGGCAGCAGGGGCAGGGGCAGGCCCGGGAGGCCCAGCCTGTGTCCTGGTGCGGCTGCCCGTGGCCCTCTCAGCAGACAGGGTGCCCACCACCCACTCTGGGACAGAAGCCTCGGTGTGCCGCGGCCACTGGTGGGTCCTGGCCAGAGGGCACCGGGCAGAGTCCCAGGAGCCCACCAAGTCTCGCAGGCGCCGGACCGGGGCAGAGCACGCAGCTCGCCGGTGGCAGCTCCCCAGCCCCGACTCCGGGTCTGCGGTCGCCCTCTGGTCTCACCCATTCCCAGTCATCCCCAAGTCTGCTGTAGTCATGTACGTCAGCAGATTTGATTTTTGGCTGGGCCGGGCCCTGGTCACTGCGCTGACGTGGTCTCCTTGCAGCCAGCGGGGGCTGCTCTTGGCTGTGGTGCGTGGGGCTCTTGTCGCAGCGGCTTCCCTAGCGGGGTGCACAGCTTTGGGTGTGCGGGCTCCGTGGCTGCGGTCCACAGGCTTAGCTGCTCTGAGGCATCTGGAATCTTCCCAGACCTAGGATTGAACTCGTGTGCCTTCACTGGCAAGCAGATTCTTATCCACTGTACTACCAGCAAAGTCTGTCACTTTATTTTCATTATATAAACCAATGAGTGTAGAGTTGCTTTTATAAAAACTAGACGGAACTGCTCATAAAGCTGCTGTTAAATTTGGTATGGATGAAAGTTACACAAGATCGGAGAAAAAGTCTTTGAATTCCGAAAGTTAAATTCCTTCACACAATGTCTAAATTCTGCATCCATTTTAATGGAAGCCCAAACTGAAAACTGTAGATAATGCATGGTGATCACTGTGGAGAAAAGCCCTTGCCCCCAAGCTATGACTTCCTGATTTAGTCTCTTAAGTGGATGAACACAGGACTGAGGTAACAGAAGCGTCCCTTTTCTATAAGCAATCCAACCACCAGTCCTTGGCCTATGCACAAGGGGCCTCCTCCTGCGTGTGTGCCTGCTGGGACCGCGGGCAAAAAGGAGCCACTGCTTAAACTCCCACCACGTCCCCAGCATTTGGCTTGTAGGAGCGACACATTTGCTTCTAGGGAGACAGTGTCTCGGGCATTTATTTTCCACAGAGCAAACGACCATGTTCCCTGGGAAAAGCCACTGTTAACTTCTCCCTGTGTTCCAGTTCAAGAAAAACTAGAAAGAATACTCCCCTGGCCTGTACTCACCTGAGCCAGGCCTGCGACCTCACAATGCCATTCCTCCATCCAACTCAGCGAGTCCTCCTGAAAATAAGAGCACAGTGCCACCCTTCCTCCTAGCACAGGAGGCCCGAGACAGGAGGGGGCCGGGCCACCATCTGAAGGCTCCCTCCTAACTGGCAGGAAGGTGAAGAGGCGCCTGTGTGAGCGATCCTGGAACACGGCAAAGCAGAGACAGCCATTTGGAAGAAGTGAAATGTACACATCACACGCAGACTCATTATGTCTTGGAACTGGATTTATGGCGGTGTGACTTCACACGAGGTCTTGTCCGACAGCTTCTCAGGGACCACCCTGAGGAGAAGGGCTCTCGGGAGCCACGAGCTGGACAGGAGGCTGCAGGTGGGAGCCATCTCCCTGGTGCTCAGGGTGGGGCACTGGGCTCCTCACCTCTCTTCAGCTCTTCTCCCCAACAGGTCAAGTCCAGCGGAAGGGACTGTGCTGTCTGCATCTTTACATCGAGGAAAGGCCGTTCTAACACAGGCCGATGCCCAGCACAGACTGGCAGAGTGAGTGACCGGCAATGGGCACGGACTTAAAAGTCCTTGCTGTGCGTTCTGCCTCCTGCTACAGCACACGGTTATCTGCGATCCAGTCGTCTGCCACAAGCTGGGAAACCCAGAAAGGACTTGGCCGGAACACCACCCGCAGACACTCAACTCCAACCAAGGCCGGGTTCAAGCCGGAAGCGGGCGTCAGTAGAATGTTGGGTTATCCGTCAAGATCACAGCAAGACAAAGGAGAGGCAGGAGCCCGTGACACCAGAGACAGGAGTCTGGCTTCAGCCCCTCCGAGAGGCACCTGCTCTGCTCACAGGCTTATCCCCGTCCAGGCACCCAAAGGTCGTGTTCCTTTTTATGGTGGATGTGACAGTAAACACCCCGAATCTCACAAGCCCCAGCCCCGTTACTAGAGGTCACAGGCACGAAGCAGCGGGCTTCTACCGACCGACCCCAAGCACCCTGAGGGTGAACAAGCCCCGATTCCCAGGGTTCTGGGACGAAGTGCAAGGAGGCGGCCTTCCTTACAGACCTCCCAAATCCTGGTCTTTCTCCAGGACACAGTCTACGCACAGCCACGCCCACCGTGCTCAGTGAGCAGCCCCAGCCTAGCCTGGGCCCTCGGTCCCGTCCACAGGCCCCCCCACCCCCCCGGCTCAGACACCAGCCTCACTCGGCCCTTCTCTCCCTCACATGGCTGTAGACCCGAGACAGGAAGGTGTCGGTGCGCCCGTGTGGCCGTCTTTCCCGCCTCAGAGCTCACACACGACCACCAGCGTTGTGGTGGACCACTGACAAGGGGTGCACCGGGAGGTCTGTATTGCCACACAGGCAAGCGGCAGCGCGAGGGGGGCTGAGGGTTCTTTACCAGCAGGCGACAGCTGGTACCCGACATGCCCCTCAATTTCAGAACCGCTGTGTATAAAAGGTCAGTGGTCTCACCTGGGGAGCAGTGGGTCACATACACTCCTGCCCCCCCAACCCCGGGGGGCAGACTCTCCAGCACCGAGGACGCTGCTGTCCGGAATCAGGTACAGCCCTTCAGGTGAAGAAGAAAAGCTGGCAGGGCAGGCGCGGGGCACCCCGGATGGGCAGAGCAGCTCCCCACAGGTGAGGCTCTGTTCCAGGAGCAGAGAGGGATCTAAGCGTCCTTTCTCTGTGGAACTGATGCCAGGGGCTCTAAGGATCTGGATGCTTAAAAGGGTCAAGACCAGCAGACTGGCCAACACTGGAAATCAACTACGTGAATTTAAAAAAAAAACGGCCCAAACTGCTCTAACTCCAGGTCGTACGCTGGACAGTCTCCTCCACTGGCCCCACATACCCGTAAGATAAGGAGAAATATGACGCCAACTCTGGGAAAAGTGCAGACGCCTCAGAGTCATTCTTAAAGAGATTTGATCATCGGAATTGCATAAAAGGGAGCAGCACACACGTGACGGCTCCGTCACAGACTGCTGCGCTCGGTGCTGTCACCAAAGCCCGCCGTTTCCACCCGTCCTCGGGCTCACGGCTGTAGAACGCAGGGAAGCAGGTGTCAGCGACAGGACGGGAGAAGCGAGGGAGTGTACTCGCCGGGACGCCCGCCCCACCGCAGGACAGGGCCCTCTGGGAAGGCGGGGTGTGGGGAGGCAGGGAGCCGCCTACGATCGATCGGGACAGTGGCGAGCCAGTGCTCCCTGGGCCTCCGTGAGGATGCATTCTCCCAACTCTGCCTTCTGAGGTCCTAACCCGAAACCAAACTTCCTGTCAGTTCGAATGTAACAAAGACGTCATTCCTCGAGGAGGGCTCATCTGAGGGTTGGAATGAGTTGCCAACATTCTGAGAAAGCATTTAGAAACGGCATGGCTTTCAAGACAGATTCTGGTCCATGAAGACTTGGGGGGGTCTTTCTCAGTGGGGACTGGAGGCACGTGGACCACCAGACAGAGCAGGACACACAAGAATTCCCTACTACCCGCAGGCCACCACCACCAGCTGCTGCTGTAGCCTGGCTGGGCAGCGGCAAACGCCAAGCCCCCCTCGGGTTCTTCATGGCCCACAGGTAGGGGCAGAAGCAGCCGCAGGCTGACGGCTCTGAGTAGCCAGCAGGAAGTGTTACATTAGGACCGGGTTTATTCCACAATATAAACGGCGGCACTTCATACAAGCTTCCAAACGAACAGGCAGGCGTGGGGGTGGGGAGCCACAGCAGCTGTGACGGGTGCTTGGGGAGCAGCCTCTGCTCTGTCCCCGGCTCACCAGCGACACCAGAAGCCGATATGTGTTCTGACATCCGCCAGATGCAAAAGCACCAACACACTGTTTGGAAGTTTGTTTGGTTTTAATTCCAGCCACTGAAACCAACATGGAAGTTATTGCTTAGATAAATAAACCTAGTCTACCAGGAAAAACAAAAGTGGATAAAGAAAACAAACAAAAACCTCAAAAGTGAAAAACTTAAGCTCCCCAATATGGTAACAGAGTAAACGAGAGAGAAATTCCTCAAATGAGGATTTACTGGGCCCTTCTGGGCATAAAACCGAGTTGGACTCAGCCGGTAAACCCCGGGAAGAGGTAAGACTTTAATGCTGTACATGAAAAGGTGCAAGCGCCAATCCTTCCAAACTGGTGGGGACCCTGCAGAAACAGTCAGCGTTTCAAACCTCAACAACCACAAACATCTCTTAAGGAAAAAAGTACAAAAAGTGTCAAAAAATTTCTTTTTTTTCTTTCTTTTTTTCAAAGAGTTCTGGAAAAATGATCCCATAAGGAACAGAAATAGCACCGTTCACAGGCTGGTCTGAACGCCAGTCCTGCAGCTTTGCTGAGAAACTGGAGGAGCGCGCTGGCCGAGTCCTGGCCCGGGAGGCTCTGCGGGCTCTACCTCCGGCCCGGTGCGCCCGTCCCCGCGCAGCGCGCGCACACGTAGTCCTCCTCCTCGGCCGTCTCGGGGGAGACACCGACACAGACCTGGTGGAACCAGCGGCTGCAGCTCCCATCACACTGGACCCAGTCCACCTGGTTACAGAGAGCAGGGAGACGGGGGCTCAGGGGCCGGGCCGACGGCCGGGCGCCCCTGCCCCTCACGGGGCCTCCGGCACGGCGGCCCGGGCGGGCGGGCTGAGCTGCGCTCCACGTGGCGGCCGCTCGGGGGCTGGGGCAGGCCGCCCCGTGACCAGTGAGCAAAGGGCACGCCAGCAGCACCCCCCACCTTCTGAGCGTCGGGCGGTGAGAGCTGGAGGAGCAGGAAAGGAAAGGGCAGAGGAGGAGTTTCTTCGAGAAAAGGGAGGAGACCCAGGAGCGATGTGAGAGCAGAGACACCAGTGGGGGAGGGTGGGCGATCCACTCAGACGGGCTCAAGGCAGGTAAGCAGGAGAGAGACCCGGCCGGGCGAGCTGTCGCTCACGGGGTCTCTGGGTTAAGGGAACGCATGTCTTCCATGGCCCAAACCTCACTGACCTCGTCTCCTTCTGGCTGCAGGCAGCTCACGGCCGGGCAGACGGCGTCCTCGTCCTCAGAGTCCGCCTGCCCCGAGGAGGACGTGTCTGAGGGCAGGGACTGCGTGTCGGCAGAGGGGGCCAACTCACAGCTACACTCGCTCTCTAGCTTGAGACTGTCCGTGTCCGTGGGGTGGCTCAGTTTGATTCTCTTCTTTTTGGGGGCCCACATTTTGGTGATTCGATCCCACCGCTCACTAGAGAGGCCTTCTCTTTCCAGGCGTCTCTTCAGCTTGCTCTCGAGGCCGCTGGCTCCGTCTCGCTTCCCTCGGCAGCCGTCACTCTGGGTGGAAGACGGCAAGCCCAGTTTAGCACACAGCCTGCCTCTCACTAAAGCTGCCGTGTCAACAACTGCAGGCACGAAAAACAGGTGGAGATGGGCTGCCCCCGCTCCCCAGCCCCCTGTCCATCCTACAGGACAACCCAACTTCGCCGTTCAGCCTATCAAAGCAAGACTGGAGAACAAGAACGTCACCAACGTGAACCGTCTCACGCCAGCCCGGCAGCACCGGGAGGTGGGAGATGCCAGACACACAAGCCAAGTGCCTGAGGTCCGCAGAGCTTCCTGTGAGGCGCTGACCCACAGAGGGCGAAGAGACCAGGGCGATGCCGTCCCTTGTAAAGGACAGCTCTGTCCCTCAGAGGAAAAAGGCGCTTTGAACTGAACACAGTTGGTAATGTGCTATGCTCTTTGGTCTCTCAACAATAAAATCAATCCTAATTGCCAGTGTCTACCCTGATGCTGTCTTCCCACTCCAACTATATCCTCAGGGGTCAGCGATTTTGTTAACAGGATGCAGGAGCAGCAGCATCTTATGCTGCTGAAAAACAGGACCTTAGTACTTTAAGTTAGGCACCCTAGGGACTTCCCTGGAGTTGCAGTGGTTAGGACTCCCCACTGCTACTTCAGGGGGCACAGGTTTGAATCCTGCTCATGGGATTGAGATCCCGTGGCACAGACAAGAACTAAACAAAACAAAAGGGGCACCTGGTCCTAATAACAGCTGTCAGGTTCAGGTTAGAAGAGTTAAAGCACTTGTTACCTGGTGACTCCATGAATGAAAGTGTTCCAGCTGCAATTACATTTTCATCTAAAGGATTTCTCTTACACAAGAATAATCCTGTTTCACACCTTACTAAAAAGAAAAACTTTTCATACAGTGGTTTAAAAACCAGTTATCAGAATCCAGGTTGTGAGCCCAGCCATCAGTACAGGGCTGTGGGGTAGATGGTCTGCATCCTTTCCTGGATCAAAGACAGCGTTTCATCCCTGTGCTATCGAGAGGGGGTGACACCGGACCCCAATGCCCACCTTCTCACTGCCGGGTCTCCCTGGAGAGCTGTGGTCAGCCTGCTGTGCAGGGCTCGGCTTTGCGAGTAATGTCTGGTAGAGCTCCTGAATTTCAGGAAGGGACACCTGGAGCAGCTGGGCCTCCATCAGCAGCTCATTCACTTCCGGGCTGATACCTGTCAAGACCAGAGCAGATCACAGGGACACTCCTCAGGACAGGAGTAGAGGAGGACCACCCATCCGACTGCTACGCTCCCCACGTCAAGAGGCCCCTTCTTGCACCCAGAGCCACAGCCTAACAGGCCCAAAGGAGACTGAGTCTGCCGCTGATGCCGGAGACAGCTCTGCCTAGACAGCTATCATGGGGCCGGACATTCCGCATGGGCCAGGGCTCCAGGCAGACCTCCTGGGGAAAGTCGCCCTCAGGAGGGACAGAAGAGAAGCAGGGTCTCAAAGAGCCCCCTCAAATCTCCTGAGTAATGAAGCAACAAATGAACCTGTGACTGAGCATCTGACCAGACCACCTGCTGTTTAACTATCAGTTGGCATGGGATGAACCTGTTCCTCCCTGAAAGCAGTGGATATAAAGCTTTCCTTTCTATTGCTTTTGCACTTACAAGCCTTTAAAAAGGATTCTCCTCCCACCTTTCAAGTACACAGTAACACATATCCCACATGTAAGAATAAAGTCTTTTTTTAACGGTTCTGGATTATCTACAACAAAAAACTACTGCAGTATCACTTCTTACTATTCAAGCCCTCAAAATAACAACGACGATCACGACAGTCACCAATACAGACCGTGGAGGGGGACACAGCTCCGACCAGTGGCGAAGGGAGAGTGTGAACAGGAGGTTCTGCGGTCCCAGTCGTCGGGCAGGGAGCAGGACATGGGGCCAGGAGGCGGGGATACCTGACGGAAGGAAAACACCCCCCAGTCAGGCTCTTCCTGGACTAAGACCACCACCAGCCTAGGAGAAGGAGCCTGGGTTATCAGGCGGCATCTGGCAGAGGACCTCATTTTCCCAAACTGAAAGAAGCCTCTGATATCTCAAATCTGGCCAAGCCAACTCCTGTTCACCAAGCCTCTGGCCCTCCTGGTTGTGCCTGGACTGACTTCGGAGATGAAGAGCACTACGGGGGAATAAGTCATTTTCTCTGCGTGGAAATAGATCACAGGGCCTCTTGAGTGCCTGGGTTACCCTGTGTAGCGAGATCATAACCTGCCTGACACAGACACGGGCCCCTTCGGGTGAACCAGCTGAGGGGGTGCCAGACAGCACTCCCGTTCACGCCCCTGCCTTCTTCAGAGCTTATCAAGGGGCTACAGCAAACAGTCCTTTGACCGCAAATGAGCAAAGAGCAGGTGTGTCTTTCTCCTTTATTAACACAGGGAAACTCCCAGCATGTCCTGTGTGAGGAACACAGTTGTTTCCAATGTGGGCTAGGCTGTCCCAACAGCCACAATGCTACTATGAGGCGTTTGCTGAGTGCCAGGCACTGTACTTCAGAAGCTGGAAATAAATGGAAAAAAAGGAAGAAAGAAAGAAAGATAACAAATACAGCAGAACCAACCCTCTGTCCAAATGTCTAGCCTGCACTTCAATCAGCCCTTGCAAACCACAGGTCTCTGCTGGTGCAGCGCCAGGGAGGCGCAGTGATTCTGCCAGAGTCCGCGACATTCGGAGGTCGTCAGGCGGACCTGGTAAGACTAACCCCGCATTCCTGACTGCACTTTCTCATCTTCTACGGAAGAGACAGAACCCCACCCCCACCACCAAAGGGATGGTTAGAAGGATCAGGCCTTTGGCAGCAGGACCACAGACAGTATGAAACCCACTGCTTCCCCTCTGAAGCAACATGATACATAAGACGCTTCAAAACTTAATTTTTACTCAAAAAGCAACAAGACACAGGAAGAGGCACTTTCCCTTTCTGCTCAGTGATTTAACATGATAGAAAGCAGGAAAAAAAATAATAGCTAAGCAAAAAAAAAAAAGAATAATTAAATATATATATATATAAAATAGCTAAGCTCATACACACAAATGGGGAAATCATATGTATACACAACAGGTGACATCCGCTCTACAGACTGACTACTGGGAGCAGAGGAAACAAACAACGCAAAAGGTTTGCAGAGCCCTCGAAGAACAGTGGGTGCTGGTAATAGTAGCACCCAGAGCCACAGAACACATGGAGGTGGGCGTGGTCTGAAAACCAGCAAAGGCAGGCTCAGGCTCACCTGGCTCGCCTCTGGTAGCTGTCCTGCTGCGGCCTGCCGCCGGCCACACCACAGTCCTGAGCCCGCCCGGCCCCGCACGGACTGGAGGCGGCCCGACGAGAGCAGCTGCCGGGCTCTGCGCTGCCAGCTCACGGTCCGCTCGATCATGTACCGCAGCGCGTCTCCCTCGGGCAGGCGGACGCGTATGCGCTGCAGGGAGGCCAGCAGGGGCAGAATCTTCTCGAGCGGAGGCTTCTCCGACCTCCGACAGTCGGGACACAGCCAGACCCGGGGGCCCTGTGGAACGCTGGGAGCCGCCACACAGCTGGTGTGGAAGGCATCCCTGCAGAGTTCACACTGGACCATGGGGGCCACGGGCGCCTTCCGACACACGCAGACTCTCATCTCCACGTCCCGCACAGGGGACAGCAGTTTCCCCTCATTGGCTTGTCGGAGAGACTGCAAGGCTTCCATTTCTCGTACACGAGCTTCCCCGAGTGCTGCCATCTAGAAAGGAGAGGACGATAAAGGACAATGGCAGAGACCTCAGCTGTCTAATAAAACTCAAGGGTCGTGGTGGTGAAGAACGCTGGGGCCCAGAGCAGGCTCTGGGTTTAACGCTGGTTCTGCCTCTGAGCCGTGGGAGCACCTTGGATAACAACATGCCACTCACCGTGGCGGGACGTCCACAGGCGTAAACTAGAGTCGGGGACAGTGCCCGCCTCACAGGGCCGCCGTGACGACCCCACGGCGCGTGGCCAAGACGCTCTGGCCGCCACTCAGCGAGCCACACTGTCAGTACGTACGCAACACTCGCCGTTCTTCCAAGCGCAACTTCTTTGCAAATGTATCTCTTAGAAAATATACCTCTCCCTTCTAAGAAATAGGCCTTTCACTGTCTACACATTTCTGAGGTTTGTCTTCAACTCCACTAACTTCTGTGATCTTCTAGAAAAGTACTTTAGATGAGAAAGTCTCTAAGACGCCACAGTAACCTGTGTCTCTTCCTGCCTTTAACAACAGGCCTCACAAGTGTACTGGACATGTGAGCCGTCCATAATGAAGAGGATCCCTCGTGAAGAAGTTAAACAGAAACACGTCACCAAACCTCCTCACACACACATGCACGGGGACATGCCATGACACCACTGGGGAAGAGACAGAAGCAAGCTGCTTTCCTGCAGGAAGCGGCATGTATACCTGCTGTATTCTGTTATCTATTAAAACAGCCACGCCTCACTTCCGAGGTCGGGTCATCTGTATAAGCAAGCTGAAGACACAAGTGAACCTAGCTTCAGAGTAAGCCGCTGAAATGAACCTGAACACGCTCCTGACCACCATGTACACACTGCCCATGGCGGGACTCCACGTGCGTCAGTCCGGGCTGCACAGGCTGACTCACCGCTCCCCGGGACCCGTGCAAACCACTGGCTCTGTAGGAGCAAGCCACTGCCCCCTTGGCTCACAGCACACTGGCCTTTCATAGCAAAGGGCTGGACACCCCAGGTCCTGATACTTCACTAGACAAATACGGAGAAAGCACAGATTCTTAAAACTAGCATCCCCACCAGAGGCAAAAACTAAGGCCCACAAGAACCCCTCTCCCCACTCCGCTTCCAGGTCCTTAAAAGCTGACGTGTCGCAGCTGAGCCACTCCTGGTGATCAGACCACCCCCAGTCACCGGAGGAGGGACCGCAGTCCTAAGGCCAGGCTGATGTGCCGCTGTACCTGGATCGGAGGAGCAATGAGTGAATGAGGGTTTAGGTAAGAAACAAAAGACCTGGAATAAACCACCTAACGAACCCTTGCTAAATTCAGATCATCTCTCAATTCTATAGATGAAAACAATGTGCAGGCAGTACATACAGGGTTATGTCGTAACGTGCAGAGGTTCAAAGACCAGATCAGCAGGCCTAGTCAAGCAAAGCCCCAGACAGACAGTGCCTTTACAAGAACCGACCACGCAACAGTGGGAAGCAGTGCCCTGGAAGCAGCAGAACGGTGCTCAGGCAGCCACATCGGACTACAGCCTGAAGGAAGGGGGGAATACGCCAAAGACAGGCCATGTCAAAGTACACAGACGTGTCAGGGCAATCCCAGGTCAATCAGAAGGACGGCCAGGCAGTGACCAAGGGTCAGACTGGAAATGCATCCCGGCCCAAGGACGAATCCATTTAGTTCAGGTCCCGCGGCAGGTATGCTCCTGCTCTGGGAAGGACAACGCTTTGTGCCTTCAAAACCATCCTAAAAGGGACTTCATCAACCTATGAAACTTCTGCACAGGGAAGGAAATCATCAAGAAGAAAATACAACTTACAGAATGGGAGAAGTACTGGCAACTTGTAACATGATCCGGGGGATTAATACCCCAAATCGATGAAGAACTCATATAACTGAACAGCACAGACACCATCATCCCTACCAAAAACAAACACCCAGTTAAAATGGGCAGATCTAGTAGACGTCTTTCCAAAGATGACGAACAGATGGCCAACAGGCACACGAAAGATGCCTAACACCACTGACCGTCAGGGAAACGCGGATCGAAACCGCAGTGAGACACCGCCTCAGACCCATTTGAAACGGCTGCCGTCGAAAAGACCAGAAATGGCAGGTGTCCGCGAGGGTGTGGAGACAAGGGAACCCCCTGCTACACTAGCAGTGGGGCTGTGAACTGCTGCAGCCACTGTGGGAAACAATACCAAGGGTCCTCACGCAGCTAAGCCCGAACTATCACAGGACCCGGCAGCTCCATTTCTGAGTGTACATCTAGAGGAGACAAAAACCCTAACGTGAAGAGACTACCTGAACTCCCCGTCCAAGGCAGCGTTCTTCACAACAGCCAAGGTGTGGAAACAACCTAAGTGTACCCACTTGTGGATGAATGGATAAACGAAAATGGGGTCCTGTATATCCAAGGGAGTGTTATCAACCACAGAAAAAGAAGAGAATTCTGCCATTTGTAAGAACACGGATGAACTCAAAGCATTATGCCAAGTGAAGTAAGTCAGAGAAAGACAAGTACTATATGGTCTCACTTAGACGTGAAATCTAAAAATGAAAATACAAAAATAAGAAGCCCAAAAACACCCCACAGAAGACTGTGTGGATCACAATAAACTGTGGAAAATTCTTAGAGATGGCAACACCAGACCACCTTACATGCCTCCTGAGAAACCTGTATGCAGGTCAAGAAGCAACAGTTAGAACTGGACATGGAACAACAGACTGGTTCCAAATTGGGAAAGGAGTATGTCAAGGCTGTATATGGTCACCCGGCTTATTTAACTTGTATGCAGAGTACATCATGAGAAATGCCGGGCTGGATGAAGCACAAGCTGGAATCAAGATTGCCGGGAGAAACATCAATAACCTCAGATATGTAGATGATACCACCCTTATGGCAGAGAGTGAAGAACTAAAAAGTCTCCTGATGAAAGTGAAAGAGGAGAGTGAAAAAGTCGGCTTAAAGTTCAACATTCAGAAAACAAAGATCATGGCATCCGGTCCCATCACTTCATGGCAAATAGATGGGGAAACAGTGGAAACAGTGGCTGACTTTATTTTCTTGGGCTCCAAAATCACTGCAGATGGTGACTGCAGCCATGAAATTAAAAGACGCTTGCATCTTCGAAGAAAACCTATGACCAACCTAGACAGCATATTAAATGCAGACACATTACTCTGCCGACAAAGGTCCATCTAGTCAAAGCTATCGTTTTTCCAGTGGTCACGTATGGATTTGAGACTTGGATGGTGAAGAAAGCAGAGCACCGAAGAATCGATGTTTTTGAATTGTGGTGTTGGAGAGGAGTCTTGAGAGTCCCTCTTCTGCAAGGAGATCCAACCAGTCAATTCTAAAGGAAATCAGTCCTGAATAGTCACTGCAAGGACTGATGCTGAAGCTGAAACTCCCAATACTTTGGCCACCTGATGTGAAGAACTGACTCACTGAAAAAGACCCTGATGCTGGGAAAGATTGAGAGCAGGAGGAGAAGGGGATGACAGAGGATGAAATGGCTGGATGGACACAATTCAATGGACATGAGTTCGAGTACGCTCTGGGAGCTGGTGATGGACAGGGAAGTCTGGCGTGCTGTGGTCCATGGTTGTTGCAAAGAGTCAGACACGACTGAGCGACTGCACTGAGCTGACTGACAGACGCAGAGAACCAATAGGCAGCTCTCAGAGGTAACTGGTCCGGGAGATGGGTGCAGGGGATCAAAAGGTAAAAATAAATCCTGGGGATGCAACATACAGCATGATGGCAATAGTCATTAATACAGAAAGAAACTGTGCTCCCTTCTCTGGGGAATATGTCTGTTGTGTCCAGCTCTTTGCAACGTCATGGATTATAGCTGGCCAGGATCCTCTGTCCATGGAATTTTCCAGGCAAGAAGACTGCAGTGTGTTGCCATTTTCTACTCCAGACAGTCATTAATACTATGCTATAGTTTTGAAAGTTGATAAGAGAACAGATGTTAAAAGTTCTCATCACAAGAAAAAAAAAAAAAACCCGTGTGGTGACGGCTATCAAGTAGCCCCATACAGGGGTCACTGGGCAGTGGGTGCATGCCCTGAATCGCTGCACTGCGCACCAGAGACTAATACCACAGGCCGATCACACCAACCTCGAGATTTTCTAAAGCATCCAGATCCCACAGCTCTCTTCTGATCTGCTACTGTGCTCACCAAACCTTAGCCCAACACTGCTTCATCATCTTGAAGACGACACTATTTATGGATCCACAGTGCTTATGCTAAGAGAAGACCAGACTCAGGAGTACCCAGTGCCCGTTCCAGTGCATGTCCTGTTGTAAACTTAACAGTAAGCTGGCACTGCAGGTCACCTGTTTACCCTGGACCAAGCCACAGGCTTGGGAAGAGTCTGGGAGGCCTTGCAGGCACCTTCCATTCAAAACTTCTATAAATGACAGTTTTCCTAAAGTTGCTCTGGTAAAACAGAGTACTCTGGAAGGTATTCTCCTACTTGCCTTCCCAATATACCCAGTAAATAAGGAAGAGCTAGACATGCCCCCCCCCCGTCGAGAGGAGAGGAGCGTGCCAGCACGCACCGCTGAAGCGGTCTCCCTGCTCTCCAGGAGCGTTCTCTCCAGGTCGCTCAGACTCTCTGCTCGGGGGCACTTCTTCTTGCCGCTCGGCGAGGGCTCCTTTAACTTTCTCTGCTTCCGCTTGGATCCCAAAAGGCCAATATCACAGCGAGGACACAGCACCTGACGGGGAACAGAGCACAACCGCTGTCGTTTATCTGGTTTGCCATAAAGCGTCACGAAGTTCCCAAATAAAAGCCTCAGCAATGAGAAGGACGCGACTTTCCGTACATTTCCTGCATAACAAGCCACCCTGACCCCAGAAACCCTGCTCTACAAAGGGAGGAAGCGAGGGAGGTAGGAAGTCTCCCAAGAAGACAGACTTCTGATTCAGACTCAGTCAAACAGTATGTAAAAAGAAGAAAAGTAAAACGCAATGACTCCAGTCATGACGTGTGACCAGCATCAGCTCAAGGCAACCACAGCAGTGTTGGCCGTGAGCGTGCTGAGGGGCGGAGACGGCAAATCCAAGTGGTGAAGCATGGCCAAGGTTGAATGTTCGATGCCAACAGAACCAAGGGACTTCAAAGCAGAGTATTTCTTCCTTAGTGAATGCTATCCCCAGACATATACAGAAAACAGTCAAAAATTCTTCTAAGTTTCCAGTGAAATTCAGAAAAATCTCCTAGATAGATCAGTTACCGTTGCCCCCTCCGTAAGTAAGGGGCTGTGTGTTTAGCAGGTGAGGGGCCGCAAGGCCCCAAGGCGGGCTGAGTGCAAACTCACCTCTAGGAGAGAAAAGGACGAGTTTTTAGCCAGGAATGTGTCAGCAGCACACTCCTTCCACACGTGGACCTCGGCTACCAGGGCCTCCAACCTCGGCAGCGCGTGCAGGTGCACCGGGAGGCAGCGGCCTCGCGTGACGAGCTCCATCAGCGCGTCCAGCACGGGCACACGTCCTCCAGCCTGAGAGGTCAGAGGAGGGAGAACACTTCTGTGAGAGCGGGAAAGTACCTCCCCATGATCTCAACACATTAAACTCACAAACGATGCCACAACACCTGCCAGCTAGCTTGGTGGTGGTGGCGGTGAGGCCACCGGGGGATCCCACTCAGTCAACAAGTAAGAACCTAGCTCGTGCTAGACCCACAGACACAACTGTGGACTTGGTACACGCAGCCATCCCTTTGTTCAGAATGTGGACACCCTTCTCAATTCATTCGTCATTTTGGTCCCTTTGGTTGGTCTGAAAGAAACTCAACAGAAATGTAATCTGTAATAACCCAAAGGGCTTCCCTACTGACAGAGAACGAAAAGCAGCAAAACAGTATTTTACTCCATTCGCCAACGATGAATTAATAGATTATTCAGGAAAACTATAATGAGTTGAAAAAGAACACTGGCTCTCGAATTTTATTATTAAGAACCATCTGGAAAGCTTGTTTTAAAAACTTCCTGGACCACACCCCCCGACTCCTGACTCAGTTCGTTAGGGAGGGGCCATGTGACTCTGCACCCCTGAGGCCGCCCGGGGGCTGCTGTGGCTGCGCTGGGACCACACTCGTACAGGGCGCTCCCTGCGTGTGGAGCAGACGAGCAGGCGAAACCCTCAAGCGGACGCTCCGCTGGACACAGAGGTCCCCCTGCTGTCGGTCGCATCTCTCTGCCAGTCCTTAAATATGTGATTCAAGGCCAAGCTGTCACTTCAGGAATGGCGCACAACGTGCTTGTTGTCCTTATCGACAGACACAGCTGCAGACACAGCACTAAGCAGCACATACACTAAAGCACGTGAAGGGAACCAAACCCAAGAAACGTGTCCGTTCCTCTGAGCTCATACGCTCACCTCTCCTGACGACTGCCACCACCTCACTTTCTGGCTGCTAGCAACCACGAGTGAAAGCAGGGACCAAGGCTACAATCGCCACGGTTCCAACAATGACAGACAAGAACCGGCAACGACGATCTCCCTGGGGAAGTCTATGCACGCAGCAAACACTTCCATGCTTTTATCCTCTGGCTGGCTGGAGTCACTCCCTTTGTAATCTTTATCAATGTTTCTCTTCCCTATTAACCAGAATACACGTCCAGACTGTTTTCACTGGAGACACCTGGCTAAGCTGTCCTATTTGGCGTTTCTCATTAGCAATGGGTCTATTAGCACCACTTAAATTATGCAGATATTCAGAAAACCAGATGACCTTTTGTTCCTAGAGTCTGATGGCTCCAACAAAACAGAACCTGAGACTCAAGGACAAGATAAATTAAGATTTTAAAGACTTAGCCCATTATGTAATTTAAAGACCTTTTTTTTCTCACTAGGACCATAAGACCTGCTGCTTTATGATGATGAGAGAAAAAGGAAAACACCCTCACCAACCACTTTTCAAATGAAGTCACCCAACTGAAAATAGGGAAGAACAGAGAGTGTATTTTGTCTTTATTGTGGTTGTCCAGTCTCTCCGTCTTGTCTCTCTGTGATCCCATGGACTGCAGCACACCAGATTAAGGTACATTATTAAGGTATATTGCGTCTATACTGTAATAACGCTACACACGAATTTAACTTCCTATTTTAACATATAGGTAAAGTCTCAGCAAGTACACCACCTGGCACAGAGCCACAGATGCTTTGTGCTGATCTCTGGAGAGTTGCTCCAGAATATGCTGAGCCTCCCTTCCTCTGCGGGGATGGAGAAGCACTTCTAAGTCACTACTTGTACAGTAGAAGTCCCAGGCCTCACTGCCCAGTTTGGCCATGGAATCACAGATCACTACTCACTTATCTCCTACTCTTCATTATTGAGACTCCAAGCAATTGGTAAACCAGCGAGAGATAGCTATACAGGTCAAAGGTTAGCAACTGTATTTCTCCCACAACTTCATTTTTAGCCCTTTCTCTTCAACCCCAACCAAGTACTTAAGACTGTTATGGGAGGTTCCCAAGCTCCCAGAAAAGGTTAGTGAGATTATCTAAGCCTCACACATTAAGTGGACTAGTGGCCACAACAGGTGGGGTGGGCGAGCGCAGCTACAGAGCGTGGACAGGGTCAGCCACGTGGCCAGCCCACACAGGGGCCCTGAGCAGGGGGGCCCGACATGCGCCCTCTGCCGGCACCCCATCCCTGCTCCTCACCGAGGCGCCGACACCCTTGGGACTCCGGACGCCTACCTGCAGGGCCTCCACTTCCTGGAGCCAGTCTCTGGCTCTCTGCACAGAGTCTTTCAGCGCCATGCCGTTGGGCAGATGTGCGGGGATCTCCTCGATCTCCTTCACCACGGCGGCGAGGCTGCTCAGCGAGTGCCGAGGCCTAGAGAGCAGAAAGACAGTCCTCAGCCCCCACGTGATGGTGCGTGATGGTGCGTTTCCCGGGGCTGGCTTATCAGAGATGTTAGAAACATTGCTTCAAAGGAAATTCAGAATTGCAAATGAAACTTTTTGAAATGGCAAGTAACTACAAGATGTCCAATTATCTACATAAGACTAAGGCAAATAATTCAGTTCTACTTAGCTCTGATTTGACAACGGAACAGCCATAAACTTGTCTGCAAAAGGAAGCTCAGGGGTGACTTATTCCATGTTAAACTGGAAACACTATCAAGACTCATACAGCTCCACTAAGATAATTAAAAATCTCCAGGGTATCAACACACCAAGGCACAGAACCCAAAACTTCTGTGTCCTCTGCCCAATGACCACTATGCGTCAGGGTCAAACAATAACGTCTAGAACCGAGCTACGCCTTGTACTTTATGCTGTCAGCTGGGACAGTAAAGATCTGTTGGACAGAAAGCAAGACGAGGAGGAACCATCGCGTCCCACCAGACGGTCAGCCGGAGTCCAACACGTCCTCCAGGACAGACCAGGTCACGAGGCAACAGCACTAGCGCTGGGACTGCACCGCGATGCCCGGGGCTTCTCTTCAGGACGCCTCGGGTCCTTCTCACTGACTGTGGGTTTAAAACAGTTCCACTTATTTGTAAATGTTTTCTTCCCTCAAAGATGTTCCCATCGAGATCCAGGGAAATTTCATTAAACCAACTCTAGAAAATGCATGTCCATTTGAACCATTCATTTCACAACCAGTAAAGCAAGAACAAAAATTAATCTGCTTTTGCCCAAGTTCCAAAGCAGTTTCAAGCACCTCAGCTAAACCTCCCCACATACAGCTCAGCTGCTGTGCCTGCACCATGAGCTAATGCCTGTGCCTGAGCTCCAGGACGGACGAAGCACGAGCCCTCCCCAGGGGGGCGTGGCCGAGCTCTTTACCTGGCCTTGAGGAGACTCTTGGCTTTGTCATCCCAGTGCTCGGATACCGTAAGCAGTTCCTGAAGCCGCGCCATAGCCTTCTCCACAGCTGAATACGGGGCCAGGCCCACCCCCAGGTCTATGAGACGTCTCATATCATCTAAGGTGAGGGAGCTGGGGTCCAGGCAAGCCTGCTGCACCTCCTCCAGCCAATGGGCCTGCTCCAGCCGGACACGCATCTCAGAGAGCTGGGGGAGGTCAACATCAAATTCAAAGCTGACATCCAGCAAGTCCTGCAGCTCAGCAGCACTGGGCATCTCCTCAGAGAGCAGTTTCTGGCTATGCTGTTGGAAATCTTCTACACGATTCAAGAGATCCTGAAAAACAAACGTTGTTGCATCAAAACACTAATTCAGCAACTGGCTTCCTGCAAACTTAAAATCTCCAATGCATATTCAATGTTTGACCCTCTGCCATCTCACTTGATTGCAGTGACAATGCACATAAACATGACACTGCATGAGCCAAGTGACAGCTGGAACAAGTGCCTCTAAGACAGACAGAGGCAGCTGTGGGGAGTAGCTGGGGGTCACCTTCAAGGTGAAACCTCCGACTGTCTCTCCACTGCAGGCTGGTACAATCTCTTTATAAACATGTATCACTGAAGCTGCTAATGAAAACATGTGCAAATAGATGTACCAATTAACCACTTGAGAACAGGACTTCATCGTGTCAACTGAGCTTATTTACAAAATGCAGGATGACCACACAGAAGAGGCGGTGCAGCCCCCACCCGGGTACCTTCAGCAGCGGTGTCTGACTGAGGACGCAGGGGAGGGCGTGCAGCTGGGTCACAAACTGCCGGAGCTCATTCACGGTCAGCTGGTTGTGAGATTTCCCTCCACCAGATCGGTACCTAGAGAGACAAAGGCCCGAGGAGGCTGCCTGAGGACAGGTGTGCCAGCACCCCAGGCTCAGCCACAGCAGAGTGACCCCCCGAGTCCACACCCAAACTGCGTGCACAGAGCCTACCTCGTCTGCCGCTTGCCATTGAGCAGCTGCTGGGCGACGGAGGCGCACTTCTCCGCATCCTGCGTCACTAAGCGGAGGTGACGCAGAAGATCGTTGTCTGGGAATTTCTTCATCTCAGATTCTTCAATCAAAGCCTTAAAGCTGACAAGGCCTAGAAATAAAGAAAAGATCACCTTTTCTGTGATCAATATATATGAAGCTCTGGTATGAAACACACAAGAGGAAGCTTGATTTCCTCAGTTCTTTAAAGCTCTCCCTATTTGCTGACTTTTTTTGGTTTTTTTTTGGGGGGGGGGTACCCTGAGAGTGGAGGGCTTTATAAAGTGCCTAGAGCTGCCCTTTAATGTGGAAAAGTTTAAGAAATAAAGACCACCTGACTTGTCAAAACAGAGCACATGCAGATCTTCCTATGGCTGGAACCACATTCTCCTCCTCCATCTATCTAACTGCAGCCGGCAGGGAGCCAGCGCTGAACTTGCAGGCGCCCTGGAAGAGGAGAGGGCAGAGCCACCTGCTGAGCGACAGAAAGGAGAGCAGATGAGACCACTCTGTGAGGAGAGACGCAGGGACTTTCAAAGGTAATAACAAGGACAGAGACTTTGACTAGAGCTAAAAGGTAATAAACGCTTCACCGACTCTTAAGGATATACTGTTTGTGTCATGAACTCTAGTTAAAAAAAAAAAGGCAAAACAAACAGAAACCTTTTCTAAGGTTCCATATAAAATGTGAAATACCTCTGTTTCTGAGACAGAGACGAGTGAGAGTTATTATGTTTTGTAATAATACCGTCTTTGTTAAAAATATAATCTTGCACAACTCCCATATTAAGACTTCATATCGATGTATGGACATTTGCCTCATTCACTCTTGGCTTTAAAACCTGTACTCAAACTCCAAACCTGGCTGGACAGATGAGCTATAAGTCGGGCTGTTTCAAGTAACGTTCGCCGATAACTTTTTGCTGACTGTATTATAATCAGTCCCAATTTGTCAATCAAAAAAATCACACTTTCTATATACCACATACTTTTCTTCTTATTAATCTTAGCCTCCAAAGCTTCATTCACATTCAAGGCCCATTCGTTGTAAGATTCTGCTCGAAGCTTCAGTGCATTCATCATGGGGTAGAGATCATCCAGAGTGTATCTATACCTGGAAAGAGAAGAGCAGGCTTAGGTTTGAGTTATGTGGGTCTGAAAGAAATCAGATGGCATAGTCAATGTCACAAAGCCTAAATTAAACATTCAGTGTTTTCCACAGAGAGAAAAATCATTCTTCCTACTCACCTCAGTTTATATTTATGAGGAGGACAGGAACATAATTCCTTTACGTGATGCAGGCAAACAAGCAGGCCAGGTTGACAACAGCAGGAGATGGCAGACATGAAGCATGTGGTTTTGCATTTTACACACTGACGCTCATCATCTGGCAGCAGTTCAAAATCCATTCTTTCTGAATCAATTACTCCCTAAAATAAAGTGTACTTTAGAGACCGCCAAAGGATAATACAGCCTCCCAGCCCCCAAGAAGAACATGCAACAGTTGAACTTTTAAAAAAACGAGAGAGAGAGAACTCTACCAAAACAGAGAGTGCATGATTTAAAAACATGTGGGCCCAGTAAATGCGGGCAAGCTAACCTCCTTCACTCGTCTGGGACAACCTCCTCTGGACAAGGAGGCCCTCACGCTTGGCTATACTGATCTGAAAATGAGAACAGCTATTCACAGGCTTCTAGAACAACAGAGATTAGCTGCTTATTCTACTCAAAACTGGCCCTGCCCATACTTTGGGTATAAAAGAGCAAAGAAATGTAAATACATTCTACTGCAGAGAAAATGCTCTACAGGGCTTCAGAGAATCCATAAAAATAACAAATATAAATAAAAGGAGAGAAGATGGGGCAAGCAGAAAAGACTATCATGTAGGAACTGTGGATGGGAAGCCGCTGAGTTGTCTGTTCAGCTCTTGGAAAAGGTTTGGCACTCTGTGACACCGAGACTGCAGGCAAAACAGAGCTTCTCATCACTAAGGGTCAAGAAAAGAGCGGTCCCAGGCCAGTGTGTCTCTGTGGGCACGGCACCGCCTGACGCCAGGCCCTGCGAGGGTGTGTCTTTTGTTCTGGAAAAATTGGACTTGTACCACTTTTTCTCCTTATCTGGAACTGTGTCCAACCTGAGCCCGAGAAGGCAGAGTCTGATCAAGTCAGGTTTATGAACCAGCCAGCTCCTTTGTTTCACTCTTTCATTCTGTATTTCAACCTCTGGACCATTTCACATCCTGCTCATCAGAAAAGTTAGGAAAAACCTAATAAACGAATTTTGGTTCTAACCTGAAATCGATCATTAAAAAGGACTTTGTTATGGAGATGTCTAAAATTTTTGTTTAAAGTAAGATTAAGGATTAACTCTATGAATTTTGGTTGAGAATAAGTCATATTAGTCCACTCAATTTTAATTCGCAAATTTCCACATCTGGAAAAAAAACTGAGTTCTCCAAGTTGCAAAAGCAAGCTACCACTATTGATGGAAGACCTTGGTAAGACTTAAACCCTCTGGGCACTGTTTCCAGAACAGTACAATATCAGGGGAAGGCGAGCAAGCGGTTGTTGATTCACAGTGGGCTCAGGGGAGCCAACATGCTAAAGAGGCACATTAAAAAATAAATCAATATGACTATTTGTGGATCTGACTGTCTCCAAAGAACCTACAAAACATTTATAAGAACTACTGAGTTTGACAAGCCGTCAGGATAGAGTATTTCAAAGTTAACTGCATTTTAAAATGCCAGCAATAAAAAACAGGGAAAAATTCTGAAGTATTATTTATAGTAGTGCCTAAAACATGAAGTATCTAATTACAGACCCAAGAAAATACATGTAAAATCTGTGTGCTGTAATCTATAAAACAGGGAATCAAAGAAATGAAGAAGACCTCAACAGGGACCTTCTCTGGTGGTCTGGTGGATAAGACTCCCCACTTGTGCACTGTGTACAAGGGGCACAGGGATGATTCCTGGTCAGGGCAAAGATCCCACATGCCCTGACTTTCTAGGATAGCCAAGAAAAAAAGAAGACCCAAATAAATGAGGAGGTATACTATGTACATGGATCCGAAGACTCAGTATTGCTAAAAGATCAATTCTCCCCCAAACTATCCATGAACTTAATGCAGTTCCAATCTAAATGTCAACAGGCATCTTGGTAGAATCAGTAGGCTGATTCTCTAACCTTTATATGGAAAAGCAAAGGAACTGAAACAGGCAAGACAGTTTTTAAAAGGAGAAAAGTTGGAGGATTCAAATTACTTCACACTTATTAGCCAAGAGGACAAATGCATAGGCTAGCAGATTGGAACAGAGCGCAGAAGGAGCATCACATGTGTCCATTTTCAACAAAGGTGCCAGGACAAGTCCACGGACAAAGGAGAGTCTTTTCAAGAGATGGTGCTAGAACAATTAGACAGCCATATGCAAAAACAATGATCTCAAGAAACACAAATAGCTTAAGAGGATTAAAGACTTAAATGTGAAACCTAAAACTAGCAATTCTAGATGGCTACACATTAGGAAACGCTTGTGACTTGGGTTAGGCAAAGATTTCTTAGGAAGGACACACCAAAAAAGATTCATTAACAACAACAACAAAAAACATGATAAACTGAATTTCATCAAAATGAAAAACTTCTGTTCTTTGAAAGACACCGCTAAGAAAACGGAAAGACAAACCACTAACTGGAAGAAATTATTTGCAGAACACTTATCTGATTAAAACAAAGAGAAGTCTCAGAGCAAACCCATAAAAAGGGGCACAGCAAGACAAAGTGAGCAGATGCTGCACCAAAGGGACGCACACGCAGGGAGCGAGCGTGACGAGGCACTGTCCTGCGTCTGCCAGAATGGCCCTGTGCGTGAGGACTCTACGGAGTGACACCCAGGGACAGTCAGCTGGGAGTTCCGGGAACCTTACCAATTTGCGAACGGCTTCCCTGAGCACCTTCTCGTCCTCGATCATGATGGCCATGTCCTTCTGAACAGTTGAGGCCACGACGACATCTAGGACGTCAGCCTTGGAAGCCATCTTGCAAATCATCTCGTCGTGGGAGAACACGCAGTAGCGGTGGAGCAGGCGGTAGTGCTCCACACACTGCCGGCCGAGGGGCAGCTGCGGCGAGACGGGAGGGCGCTGACACTCGGGAGACACCTTCCTGTCCCCAGGACCCCCGACCCGGACTGCCAGAAGAACTACCACCACACCTCGGGTTATACACCAACCCTGCAACCAGCCCCAAAGCAGCCTCGGACCTTCTAAAATCTTTGTATCTCAAAGATGTGGCGTATTAGGGACCTTGATTGTAACAGGGTTTAAAAACCCAACATATTACTGATGCACTGCTGTCTACAACAATGTAGACTCTAATCAGAAACATGAATCTTCACATTTCCTTAAGTAACTGTGTGAAACGGGTGTGGTTAACCTACGTCAGGGAACAAAAATGCTCTAGAAACTATTATTACTGTACAGAAAATAATTACCGGTGTAGGATGTACTACTGTTTTTTTTAAAAAAGTTCTGAAACAAGGTTACAATTCATTAGTTTTAACACCACACCCACTTAAAACTAGACAGCTCTTTTTAGGTAAATGAAAAGTATTATTAATACTAATGTAAAAAATTCAATTCACAACTATCTAAAATCAAATGTCATTAAAAATTACTGTGTTTGGATAATTTAAGTCAGTGCTGCATGAAGTACAGTCTTCAGACTGGAAATGTTTGTTGTTAGTTTGCAATGAGATATGAGCTTCCAACAAAAACATAACTCAACAGACTCTCCACCAGGTCCTGGGCTCACACTGTGGGCTACAGCCTTCTCTCGGCTGGAAGGTACGCAACCGGCCGCCTCAGCAGCAGCCGGTTTAAGCAACTACAAAGTATGTGCCCTTCTGCAGGAAAAACAATGCATGTCAAAAGGCTCACTAGGTCATAATTACACACCCAATCAACAGTGCAGAAGTTAACGGCCTCAGCAAAATTGAAACCTTGATTGAAACCGCTGTGGTAGGCTCTTGGAAACGTGATCACAAACTCCCCAGCACACTGATTAGTTCGGTAAACCTAAGGAGACAGAAATTAGAGATTTTCAGTGACGTTCTCATGAAAGACACTCTGGACACAGAGTATCAGATGATTCTCCAGGAAGGGCAGGCAAACAAGTGTGGCTGGTATTACCTAGAGATACTTGTTTCTGCCACAAGATGGAGTGGTTACTCAGACTTCCAGGTCTGTATCTCAAAATAAAACAGCTTACACCACAACAATCTGGCTATATCCAGGATCAGGACACATCCTTCTAAATAGTATTAGACGGAAAGAGGATCTCCTACCACCCATTAAAGAAATTCCATTCTATTTCAAGGATCTCGTTCCATACAGAACTCTTCCTGATTTGGGCCTCAAACTTAACCCCCACCAACAATTCCTCTTTTCCCACTGTTCTCACCCAAAAAACACCCACACTGTTCTAGGCACAAAATCCTCATCCTGAACCGATTATTCTGTAATAGTAACATCAGGGGCCTCCCAGGTGGCACAGTGGTAAGGAATCTGCCTGCCACTGCCGGAGACACAGCAGAGACATGAGTGTGATCCCTGGGTCGGGAAGACCCCCTGGAGTAGGAGATGGCACCCCACTCCAGTACTCCTGCCTGGGAAATCCCACGGACAGAGGAGCCTGGTGGGCTACAGTCCATGGGGTTGCAGAGCTGGACACGACTGAGCCTGCACACACAGGTCTCCACCCGTGGTTCTTCCAAATGTACTTCCCCGACCAACAGCAGCAACACCAACTGGGAGCTTGTTGCAAAGGCAGGTTCTCAGGCCCCAGCCAGGCAGGCCATGAGGACAAGTCGCTCCTGGCTGAGGCCCAGCCCTGTGCTGCGACGTGCTCTGAGGGCTCCAACAGGCCAAGCGTGAGGACCACGAACCGCCAGGACTGCCTCCCCGCTCCCCACCTGTGCCACATACACGGCACCTCTCCAGAGCGCCGCACCTGGGCTTACACACCTTCTCCAGAGCTGACACCCCTGTCGAACCACACCACCCTTCCATTGTCGGTATGGACATCACCTGTCTTTTCCCTTAAATTGTGGGTCCCTAAAATGCACAATTTCATTCATCTGCCTCTCTAGATCCAGAGTCCAGCCCCACAGGGTTTACTCAACTATTAATGAACTGGGCTAGAGGTCTCTTCCAAAGCCAGCTACCAGCTCATCCCAGTGCTTGAAATCCCTTCACGGTAAAGCGTCTGCCTGCAATGCGGGAGAGACCTGGGTTCAACCCCTGGGTCGGGAAGAGCCTCTGGAGAAGGAAAGGGCAACCCACTCCAGTATTCTTACCTGGAGAATTCCACGGACAGAGGGGGCTGGTGGGCTACAGTCCATGGGGTCACAAAGAGTTGGACGACTGAGTAACTAACTTTTGCTTTTTTTTTTGCAGAGCAAATCAGAAAGGTCCATCAACGTGGGGTGGGGAAATCAATAAGGAAAATGCCAACAATGAGGTGACAGTGGTGTTTTGGGGGCTGCTGGTCCTTATTTTCTAAGCTCTGGCCCATGAATGTTTGATGATCCTTCAAAGAAAAGTCCTCTCCATCTGGCTCATCTACTAGGTCCGTGAACCCAAAAGTACAAAGTGGAGATCGTGAGATCGAGAATTCCACTTAACACTGTAAATGCGTCATTTACGCTGGCTTGAACTAACAAGGATGGACTCTCCGACTTTCTACGTTTCAATCTGGCCTCCCAAAATGTCCCCCAAGTTTCCACTGAAAAGAAGCCAGTAAATAAAAGTGTCACTTTGTACAGAAACCTCAGAGGAAAAAGCATACAGCACCTTTCAGTCTAGAGTGGAAACCCTGAAATCCAAGTTCGAGACCTTGAAATAAATGTTTTTGTTGTTGTTCTTTAAATTTTCTCTTAAAATAAGCTGAATTAGGGGTGGTGGGGAGAATGTTTAACATCCACCAGGAAGTCACCATTTCAGTTCACCATTCAAAATCAAGATCATGTATATTTGATAAATTATTTTCTAAAGTAGGAATGGTGTATCAAAGATTCAGACACACAGTTTAGATCTAATTTATAACAGAACCTAGCCAGTTCCACAGTGAAAGTGCAAGTTGCTCAGTCATGTCCGACTCTTTGTGACCCCATGGACAGCCCACGGAGTTCTCTAGGCCAGAATACTGGAGTGGGTAGCCTTTCCCTTCTCCAGGGGATCTTCCCAACCCAAGGGTCGAACCCATGTCTCCCGCATTGCAGGCAGATTCTTTACCAGCTGAGCCACAGGGAAGCCCAAGAATACTGAAATGGTTAGTAACACAGTAACTAATTTATACTAACAAGACTTATTTTTTAAGGTTTTTGTTTTGCTGCTTTGAAGAGCCGAAGTTACAAATTAAAGTGATAGTTTAGAAAGCAGGAATGGTGATGGTGCCCAGCCTAGGAATATAGCAGGACCTGAACACCGGAGAGGAAGGGAGGAGGCAGCCTCGCACTTACTAGGGCAAAGTAAAGCGGCCTGGCAAGCTAGTTATCGGCTGCAACAAACCAGTTTTTTTCATGGTGTCTTGAGGATCCAGTCCCACTGGCTTAATGCAATATTGTATGAGATTACACCACACAGTTATTTCTACACAACCAAATCAGCCGCATACAATCGTGGGCAATAGGGAGAAAGAGAAGTGGGGAGTTAAGTCTGGGTGGCAGGAGGATTGACCCAAACATACAGGCACTTCGTGAGTCATCAGGGTGTTGGGGTTCATGATGGTGACAAGCTGGTGGAGGAGGTCGGGCTGGGAGATGAAGAGCTCTGGGGCCAGCTTCTTCATCACAGTCTCCAGCTGCTCGGCGGCGTACCCTGGAACTCCATACCAGGTCTTTGGCTCACCCCTAAAGCAGTAAAAGCAGAGCAATCTCAAAAAACACGTGATATTTCAGTAGATTCTCACAAAATCAATCAGCAAGTATCAATGCAAACAAAATGGTTCACTAGTTCCTATTTTTAAGATCTTGCTTTGAAAGGTAATGTTCAAACTGAAGAAATATCACCAGAAATATGATCTGAACATAGGAATGCACTTTGCCTCTTCAAATATAAAGTCCAAACATGGGAATTCCCACCTGAGGTCCCTCTCTTCCTCCCATTTTACCTGACCCTTCAGAAAGTGTAGGGATCGAGTACTCTTGCATACATGTAAGCCAGAGGGTAGACGATGACCCCAGTTTCCTACAGCAACTAGCACGGGACGGCAACATTCCAAGTCTCCCCTTCCCTTGTCTGCAATGACGGAGGAGTCAGACCACCTCCAGGGAGGCAGTCGGCACTCCTAAAGAGCTCTTATTCTTCAAAGCACAGTAAACTGTCACCCAGTCAACCTGTAACAACCCTACGAGGTATGGTGAACACTGCCACTTCACAGCTGGAAGTGACTGTGTGGGGAGCAGGGCTGATGCTCTGCCCATACAGTGCCAACTCCCTCTCTCCTGGGACATCCCCAAGGTCCTTGTGTGAGGAGCTAGATCCAGCCCCCCATCGCCTCCCCGTACGGCACGCGAGGCGGCAGCCCACTCTGCCATGGGCAGCAGTCAGTCCTCAGCCAGCCCTTAGCGGCGGGCGGTCCCAAAACCCTAGAGCACCATGGGCCCTCACTCCTGTCCCTCACCCAAGGGGACTGCCTAGGCTGCCACTGCCCCCCAATGGGAACGGTGCAGTCCAGACTCCCTGTGAGTCAAGACTTCTCTGACAGTTTGAGAGAGCTGCCTATCTTCCCATCAGAAAACTCGTGTGTAAGTTCAGGGCTTCGTGGACTTCCTACAGGTTTCTTAAGTCTTTGTCTCAACATGTCAGGCTGCTTGTTCCAACAGTAGTTCACGAAAATCTTAAGGAATAAGAAACTCATTACTCTTCAGACACAGTTAAAGGGTGTGTCACGTTTAAGAGATGGGTAGCATTCCAACCCAGCTGGCATGCTTTTCACAGGTTCCCTGGACTCCTCACCAGTGCAAGTAGTTAATCGAATAGCTCCAGTGGTCTTCAATGTGCCAACAGAAGGAAGAAAAGCACATCCCCACGTACAGCCATGGAAGCTTCATGCCACATATGTCGGCAGTGATGTGAGCAAGAACAGACTGCTCCATCACAGGCATGTTGTTCAGATTCCAGCCACTATCAAGATACTCCTAAAAATAAGGAGATAAAAAAGTATAAAGGTTTAGCTCTACCAGGCTAACAATTTGAAACATCGCTGGTTTCAAAAAGCTGGCTGTAAGCAGTCTTCAAAACTAAGGGGGTGCGGGGGGGGGGGGGGGTGTTTAGAGGCGAGGCCGCTGTGCTTGCTTCCTGGGTGCCCAGAGATCGCTTCTGCCCAGCCTGGTGCCTTATGTGTGTGCCTGCACGCACGGGCGCGCGCACACACACACACACACAGCTGACCCCAATGCCTCAGATTTTCTTCAGGAGAAACCAAAATAATAGAATCTGAAGACAAAGGGAGGTAAGTGATTCTCCCATATCATCTAGTTGGGACTAGGATTCCTCTTTTTCTGTGGGTTCTTTCTTCATTAATTGAAACCAACCTGCTTTATGAGCATCTGCCACCTCCTTCAAGTCGCAGTGCTCACAGCTAGGCTTACCTCCTCCTCGGGCGAGAGCCTGACTTTCCCATCCCGGACCGGGAAGCCACTGCCAAACTCCTTCGAGGCAATATCGGCTCCATATTCCACGGTGACATCCTCTTCAATAGTGCTCACTAGTCGCCAAAACTCCTTCTCGACCAATTCGGTGGGAACCATCTATAAACACAGCAGTGAGGAACAGAAGAATGTGACTTTCCTCAGCTACTAATGGCCCATGAGAAACCTAAATACCACAGGGTAGCAGGCTGAGGAAAAACGGTTCCTAACATCCCAAAGGGCTCCCCTGGTGGGTCAATGGTAAAGAATATGCGTGCCGATGCAGGAGACACAGGTTCAATCTTTGGGTTGGGAAGATCCGCTGGAGAAGGAAATGGCAACGCACTCCAGCACTCTCGCCTGGAGAATCCCATGGACAGAAGAGCCTGGGCAGGCTACAGTGCACGGGGTCGCAAGAGCTGGACACGACCTGGCACGCATGCCAGTGTCCCAAATGTGCCACAAGCAGCCCCTCCACAGTTCAGATGTGAACGTCTCCTTCTAAAGACACGTAGTGGCCAGAGTGTGAGCTAAGAACTCATGTCCCTCCATCAAGAATCTGACCACTGCTGTAGAAGGGGTCGAGGGAAGCAAAACGCTCAGATCCAACAACTGGATGTGTTTTTCTGTTTTGAGAAATCCAAAACCCAACCGGGTTGGCTACTGTTTAGGAACAACAGTCAGCTGTGTCCCAATGACACTTTGTCTTCCGAGATGCGCCTGATGGCACCGCCTGAATCCACGCTCACCCTCTCTGCACCTGACCTGCAGCATGACGTGGGCAGCCACAAGGTGAGGCACGCTGCCTGACTCTGCAGCTGCAAGCACACGCGTGAAGAGCCTCCGGGAACCTAAGAGAATGCTGAGGGTCTGCTGTTAATCTGCTATGAGGCCAGAGGCCAGTCTCTCAAAGTCCTCATCCTTTGAAATAAAAAGCCAACCACAGACAGAAGAGGCACCAGAACTGTTCTGGCAAACATACAGGGAAACAATACGCAATACAGGAGGGGTCAAAAGAACTGAAAATTTAAAGGGAATATAACTTGAATTTATTTACAAGCCTGTTAAATAAGGGGACATTTTAAGTAACAGTTAATGTTAGTGATGTTAAGAGAAGCAGGTTCATGCATACATTGCTGGGATTCCATAAATGATACAGCTATTATTAGATGGGGAGAAAATGGATAAATATTAAGAAAATAATCCAACTAAAGAGATGCATACAATGTTTGCTACAGCACTTTATTGCTAGTGAGAAAAAAAAGAACAAACATCTTAAGTATGCAGAATTATGGTAGGAACCCTTTCATTTTGGTGTGCTCATTTGCTGGAATAATAAATACTGAATGAAGCATGCTTATGCTTTCAAGTGAAAAAAGGAGAATTTAAAATTGTAAAGCTCACAGTGCCAATTTATGACAACGTAACGATAAGTAAACAGGCCCCAGGGCACAGCACACTGATTGGCACAGAGGAGTCATTCAATAAATTCGAGGTTTTCTTTAAACTATGTTTGCCGAGTTGAAAGAACCACTGGTGTTTTCCCTTTCCTAGGTGTTCTGTTACTGTTGCTGTTTGACTTGTCTCGAAAAGCCTATGTTTGGAGAAATCAAATGAAAACTTAGTGCATTTTAAAAGTGTTGTGGAATTTTAATACTACTAAACAAATTAAAGGTTTTCTTGTGCATGAACTGACTACCAGAGATAAGACCAACTCAAATGTCCTCAGATATACTCCCCTCAAAGTCATTAAACTCCTAACCCAGAGCAGCATGCATGTACGTACGTGGACTGGCATGCTGAAATAATCAGACTTGAATGCATCTGCCATTTCCCCGAAAGTTCGGAGAGTGTAGTCCCTGGCTGCCTGCTCAAAGCCAAATGCTTCTTGTGGCTTACTGCATTCCTGTCAAAAGACAAGAAGAAAGGAAAAATATTTATGTTCATATTCACTTATAGTTCACAAACATGTACATATGAGAATATATTTACATGGTTATTAAAATTACTTGTGCAGTGTAATTCCACTTGTCTGGAAAATATTAACAGCGGTTATCCACTGTGAAATTATCTATATTTTAGGTTGTTCAGTTCCTAAGAATCTTTGCTAACAGCACACAATGCTTTTTTTAATTGAGAAGTTTTAAAGCATAGTTATTAAAGCATTTTTCTGCCTCTTAGCCGGCTGCACAGCTGTGCAGTCACTTCCAAGACCTCCTTTCTATTCAGGGTCACCCCAGTTTTTATCATGAGCCTCATTATTATCAGCAACTGCCAAATCTAAAACCCAAAGGCAAAGAAAACACACGAGAAGGAAACGCTGTGAGGCTGCCCCGCCACCACTGACCTGAGCCAGGCACCTCGGACACCTCCAGTCCCCCTTGGGCACGTCGTGCAGCGGCGGCACCAGGCAGAAGGTGTGGTAGCTGTCGTCGCAGCCGTCACACAGGAGCAGCCGGTCCTCGGCGCTGCCGCTGCCACACAGGAGGCAGACGTACAGGTCGACCTGCAGCGTGGAAACAGGCACAGAACACGGGCAAGAGCTACAGGGCGGCGCTGGGCATTCTAGGATGTGATGCATCCAAAGAATGATCTAGTCTCTTCAACCAGCTGCAAAGAAAACGTTTCATCCTCTGTAAGGAACATTTAAAAAAAAAAATGCTTCGCCTTCTGTAAGAGATATTTCACAACACCCATGCATTCCCAACCGTAATCTTCAAGATTTCTCAATTATGTGTTTTAACTAAAGTTACTTGTTAAACATCCAGCTTTTCGTAGCTTACAGAAAGATAAGTCCTCTAGAAGAATAGCATGTTAGGCAATAAATTATTCATCTAACCAAAAAGAGAATTTACAAAGGCAAAGTTTAATTTTAGCATGTTAAAAGGAAACTGTTTAAAGCTAGTCAAGCATATCAAATGGTCACTTTACATCCTAATTAAAGAGTGACAGTTAAGAAGCTCTCTCAAGTACACAAGGACAAAACTACTTAGTTATCACCTGCTGAAGCTGAATCCCCCAAATTCACATGTTGAGTCTTGACTCCCAGCACCTCAGAATGTGACTGCATTTGGAGACAGGGTCTTAAAGAGGTCATTAGAAAGGTCGTATTTGTTTTTGTTTAGTTGCTCGGTCGTGTGTGATTCTTCAGCTATCCCATGCCTGCCAGGCTCCTTTGTTCCTGGGATTTCCCAAGCAAGAACACTGGAGAAGGTTGCTATCTCCTTCTCCAAGGGATCTTCCCAAACTAGAGATCGAGCCCGAGTCTCTAGCATTGCAGGTGGATTGTTTACCGCTGAGCCAGCAAGGAAGCCCAAAAAGGCCCTATGGATGGGCCTTACTCCAATCTGACTGGTGTCCTCATAACAAGGGGAGACTTGCATACAGACACACACAGAAGAAAACCATGTGAGGACCACCTACAAGCCAAGGACAGAGGCCTCGCACTCCTTCCCCTTTCCTTCCTTGCTGGAAAACACCATTGTGATTTCTGATCCACCTGCAGCTTACCTAGAGGCAGGTGAGTCACTTAGCAACGACTGCATAGGACTGAGCTCCCCATTATTCAGTGCTAAACGGCACGGCCTCCAGAAATACGGCTGTCCGTGTCCCCAGAAGTGACTACCATCCTCATGATGCATTTGTGGTTCCGTTTATGAGCTGACAATACAAACCACCTCTGCGGGCCTCTTCACTGTTAGACACCAAGCCAGCAGTCCTAGGCGAGGCATTGCATCTTTATAAACTGGGCACAGCAGAGTTTAAACGGGTCAACTCACAGCATTGGTAGTTTTCTTCGCTCGACTCTTGGGTTTTTCCTTCTCGTTTTCTGTAACATACTCTTTCTTTTCAACAGGTTCTTGCTTGACGCTGCTTTTCATGTCTTTGTCTGTAAGAGGCAGTCCAGGTTAGCGCTTTCTCTGTTCTGCCTTCTTCAGCTTCCTCCCTCCTCCCCACCTCCAGAGGTACACACTGAATGGGTGTCTGGGTGTCCTGCTGCTCTCACCGCTGTGGCAGGCAGGGGCACCCTGAGTGACTATGCTCAAGGGCCCTGTGCTCATCACTTTATGATGAAGTGCAAACTCTCACATCACTCAAATTCTAAGACATGAGCACTTCTGGAGATGATGCTCAGGCCTGCACGCTTTTAACGTGGGAGGTGAAGGTACGGTCTTCTCAAGACTAAGACATAACATACAGAGATCAGAGTGAACTCCTCTTGCTCCTGACCATGAGACGGACAGCTGACCATCAGGGCCTCCCTCCACATCACAGGTCGTCCTCCCATGACCTAACATCACCAAACTGACTTTCTGGTTTCAAAGACGCAGGCTTTTTAAAACACTAGCTATTAACTAATGGGCTATCCTGTGGCAGGCACTGTCTAAATGCTTTCTATCAATTATCATCACTGTATCTACCACATAATGCTTTGCATCAAAGCTGTTTCAAAGACAAGAAAACGGACATTCACAGAAGACAGAAACATCTCTAAGGGCACACAACCAGTTAGTGGCTGAGCCAGGATCAGACTCAGACCTTGTGTTTTTAAAACCCCATCTACCCTCTGTTACCTTGTGCTGCTTTTACACTAACACACCAACCACTGAGAAAAGCCAACTTTAATAACGTCTTCATTCCTAAGTGCCTGCCTGTACAGAATTTCTCTCAAGAGAGTGCCAAACCTACCTTTCTGTGACTGACGTCAAGCAATGGCCAGGCCGGCCACTGTTAATTAAAGCTCAGGCTGAGAAAGCCTGCCTACCCGTGCTTCTCACAATCACTCTTCACAATTAATGCCACTGCCACCAGATCAGAAGGCAAGGCAGCAACTAGGGACAGCGGAGACAGCGCCACCGTCTGGCCACCTCGCATGTGGGCAAGTACAGTATGGCTTTATTCCGCAGGGTGAATGCCTATTCTCTCCTCCTCCTCCTCCCTATTCATGGATGAACTCCCTTACCGTTCTCACACTTTGGAGCAGGACATCCCATTCGCCGTCTCAGGTTATGACTTCTGGCCTCTGTTGTCTCTTCAGGTTCTATTTTAATATTCATGGCCTTAAAAAAATTTGTCATATACATGAGTATATTCTTTTGAAAAGAAATAAATATTCTAAAATCCAATTGGAATCACAAAAAACCCCATAATCTTATAAATTATCTCTATTAATAGGACTTTCAAAACATAGCTCCCTTTCCCCTTAAAGGAAAGATCCCACCTTTATTATTATTATTACTTAAGGAATGAATGAGTTATCTTGTAAGTTACGAGTGTTCTCCCCTTTTAACAGGTCGGAAAAGGCAAGGGATCAGGAACGACTGATGGGAAAGGTTGCTACGCCAACGGGGAACAGTGTGTCTCCTCCTGGAAGCCCCTCCGCTCTCCTCTCCTCACAAGTCACCCTCTGTTCAGCCACCATCAGCCAAACCCTAAACCGCCACAGAAAGACCGTGTCATCAGCCCGTGAGCTTTGCTGGCTCTTCCAAAGCGTGATTGCATCCTCTATTTCTTCTTGTGGTGAACTGTCGCTCTGCCTGCTGCCCTGACAGCGCTGAGTCGGGGCTCCCTCATCAGTGAGCGCACGCGAGCCAGTCACGGTCCCTAGCGCTCACGAACGTGCTCACACTGGCCGGTAAGCAAAGCCCGTCTTCCCCAGAAACAAGTGAGGGTCAGGACGCCCACTGCCGCCAGCGCCACGACTGTCGTCGGACAGACCAGGGCGTCTCCGGCACCAGGACATTTGATCAAGATGTGCTCAGACAATAACTCCTTTAAGACGAAGACGCCTGAAGCCTGCCCGTGGGCTCCAGATAACCCGAGTTCCCACTCAGAGGCGCCGACCTCCTTCCCACCTCCAGCCACCTAAGTGAGAACAGTCCTCTTATTGATCCACTTTCTCAGAAAGCAAAATGGGTAATTTTTTTCATCCTCACCAATAACTACTAAATAACCCAAGTACCAATTCAGAAACCCAACTAATGCCAAGAGGCTTCCCAGTTCCAAACTGTTCTTAATATATTAATCACTGATTCTTCCTACATGCCCACCAAGCCAGTGAAGAATCCAAAACTTTCCCACCTCTGTGTGGGAAAAAGGTTAACTGGGAAAACCCTCTTCTCCCTTTCTAGGAGAATCCTCTCAGGGCAGAGGCATCTGAAGGCGAGCTGCTTCTCTTACTGGCCGCTCGCTGCTGACCTTCCCTGGCGCTTCCCCCTCACTTCACCCGTGTGACGGCCCCCTGCCCCTCGCTGCTGCAGCACGGGCGTCTGCCCCAGACACGCTCCTCTTCAGAACTCGGAACCACTGTCACTGCCTTCTTCTCAACGCTTCGTTAAAAAACAAAGAAAGTTCTTTTCAGCAAAAAATCTTCAACTTCACGCCTAGCCCCCAGTAGACTCTGCCCAACATCACGAGGGTCACAATGAATGTCGATTCTTCCCACGTCTCTTGACTGTTAACCATTCAGCAGCAGACTATCCAGGCAGCATAAACCTAGCGAGAGTTCTTCAATTCCTCGCTCCTCTAACAGTGCAATTCCTCCAAGCACAAGAGCTAGAGTGTGCACAGCACGCCTCTGTGAGGTCAGGCAAGTTCAACTGATGGAGAGCAGCGGGGGAGAGGGCTCAGGCTGAGAGAGGCATCAGTGCCGGCTCCAGGCCCGTCGGACAGGCCTCACGGGACGCTCACCTCGGCTCTCGTGCGCTTTGCCCGCCGGGCTGGGGGACAGGTCTCCGAGGGCTGCACAGACTGCCTCTGGGGGATGTCGTGGGGCCTGTACTCCTTGTCCTTTGTGTCTGCGGTCAGGCTTGGCTTCTGCAGACACTGGGGATAAAACACAACCGTGCTGATCAATTTCTCCCCGTTTTAATCTTAAGAGAATTTCACTGGATTTTTGCAGGGTATATTTTACAATTTCTGATGGAAATACAGGTTTGCAATTTTTAAAATTCAAATAAACACAAAGACAGGTCTGCAGTTACCAACCATACACACACACACAGTTGTAACAGCTTGAACTTTTTCCCAGATGGTGAACAGCGCAGCTTTAACTCACGTGATTGCTGATGTCATCTCATCAGGTTACAACAGGCCGAAGCAGGCTTGAAGCCGCTCCTGTGAGCCAGTGGCAATTACCCCTGCTCACAACTTGTCAATTAACTGAAGGTCCAAATTGCTAGAAAGGCCCCTATACATTCCCCAAATAGCCTTCCATAATTGGGATATCTCATTCAAAAAAAAAAAAAGCAAGTTTTCTAAATTATGATATCCTGTAGGTTTAAACATAACTAGCCACCTTCTGCTATCAAAAAGATATCATTTGAATTGAGAAAACAGATCACCCGACTGTCCTCCCATATTAAGGCTTTCCTTTTCTTCAACATATCCCTCCAAAGTCTCACTCACAAGGCAAAGGTTAACAGGCAGCCCACAGCAGTAACTTTGGTTCTGATCATACAAGAGTCTCTTTCTGCTCTGATTTTTCTATATGGTTTGATTCTAAGCCCACTGTAAAACGGTTATTTAATGCCAATGCGACAAAACAGTGACAACAAATTATTACCGCTGACTCTAATATAAATCCCAAGAAAATACTACTCCTTTGTAAGAGGACCTACAAACGTCACACATGGCATGTTTAAAAACAGTTTCCACAACGGAACACTGAAGGCTATTACGTCATCCACACTCAGAGTAAGACACACTGAAGTGACAGCCTTCTACCGCTTCGGCCCTGCGGCACCGTCCCAACCACAGGCTCACTGCCGTGACGCTCCTTCCTCAGACAGCTGCAGAAAAGGGCCCAGGGGATGGGACAGAAACACACAGAAACCAAGAGCAACATCTAACACGATCTACTTCTAACGTGGGATATTATGTGCTAGTAACAGGCATTATTACAGATGGCTTGATACTCTAAACAAGAAACAAATCTACCCCTGGGAGCACAACCTATAAACATTGAATGTTTTGCTTATTCTAAGAGGTTTGATCTAGAAATATCAATTCTATTCGAATAGAATATCACCCAGCATTCTGTAATTAAGCAGTTGAAAGTGTGTTCAGTGAAAACATGTAGATGGGAATAAAACCTGTCCACCGCCTAAATTAGCCACTTTCTTGTATTCTATAAACTTTCTATTGAGATCTAAAAGTATGTACTGACTGTGGACATACGAACTGGGCTGATTCATAGACATTTTATTAAGTGGATGGTCAGAAATTAGAATATTGTATGTGTGGTTCTTATTTCCCACTAGTGTAAATAGTTCCATAATTCATGGCCTGCTTGGTTGTACAAGGGCTTTGAAGAATCAAGATAGAATCAAGCTCAGAAAGCTGTAAGAATGCTTATGAAGGGACGGATCTGTTCCAAGTGCAGTGTTAGTTGCTCAGTCAATTCAAAGCACATCTGATGCGTTTCTTTTGTATTTAACGTTATCACATGCCAAGTCTCAAACCTTTGAGAAACTGGGACTTCGAGGTAATTGGTGTCATCACACTGGAATGACATCACCCTACAGAGGCAAAGCAAGCCCGTGAGACATGCAGAGCGCACGGGGCACCAGACTGAAGCTCTGTCCCCACTCGACCTATCTCGGAGTTCCCAAAACGTACTTCAGGCCTCAGTTTACCCTACTGAAGCAGCTCCTTCACAGAACACTCGTCTCCCCCAGCCCTTGCTAAGGGCTTATCTTTTAGGAGAATGTTTAGGTTTACAGCCTGGTTGAGAGGAAGGTGCCTAGATCAACCATACAACCCTTGCCCCGAACACATGCACAGCCTCTCCCATCACCACCACGACCAACATCCTCAGCAGAGTGTCACGATACCAGCTTCAACTGGCGGGTCCACACTGACACACCACCAAGTCCACAGTCCACACCGCAGGGACCCTGCTTGGTGACGTGAGTGCTACGGGTGTGGACTAAGGCGGGCTATCCTTCGCAGCACCCCCGCTGCCCTCGGCCTGCTGTGCTCTGCCCACCCCTCTCACCCGCGGCTGCCCCGACCCCTGCAGTCACCAATCTCTTCACTGCCTCCACGGTTTGGTCTTCTCTAGAATACCAAATAGTATGACTCAGACTCAGGCAGTGTACGCTGCCCTTTCACGTAAAGAAACGCACGTAAGCTTCCTTCTGGTCTTCTCGTGGCTTGACAGCTCACTGTTTTAGGGCTGAGCAATACTCCATTGTCTGGGTGCTCCATTTGGCTATTAAAGGACGTCCTTGGTTGCTTCCAATTTTTGGCAATAAAGCACCAACTCTCTGGGTAAATACCCGCCATGTGACTGCGAGGCTGTACGTGACTAGCAGCATGTTCGGCTTTCTAAGAAGTTGGGCACTGCCCTCCAAAGCGGCAGTGCCGTTCTGTGTCCCCACCAGCAACGGGAAGAAGCTCCTGTTGCTCCACACCCTCACCAGCGCCGGGGCCGCTGTGCTCTGGATGTGGTTATTCTAATCATGCACAGCGGCATCTTGTTGTTTTCCATTAAAAACAGATGCATTTTGATTCTCCTTTCCTCTAAGGATCGTTTTCAACAATCAGAAAAGGGTACAAAATTTACACACAAAGAATATGAGAAATCAAATCAAGGTCTGTATTGGGACTTCCCTACTGGTCCAGTGGCTAAAAATCTGTCAACACAGGGGACATGATTTTGATCCCCAGTGCAGGAAGATCCCACATGCCACGGGATGGAGGAGCCCGCACCCTGCAACCAGAGTGGCCCCCACTCGCCACAACTAGAGAAAAGCCCACACACCGCAAAGAAGACCCAGCACAACCAAAAATTAATGACTTAAAAAAAAAAAAAAGAAGAGGAGGTCTGGGTATACAAAGGGGATGCCAGATTAATTACAACCTGTATCTTCAAGAATACAGTGACACGTTAAGCAGGAAAAAAGTAAGATCAATTCTGTACATAAAGAATATACCTCCGTTTGTATGTGTGTGCATAAAAATAGCCTTAAAAGGAAAACAGATCAGAGGATTAGGTGGGGTTTATTTTCATCCTGTTTCCCTTTAGACATTCCACAGCGACTGTACCAGTAGACCCCTCAACAGACGTTTATCTGTGTTATAGATGCTGTTTGCAAAGGGTTCTTTAAATATCCACTCCTTTCAGACTATTACTGTATAAATGCTTACATACTTTTCAACTATGAAACTACACGGCCTCTAAGTACATAGATTGAGCTATTTCTAAAATGTTGCAACCCATAAACCAGAGAGACTTTTTCTCTGTATTCATCTAATTTCTACACCAAGAAGGTTAAAAGGAGAAAATCTATTTGTGGGCAACAATATGTAGATCTGATTATGAAACAGAGGAATAAAAGTTCCACATATAATATTCTTAACTATTTCATTCATGGGTTCACTAAACACTCAGACAATCCACGCATCTTTTAACAACTTTCTGAATATCAGAATAGTCACATTCTTCGAGGCTAAAAAGAATGCCTACCTGGAATCAAGAGAGAGAAGAACAATGTGCTATGAAAATCTATAGGACGCGAGCATCATGGATGGTCTATCTGTATCAGGACACAGCTCTGATTAGTGGGTCACCCTCTGAAATAGTGACACCTTCCTACCTCTCTACATAACGGTCTCCACAACTACAGGGGCCCCTGCTCTAGTGTACATTATCTCAAAGGGTATAAACAATTATGACATTCTTCTTCCTACCCGGTCCTAAAATAAAGTGGGAAATTTTTATAATACTGCTTTGCTTTTAATTAAGTTTTCATTTGAATAATTGGGGAAACACCATCTTTCTAAGGAAACAAACATGGTTACATAGAACTATCAGAAAAGGGACCCGTTAGCTGTCCTGCACTGCTAAGTTCCCTGCATGCATGCTAAGTCTCTTCAGTCGTGTCCAACTCTCTGCGACCCTATGGACTGTAGCCCAGGAGGCTCCTCTGTCCATGGGATTCTCCAGGCAGGAATACTGGAGCAGGCTGCCATGCCCTCCTCCAGGGGATCTTTCTGACCCAGGGATCAAACCTGCATGTCTCAGAGCTCCTGCACTGGCAGGCAGGTTCTTTACCACTAGCACCACCTGGAAAGACCTAAGTCCCCTAACTCTTTACAAAACCAACATTCTATCTGACAGTCTCCTTGGCGACCTCAGCCAGCCGACAGCAGACAAGCAAGGAACCTCACATGCTGTACTTTCATGTGACAGCCGAAGATACATTTCTTAAGCCTCATACTTTAAAAAACTCATTATTTATTATTGATTTTTGGCTGTGCTGGGTCTTCGTTGCTGTGTGTGGGCTTTCTCCAGGTGTGGCAAGTGGGGGCTCCTCTCCAGCTGCAGTGCGCAGGCTTCTCACGGTGGCGGTTTCTCTTGTTGCCGAGCAGGGGCTGTGGGCACGTGGGCTCCGTAGCTGCGGCGCACGGGCTTAGCTGCCCCACAGCGTGTGGAACCTTCCCAGACCAAGGATCAAACCCATGTTCCTTGCATTGGCAGGTGGATTCTTTATCACTGGACTACCAGGGAAGTCCAGGAATATACTTTAAATAGTAAGTGAATGCAAAAGTATGAGTTGCAACAAATAGGCAATAACCAACTGCTCATTGTAGTAAAGAAACACATATAGTAAAGTTAATACAGGTTTCAGTTTTATCAAAAGACAATTTCCTCTATAACCTTATTCATTCCAAAAACAATCTTCTTAGTACGGTCGCTCTCAAAACAGAACAAAAATATCAGAGGAAAAATTGATAAAGCAAGTCTTTTAAGGAAGTATTCCATACATAATCAAGGCCTTTTCATTTCTCCCAAAGACCATGTACCAATCAGCTGTGAAATAACGCAGGTTAAGGCCAGCCCCACTCACCCTCAAGCTGTCCCCAGACAGGAACAAGTTGTAGGGGTTCAGGATGCGCTCGTAGTGCCCTCTGATGTGGGAGCCCACGGCTTTGCCGGGAGCAAACCCCATCCTGGTGGCAATTTTGGTCCATTTTCTATCCTTGCAAACAACTGCAAATCCACCTTCCTCTGCAACTAACTGTTAAATAAAACAGCAAAAGAAATCAGAAACATTTATAGGGAAATCAGTTCTAACCCCTCAAGCCTAGGCATGACTCCAAAAATAAAATGTCCTTGGCTGTAATCATCTTTTTAAAAAAATACATTTTCAAAGTAAAAAAATACACACATACATATACACATACACACCTATAAATACACTAATTTTAAACCAGAAACTGGAAGCACTGCTTTTGACAGCATAGTCCATTAACTTTTTGTCCTCCTCCAAAAGCTACTTCTCAGTTCCCCAAAGCAGTCAAGATTTTCCATGAGGAAGAACTAAATTAGCAATGAAATCTCTGATAAAGACAGAGTTCAAGTAATTGGTCAAACTCAGTGACTCTTTAAAATCTCCATAAACTGATGAGTAGGAAGAACAGCAGCATTTCGGGGTGGGAATAACACAGGCTTTGGACTGAAATGAACTTTAAGGTAGAGAATTGTAACTCAGCCTTTTCAAACTGGTCACGTGAAAGCCACTGTTGTCTTATCTGTAGTAAAAGAGACGGAATATGGAAGAGGACCACTGTGAAGTTTAAAAACAGGTGGTAGTAATATATTTCACAACATAAGGCTTTCAAACCTGGCAAGCAGAGACCAATTAATCACAAAGCTGAATGATGCGTTTCATCTTACACATTTCAAGCAGCAGTAAGTTTCTTATTTTAAGGCAACAAAGATCAATTTTATGCTGTCAGAAAAACCATTCAATGAGAAAGATGGTCATTAGGCTTTTTTACCTTATTGAGCTGAAATAAGTCCAAGATCTTCCTCTCCACATGTGGAATTTTCAGAGTACTTCCCTGTAGTTCCCAGTACTTTGCAATCTGGTCCAGGAAATTCAATTTCACGCGTGTCTGAGCCTAAACGACAGAGAGCTGAGCTTCACCCTGACCTGGCCTCCTAAAGCTCCCTCCCTGTCTCATTCTCAGAATGTTCGGTGCAACAGCACCTATGAACTCACGGGACAGACGGTCCCAAAATATACAAAATAGAACTCACTAGACAGCTACACATAGATGAACAGAAATTTAATTCGGTCCCTACCATGTACCAGGTTAGTAGTAGTTACACACTCAGGAAGCCCTCGCATAACATAAACAGGCAATCTGAAAAGCTCTTCACTTAAGGAGTATCACAGGTAAGCTTCTTTATGCCCCTTTGGTCTTTTTACAATTTCAGTATTTTAAAGTCCTATTTTCTCCAAGCACAAATTTTCTTATTTGCTCAAAAGCAAATCTAAAAGCACATTTACAGAAGTGGTTCTGCATCAATTTTAATAGTCCTGATATCGTAACAAAAAAACAGAAACTCTCTTAAATGTTACTCCTTTAAGAGATCATTACTGTAGCCTACAAGTCATTTTCTAAAATTATCTCATTTTTCTCCCCCCTCCGTGTGAAATTCAGACAGCTCTACAAGTTTTATCTTGCCATAAGACCAAAATTCAGATCAATATTCAGATATTCCCAACCACGTCAAAGTTAATATCCATCTTCCTATCTTTCAAGCTTAATGTGAAAACACAGTGAAATACTGGAAAATATATACGCAAAATGCTGCTACTGCCAATGCCCGCAGAGTTCCAGTAGACATATTCTTCATTTAAGAATGTTTGGTTTGGTATAAAAAAATAAAGCACAGTTCAGTTTGAAAATCAGATTAGCAAAAAGTTCATATGGACAAAGCACCTTTCTGCGAGAAGCGCTCAAGTTCTATTCACCCAGCACCCTAGGGCTCACATCCCAGGACTGAAGAAGAAACATTCCCTTCTCTACAGAATCCCAGGCTATTCATTCCTCCTTGGGGAAGTAAAGTGTGTTATTATATCTGAGTGAAGACACGCAGAAGAATGGAAGAACATCAGAGCTGGAGGATCTTCTGCATGAAAGTTCTGAAAGCAAATGCCTTTGAAAACCTAAATCTATTGGTTGCCACCTAGATTTACAAGGATTTAAATGCATTTATTAATAGGCTGGCAATTATTGACAACAATCTGTATTTTTTTTTTAATGAAACTGGGTTTGCTGCAAAGGCTTATCGCCATCTGTTTTACTATGATTAACAATTCCTAGCTATACTTTAGTTTCCCCGAAGCCACGAGATTTGCGACAAAGCCTAGTTCAGAGGAGCCCCTCTAGAATACGAGAAGACAGGCAACCAGAATAATAGCTAGGAGATTACCTCCAGTTCATTCAACCTCTGGATGCGCGGAGTGAAATGAAGTTTGTCAACATCACATGCAAACGGTGGCTGCCATGCCTACAAGAGAAGCAAAGGCTTTCATTAGAAATTTTAAAATTCTCACTGAGAAAACAGCTCTGAAGTGAAATCTCTGGTTAAGTTAAGTGCATGCTATTTCTATTGAGTCAAACAGAATACAGAATAGTAGTTTCTGCACCTTTTCCCACCAGGACAGCAGAATATGTGCAATTACCCTTCTCCAGACAGAATGACACAGGCTGCACACACCCCTCCCCGCACCCTTCCAACCAGGACCCAAAGATCACCACTGAGACCACCGACTCAAGAAGAGGACTCACTCCTCTGCTCCGTAAGCATCTCTCACTTTACAAGACAGCTATGAGGTGAAGTGAAGTCGCTCAGTCATGTTCGAGTCTTTGTGACCCCATGGGCTGTAGCCTACCAGGTTCCTCAGTCCATGGGATTTTTCAGGCAAGAGTACTGGAGTGGGGTGCCAAACAGCTGTATTAACGTCAAATTATATACAAACTGTATTTTAAGATCTGTAACCTAGTATCATTAACCTTTATTATAAAACTGGAATAAATTCTTCCCTGAGGGAAGGAGGACTGACATCTAAAACCAATTTTAAGAATCATCCTTAACATACCTGTTGACATGGGTTCTTGGAAGAACTGCTCTTAGAAGAAGACAGACAAGAAGGAGCGTGTGCGTGAACTCCTCCCAAGTGGGAAGGACTGGAAACAGCTCAAACGTCCACAGTCAGAGAGCAGTTAGAAGGTGTGAGAATCACCCTCAGCTAGCGGACAGGTACAGAGCCAGTCTGGAGTGACGGACAGATTCTGGAGATGGACAGTAGTGACGGCTACAGAGCACTGTCAACGTACTCAGTCAGCTACCAAAGCACACCCTTACAATGGTTTAACAACGGTTTATGTTGTGTAGCATTTTAGCATTTCAACATTAATTTTTAAGACAAAAAGTACACTGTTGTATAGTTCTAAGAGTGGCTTCCCTGGTAGCTCAGAAGGCAAGAATCTGCCTGCAATGCAGAAGACCCAGGTTCAATTCCCTCAGTCGGGAAGAACCCCTGGAGAAGCAAACGGCTACCCACTCCAGTATTCTTGCCTGGAAATCCCACGGACAGAGGAGCCTGGCGGGCTATGATCCATGGGGTCACAAACACACACATTACTCTATTTGTCGACACTGAAAATTTTCCTTACATATGTTTTTTGGAAGAAAGAAAAACAGGCTATGTAATAGAAAAATAAAACATGCAAAGAGCAGTAATGTTAACAGTGATCTGTCTTTGGTAGGATGATAGGCGACTTTTCTTTTGCTTCATTACCCATTTTAAATACAATCTGAAATATATTAAATAAATTAGGTAATATCTATCAATAATAATAATTTTAGATTAAGAGAACAAGTTAATACAAATGCTGGTTACATCTGTAAATAACAATAAAATACTCTGCAGCTGTAATGAAGAGATCTAGGTACTCTAAACATGGAAAGACAGCCAACAGTGAATGAGTAAAAAATTAAAACTTGCAAATTTGTAAATTTTAAAGACTATCATAAAAGACAGGGGGAAAGAGGTTATTTTTATTTCAAATTTACATTGTTGGAATGATTTATCACTATTGACTGCTTCTAGTTTAAAATTAAAACAAGATTTTGCTTTTGTGACAGAAACATTCGCGTGAGAATGCTCACCAGCAACACCTGATTAAAGATTATGTTAAAAAGTAGGTTTAATAATTACAATTTTTTTAAAAAGGAAATAAGTAGATCATACATTGGTACAAAGCTATTTACTATAATCCCAAAAAGAATAAGAAGGGGAAATGAAAAAATGACAGTCCTGTTTAACAGGTGAATTACAGATCAGGTCTTGAAGTGTCTAACGTTATCATACAGACTCTTCAACAAACCCCACAGCTAATGTTTAAATGCTAAATATATTATATTGCTAACAGACTTACAAAAATACTACCTACTCCATCCTGGGTCAAAAAGATTAAAGTGATTTTTGTTTACCTTGATAACTAAAGATAAGGAAAGCAATGTGTTTAATTATATGAATACAATGTAGCAGAAGAAAATCACACTGCTTCTTAATATTCTGTAGCAGTCTAATGGAAGACTTGATATTGCTCAGAGCTTTGCCCTCTACTACTTCATGAAAGCTGTAGGCTTTCTGAATTGAACTGATATGAGTTGAAGATTAAACCAAAAATATATCAAAGATAATGTGTCAAATATGTAAGTAAATGATTAACATAATGCCCAAATGACCTGCAATTTTTATAGATTAAGATTTATGGGTAATGTATAATGATACCCTCCAATGAATCAAATATGCCTTCTATTTCCAAAACACAATGATACAGAAATTAACTTCATTGTAAGTCTACATATTAAAGTTTTCTAAATTAAGGTATGCATTGTCTTTGTATATATGTACCTTATTTAATTTATACTTGTTTTTAGCCTGCAATATTTTTTGAGTAAAGTGAATCCTAAAAATCAAACATCAAAGGGAAAACAATATGAGTTTGTCCTAAGGAAGTTCACACAGTGGGTGTAACATGTTTAAAACCAAAAATGTTTCAGTAGACAGCTCTACTCCAACAAAAGAGCTGCATATTCTGTGTAATGCTCATTGTCATATTAGAACAAAGATATCCCTGGCAAAGTCTGGCCTCCCTGGGCCGTGACCTTTACATGTGGGAAAAAGCCATCAGAGATACAACACCGTGAATTAACTAATCCCAAATTTTAAAAAAAAAATTAAAAATAAAACCATCAGAGAAGGAAAGAGACCATAATAAAGCTTCTAAGACGTGAAAATTTTCAAACAGGAATCTAATCTTCAAATTAAATAGTCAAACAATGAAAACTTCCATTTAGAAACATGGTGATACAAAATCTAAAAAGGACATCATGTAATCTAACCAAAATCTTACCCTCTACCAATAAAATGATTCATAAAATCACGCTTTTTTCTAGCATTAGAAAAGCAATTTCTACATGAACTAGGTATAAATTGCAAGGAGTTCCATATAAATTCCCTGCCAAAATTAATTTTAATTTCCTTTAAAAACTTTAAAATGTTACTCAATCTACAAGTAGAGTTATATTATTTAAAAGCTCAATTATTTTCCTGAGCATTAAAAAATAAATTCCTTGGGAAGGCAGTTAAGTAGGACACTGAAGCTTCCAAATCCTGAGAGGCCTGAGAGACGCCACGTAAGCACTTTCCTTAGTCCCAGCACTGACAGAGCAACAGTAACTTCGAGCACATTTAACTCAGAGAAATGCCTGAAATGATGAACAGTATGAAGATAACTTCCATAGAATGTTAAAGATTTTTCAAAAACACCATGAAAATTCACTTTGTAGATGATCATGATCCACTGTTCGCACCCACATCCTTAATATACTGGAAGCTGTTTTAATGTTTCTAAAGACTGACATCGTTTGAAACCTAACAATCACCAAATGAGAAGTATACTCTACAGAGGTTACTACAAGTTAATTCTCTGATTCCCTGCAGACAAAACCAATTAAAAATCAGCATCAAAAGCATATTTGATTAGTTTACCAAGAATAACATGGATTAAGAACCAAAGCTTTTTTCTAATTGCATATATTCTATCAAAACCACTCATCACTGAAAAAACGCACACACAGGATTTGAATACAATGCCAGCAGAGCTAAAACTCATGCTCTAAAAGCAGATTCTTAGTTTCTAAGATATCAACATTACCACAGAACCACCTCAGTGCAAATTTTAAGGATCCAAACAAAGAATTTATATTAGAATTTTAAGGCAAGTTAGAAAAACTTTGTTGAGCTGAGGTTGTAAGATTTACCAGCCTTAATGAAGATTTCAGTAACATATATATGATATACAATTAAAGACAGTCTCATCCATCAAACAGTCCATCAGTAAGACCGCCTTAAGACACCTGCACACACGCAGCAGGCGGCACAATCGCTGTAAATCGTGAGAACACACTTATCTCTGAGCCCTTCAGGCACCCACTGCCACTCACAGCAACGCCGATGGGCATCCAGCAGGAAAGTCCAGTGACAGAGGCTTCATTCCGAGCCATCTCAAAGCGAACACGCGCGGGCGCTGCTGCTCCCTGGCTTCTTACTCCGCTCAGGGCAGACCTGGCCCCAAACACTTTAATTTGTTCAAAGTAAGTTTAAGATCTCCTGTCCTTAGTGAGCCACTAGTAAAAACACTTTGAGAATTTTCTTTTTTAGACTATGGAACATTTTTATATGTTAAATATGAGGCATTTAAATTGTAAATAAAATTGAGTGTATGTGGATTTTTCTAGGCAGGCTCACAGCTTTCACCAGGGTCTCAAATGGGTCTGTAACCAAAGGCCCTGGGAGTATGTCTGGCTTTCCTTTAAAAATTTTGCTCTTTCAAGTTTTTATCTCACTACCCCAACCCACTTTCCTTCAAAACCTCCTTTTACTTAACCAAGCATAATAATAATACATAAAGACACTTGTTCCTCAAAATGTCAGCAATTACTATAGGACAGAAAAAAAAAAAAAAAAGCAATGCTCTGAAAGTCAGAAGACTAGAGCGTGCATTTCATTCTTTACCACCACTTGAGCAATCTCAACTTCTCCCTGCAGAAAGTATGAAAAACAGCTGCCTTCAGGACTAAGGTGAGAACAGAGATCACAGATGCAAATGTTGCTCATTGTTAAGCAACAATAACAAGCATTACATCACGTTGAGTTCTGGCCGCTGAAATGTAATTTTCCTTTAGCAAAAAGTCAATGCAACTTCAACTTTCAAGGAGCATCTGACCTCAGAATTCTAACAGCCCCATCCTTTCAGCCTAACTCTAGTTGGCACCTAGTTGCCAACCAGTACTTTTCATCACAGCAATTTCAACACAGATTAATAAAGAGTTCCCTTAAATAAGGCAAATATTTTATAGTAACTATAAACAGTACAACTTTTAAAAAAGAAGAAAGCAACAGTTTTAAAAAAAGAAGTAACAGTGAAGATTGGTTCAAGATGGCGAGTAGAAGGACGTGCACTCATCTCCTGAGAGAACACCAAAATCCAACCAGCTGCTGAATAACCATAGACAGGACAATGCTGGAACCCACCAAAAAAACGCACCCCACGTCCGAAACAAAGGAGAGGCTGCAACCAGACAGGGGAAGGGGCGCAATCACAACAAAACCAAACCCCACATCCACCGGGTGGGCAACACACACGTGGAGAGCAGCTAAACCCCAGGAACTCCGCCACTGCCATGAGGGTCCTGAGCCCCAGGCCAGGCTTCCCGGCCCGGGGGGTCCGGCAAGGGACTGGGGATCCCCAGGGAATCTGACCTTGAAGGCCAGCGGGATTTGGTTACAAGACTTCCACAGGGCTGGGGAAAACAGACTCCACTCTTGAAGTGGGTGTGGTTTAGTTGGTAACTCCTGTCCGACTCTTTGCGACCCCATAGACAGACTAGCTCACCAGGCTCCTCTGTCCATGGGATTTTCCAGGCAAGAACACTGCAGCCATTTCCTTCACCAGGGGATCTTCCCCACCCAGGGACTGAACCTGCGTCTCCTACATTGCACGAGGACCCAGGGGAGAGGAGCAGCTGACCCTACAGGAGACTGAACCACACCTGCCTGCTAGTACTGGAGGGTCTCCTGTGGAGGTGTGGATCCCCAGGGGCCCGCAACAGGGACAGGGCACCGGCAGCAGCAGCCCTGGGAGACGTCCCTTGGCATCAAGTCTTCTTGGAGGTCGCCATTAACCCTACCATAGAGCCTATAGCATGTGATAGGGTTAATGCAGATTCCCTGGAGAAGGAAACGAACACCCACTCCAGTCTGCAGCCTGGAGAACCCCACGGACAGGAGCCTGGCTGCAGCTCCTGGACATGAAGCTTACCGCTGGAGTAACACTTCCACTTTCGAGCCTACAGATCTCAAGGCTGGGTCACCTCAGGCCAAACAACTCACAGGGAGGGAGTGTAACTGGATTAAAGCTTTGTGAGAAATTTTACCAAAAGGAAGGATCCTCCCTCAAAGCTCAGTGGGTAAAGAATCTGCCTCAAAGGCAGGAGACCCTGGTTTGATCCCTGGGTCGGAGAGATCCCCTGGGGAAGGAAATGGCAACTCACTCCAGTATTCTTGCTTGGAGAATCCCATGGACAGAGGAGCCTGGCGGCCTACAGTCCATGGGGTCGCAACGCTTGGGGACAACTAAGCAGCTAGACCACCACCACCGCCACCAGAAGGAACCTCCCTGCCCATGCAGGAGAAGTAAGACTCCATGCCCTCTCTGGGTTGGGAAGATCCCCTGGAAGAGGGCGTGGCAAGCCACTCCAGGATTCTTGCCTAGAGAATCCCAGAGAGAGGAGCCTGGAGGTCTACAGTCCATGGGGTTGCAAAGAGTTGGACACAACTGAGATAACACACCGAAGAACTAAAGACCAGAGGTGAGCAATACACTGGAAGGAATCAACAGCAGAAAAACTGAGGCAAGAGAACAGATAAGTGACCTGGAAGACAGAATGGTGGAAATCACTGCTGTAGAACAGAATATAGAAAAATGGAAAAAAAAAAAAAGAGGACAGTCTTTGAGAGGCCTCTGACCTCAAACACACCAACATGTGCATTACAGGGATCCGGGAAGAAGACGCAAGCGCCCGTTTCATTCAGTCTATGTTTGCTAATTTCTTTTTGGTTGTTCTTCCTCAAGGCTTCATCAAGAATAGTAGAAAAGCTTTGCATATACATATTATAGTTTAGAAAACTTACGAGTTTTTGCCTAGCTTAAAAAATTATGACATTTTGAGTCTACTTGTTTGACTTGGTAAAAAACTTCGATATAGTTCCATGTATTTTGGCATTCAGTATTCATGTTAAAAGTCTAAAAAGACAGTTATTTTAGGGACTATTTTTTTCTTAATTTGAATGAAGCTTGAAACTTCTAATCCATTTCTGAGAATATAGGGAAACACTATGTTGTTTAAAAAAAAAACAGGAAATTAATGTGATATAGTATCATTAACTGAAGTACAGATTTTATTCAGACTTCACAAAATTTTATGCTAGGGTACACTATCTTTTCAATTCTTTATTCAAGATTCCACACTGTATTTAGCTGCATTGAGCAGCTTCAGTTGGATGCAACCAATTCTGGAAAATTCTCTTTTCATTTTTATTCTGTTACAAGTATTTTCTAATTTTCCTTGTTTTGGCTTCTTAGATACAGCCATCATTCAAACACATGGGGTTTTAAAAGTATCTTTGATATTATTTCTCACTTAAATGCCTTCTCTGCAATCGCCCTCTGTGGTTTTTCAGTTTTCTAACTTTATTGAGGCTTTCAATATCTAAGTCAAAGATCTCTCTCAGTAAATGTCACACTGTACTTGAAAATATGTGGGTTATTTTCAAATGTCTTTTGATATTGTGTGAAAATTATACAAATCTTAATTATGTTAAATTGGTTCACAGTGCTTTCTTCAAGTCTACTATATCCTTCTACTTCTCTGCATATTCATTATATTAATTTTTGAGTTTGATACTGAAATCCCAACTAAAAATCTTAATTTACCTACTTAAAAAAAACCTCAATATATAAATGGTAATACATGTAACTCTGTTCTATATTTTCCAAATCTCCTGTAATATGTTATCATACCTTCATAACTTAAAAAATAAAAAAGATTTAAAAAAAAAGAAGCAACAGTACATTTGGGATAAAAAAGAACTTGTTTTAACTTGCATCCTGACTAAATTATATACACACACACACGCGCGCGCACACACACATCTTTACATAATTATTAAATCCCTCTGTATACACTTTGCTATTTTATACATTTAACTCAATAAAGTCAGAATAAACTATAAACTTAAATAAAATTAAATGGCATCACCAACTTGATGCACATGAGTTTGAGCAAGCTCCAGGAGCTGGCGATGGACAGGGAAGCCTGGTGTGCTGCAGTCCATGGGGTTGCAAAGAGTTGGACACGACTGAGAGATTGAACTGAAAACTAAACATCTCAAGCAAGGGCCCCATACGATCCCCATCTGTCACCTGCTGGACCCTGAGTTCTGAGGCACAGTGGGGGCCTATGCCTCCCCCACACCGTAGAGGAAATAAAGAAAGGAGGCCCTCAGTCACACTGCCCAAGTTCAAATCCTAACTCTGCTGTGTAGCTTTGAACTAGATTAATCTCCTTGTGCCTTGTGTACAGGTAAAACGAGGCAATCAGGAAGTTCAAGTAAAATAACATGGGCAAAACCTTTAGATAGGTGCCTGGCATTTTACACAGTAAATGGTAGGGAAAAATATGTTAACAATTAGGAAATGTTCATGTAGCAAAGCTTTGTTGTTTCCAGGAAGCCTAATGCATTCTTTTTTTTTTTTGATTGGTTATGTTTAAGACAATGGCTGTGATTATCTAATCTTCATTATAAATTTGTATAAAATGGAATTCATTAATAGATACTACTCAAGGTCCATTAATCTTTTTTTCCTTCCCATATTCTTTTTCCAGCATTGAGATATATGCATCTTGTTTTCTGAAGCAGGATTTTCATGCTGAAAGAGCTTCCTAGGGGATTCCCTGGCAGTCCAGGAATCAACTCTGTGTCCAGGTTCAATACCTGATCAGGGAACTAAGATCCGACATACTGTGTGATGTAACCAAAAAAAAAAAAAACAGCTTCTAATCAGACTGTTTTAGGCAAATTAATATGAGTGTAGAGGCAGTTAGCAAAACTGTCTTGAGAGGAGGTGCTAGGGTGGCCATGGAATTCAACTTCTGTAACACAAAAAAATAACTCGAGGGCAAGTCTACCTATGGTTTCATGTGTGACATCAGTATTTTATACTGACAGAGCCATTTTATGTATGACCACTATGCAAAATTTCCTGAGTGCATATTCTCTTATGGGACAAAGGCTAAGGAATACGATAGGTTTGAAATATACTTTTTTCCCAAATACAAAAGTAATCAGACTTATTACTGAAATTTCAGGAAAAAATATAAAGAAAAACACCAGCCATAATCATAGAGAAAAACCTGCTACATTTTGGTATACATCCTTCCAGTGTTTTTTCTAAGATGCTTATGTTCATAATTTCAAACCCTCCCCCAAAAAATTACATTGCATTTTACTTATTACTATACTGTCAACATTAATATTTCATTGTATTGGTACTTTAATAATTTCTTATTATTGGACATTGAGGTTATTTCCTTTACTTTTCAATGTTAGTTATCATAAGCAAAACATTTATACCTTCAAGGAAGCTTCTTTCAGCTTCATCCAAGGGTCACACTTTACACACTGCTGAGTACAGGAAAAAATAAATCAATGTGATCACAGGAACCATAGGTGCCTGCCTGAGACCACCTTTTATGAACGACAGCAAGTTCTGTAACAGAGACGTTTAAAAATAAGGAAGTATTTAAAATGAAAACTACCTTCACAGAACAGTGCTAGAGACATTCAACAAATGTTACTGACAAGTAAAGTCTAATTAGGAAAACAAATTTTAAATCTCTATAAAGATAAGATTAAAAATATAAAATCAAAAAAACCTCTCACTGCTAAAAACTTGTCAAGAAAACCTGGTGACAAGTATTCAAAAACAATATTTTAGTAAAATACATCATGCTCCTTATTTAGATATGGGCAACTGTGTCAAGTGAGGTGCATATTGTAGCAGAGGGCTTACTTGAGTTGAGGTAAGAACAAAAACTCCCACAGCTTTAATGTTTAAATATCTCCACAGCCAACAGAAAAGACTGCAAGAATAAATGGCTCCTTAAAAGAAAAAAAAAAAGTTGCTAATGTATCCAGTCAGTCCTCCTCAAAATTGTCAACGCCAGCAAAACCAAGAAATCTGCCACAGCTCAGACTTGCCACAAAAGACTTGACAAGTAAATGTGACGGGACGTCCCAGGTGGATTCTGGAACAGAAGACGCTCGGCAGAACCGGAGTTCCCCTGCACTCCTTTATGGGTTTGTGTTGACAAGCGTGCCGCACTCACAGCCCACTGACAGAATGTTAGTAAGGGGAGAAACCAGGAGCCTCTCAACTACCTATCTTCTCAACTGTTCTGTAAACTTAAAACAGTTAAAAAATTCCATTAAAAAACAATTTGGATCAATTTTTATCTTATATTTCAACTTCTGACTCCAAAAGAGTCAGAAGCAAAACACAATCATATCTTTCATATAAAAATTTTAAACTTAATGACAAAACGAGACCAAACAGGCCCACTTCAACAGTTGTTACTGATTATGTGAGAAAATCTATTTTTGCCTTTTGAAAACACTTTAATAAGTTTTTACCAAACCCTCTACCAATTTTATAATTGCCTCTTCAAAGGTTGACCACAAAGAGAAACCACTTCTGCATAGACCCTAGATTTATTCCTATTGAGTCAAGCCTATGCAAAAGTTCCTGTTTGACCACTGCGACTCTCAAATTTTTGGCCTTAAGTGGGCTCCAAAATCACTGCAGACAGTGACTGCAGCCATGAAATTAAAAGACACTTGCTCCTTGGAAGGAAAGCTATGACAAACTTGGAAAGTGTATTAAAAACCAAAGACATCACTTTGCCAACAAAGGTCTAGATAGTCAAGGCTATGGTGCTTCCAGTAGTCAGGTAAGACTGTGGGAGCTGGACCACAAAGAAGGCTGAGCGCCAAAGAACTGATGTTTTCAAACCGAAGCACTGGAGATGGCTCTTTAGAGTTCCTTGGACAGCAAGGAGATCAAGTTAGTCAATCCTAAAGGAAATCAACCCTGAATAGTCACTGGAAGGTCTGATGCTGAAGCCGAAGCTCCAATACCTTGGCCATCTGATGCAGAGACCCCGATGCTGGGAAAGACAAAAGGCCTGAGGAGGAGGGGATGACAGAGGAAGAGCTGGTTGCATGGCACCATCGCCTCAATGGACAGGGGTCTGAGTAAACTCAGGGAGACAGGGAAGGACAGGGAAGGCTGGTGTGCTGCAGTCCGTGGGGTCACGAAGAGTTGGACATGACTGAGCAAATGACCAACAAAAAGAACCCCTTTAAAATCTTAAAAATTGAGGACCTCAGAGAGTTTATTTTAGGTAGGCTCCATCCATTTTTGTTGCAAGAGAAATTAAAAGACATTTAAACAAACTCATTTAATAATAAGCAAAGAACTGGTGAGAAGTTTTCTTTTGCCAACCTCTTTAATGCCTGGCTTAACACAAACATGCTGGATTTTCATATCTTATGCTACCAATCTGTTGTAGTATATGTTGTTTTGGTTCAAGTCTATGAAAAAAAGCTGGTCACAGTTACACATTTAGGGCAAAGGAAGTTCCCTTGAACCTGCTGAAAAGGTCCAGTGAACTAACTCCCCAGAGTCCTCAGCCCGAGTCCTGTCAACAGTCGCCCGTACAGACCCCAGGGGCCCCTCCAACCTGCCCAGACTTTAAAGGCAGCCCTTCAAGTGTCTTCTCCACCCACCAACAGCGATCTCTTGCCCTGTCAGCGTGATGCCAGTATTTTTAGAAAAGGTACATGGCAACCCATCTCCCCTAAAATCCTACTACCTTTTAATACCAATCTTTTAATAGTTGTACTAAGAAAGTAAGTACCAAGAGATAAGAACTTCTGTTAAAAGTGTAACTCCTATAGATAGGGCCTGGTAAAAAAAGCGAGTTTTCAGTTTTACACAACTTCTTGTTTAAAATAACGTGTTTTAATTTTCTTAATATAAAGTATTTGGAAGGCAAAGCATTGTTTCTATGGACCATCTCTTAGTAAATGAAAATACACCAGAAAAAAAAAAAGAGAGACATATCATGGTATTTAGTTATTAAGGGCTAGTCTCAGTAAGTTTTTCAACACTTTTAATAAAACTTGGAAATAATACTCTGCATTTATAAAGGCCTCTAATGACTTAAATTTATTACTGTTAAAGCCATATGAAAATATAAAACAATCCTCCCATTAACACTGCTTTTCAGATTTCAAAGACAGTTTCCTCCAGGTCCCTCCGTAGGAACAAGCTAAGTGCAAAAATGCCCTTGATAGGTAACTACCAAAGTTATCTGGAGCAAGTCATACAGATTTTTGGCATGTCCCAAAAGTTTCATAAAGCCTATAATGGAAGCATCCTTTTGAAATTCACTAAGAAAGATCCTCAGCTCATTTCAGTCACTCAGTCTCGGCGGTCGACTCTGTGACTCCATGGACTGCAGCATGCCAGACTTCCCTGTCCATCACCAACTCCATGAGCTTACTCAAAACTCATGTCCAATAAGTCAGTGATGTCATCTGACCATCTCATCCTCTCTCATTCCTTTCTCCTGCCGTCAAATCTTTCCCAGCATCAGGGTCTTTTCCAAGAGTCAGTTCCTCACATCAGGAGAGCCTTTGTTCCAAGGAGCAAGTGTCTTTTAATTTCACGGCTGCAGTCACTGTCTGCAGTGATTCTGGAGCCCAAGAAAATAAAGTCTGTCACTGTTTCCATTGTTTCCCCATCTATTTGCCATGAGGTGATGGGACCAGATCCTTATTCCTTGGAAGGAAAGTTATGACCAACCTAGACAGCAGAGACATTACTTTGCCAACAAAGGTCCGTCTAGGCAAGGCTGTGGTTTTTCCAGTGGCCATGTATGGATGTGAGCGTTGGACTATAAAGAAAGCTAAACGCCGAAGAGTAGATGCTTTTGAACTGTGGTGTTGGAGAAGGCTCTTGAGAGTCCCTTGGACTGCAAGGAGATGCAACCAGTCCATACTAAAGGAGATCAGTCCTGGGTGTACATTGGAAAGACTGATGTTGAAGCTGAAACTCCAATACTTCGGCCACCTCATGCAAAGAGCTGACTTATTGGAAAAGACCCTGATGCTGGGAAAAATTGAGGGCAGGAGGAGAACGGGAGGACAGAGGATGAGATGGTTGGATGGCATCACCAGTTCAATGGACATGGGTTTGGGTACACTCCACGAGTTGTTGACGGACAGAGAGGCCTGGCATGCTGCGGTTCATGTGGTCGCAGACACAACTGAGCAACTGAACTGAACTGATGGGATGGGATGCCGTGATCATTTCTTGAACGTTGAGTTTTAAGCCAACTTTTTCACTCTCCTCTTTCACGTTCATCAAGAGCTTCTTTAGTCCTTCTTCACTTTCTGCCATTAAGGGTGGCGTTACCTGCGTATCTTAGGTTATTGATATTTCTCTTGGCAATCTAGATTACAGCTTGTGATACATCGAGCCAGACATTTTTGCATCATGTATGTTAAATAAGCAGGGTGACAATATACAGCCTTGACGTACTCCTTGCCCTATTTGGAACCAGTCTGTTGCTCCATGTTCGGTTCTAACCGTTTCTTCTTGACCTGCATACAGATTTCTCCGGAGGCAGATAAGGTGGTCTGGTATTCCCATTTCTTGAAGAATTTTCCAGTTTGTTGTGATCCACACAAAAGCTTTAGCATGGTCAATAAAGCAGAAGTAAATGTTTTTCTAGAACTCTCTTGCTTTTTTGATGATCCAAAGGATGTTGGCAATATGATCTCTGGTTCCTCTGTCTTTTCTAAATCCAGCTTGAACATCTGGAAATTCGCAGTTCAAGAACTGTTGAAGCCTGGCTTGGAGAACTTTGAGCATTACTTTGCTAGCGTGTGAGATGAGTGCAATTATGCGGTAGTTTGAACATTCCTTGATTTTGCCTTTCTTTGGGATTGGAATGAAAACTGACCTCCTCCAGTAATGTGGCCTCAGCTGAATATTCCAAATGTGCTGGCATATGGAGTGAAGCACTTTCACAGCATTATCTTTTAGAATTTGAAATAGCTCTGCTAGAATCCTGTCACCTCCACTAGCTTTGTTTTAGTGATGCTTCCTAAGGCCCAACTGACTTCACATTCCAGGATGTCTGGCTCTAGATGAGTGATCACACCATTGTGGTTATCTGGGTCAAGAAGATCTTTTTTGTACAGTTCTTCTGTGTATTCTTGACACCTCTTCTTAATATCTTCAGCTTCTGTTAGATCTATCCTATTTCTGTCCTTTATTGTATCCATCTTTGCATGAAATGTTCCCTTGGTTTCTCTGATTTTCTTGAAGAGATCTCTAATCTTTCCCATTCTATTGTTTTTCTCTATTTCTTTGCATTGATCACTGAGAAAGGCTTTCTTATCTTTACTTGCTATTCTCTGGAAAGGTGTAGCTTCTCTTCTTTTCTCAGCTTCTCTCAGTAAGGCCTCCTCAGACAACCATTTTGCCTTTTTGCAGTGCTTTTTCCTGGGGATGGTCTTGATCCCTGTCTCCTGTACAATGATGTGAACCTCCATCCATAGTTCATCAGGCACTCTATCAGCTCTAATCCCTTGAATCTATTTGTCACTCCCACTGTATAATCTTAGGGGATTTGATTTAGGTCATATATGAATGGTCTAGTGGTTTTCCCTACTTTCTTCAACTTAAGTCTGAATTTGGCAATAAGGAGTTCATGATGTGAGCCACAGTCAGCTCCTGGTCTTGTTTCTGCTGACTGTATAGAGTTTCTCCATCTTTGGCTGCAAAGGATATAATCAATCTGATTTTGGTACTGACTATCTGGTGATGTCCATGTGTAAAGTCATCTCTTGAGCTGTTGGAAGAGAGCATTTGCTATGAACCAGTGCGTTCTCCTGGCAAAACTCTGTTAGCCCCTGCCGTGCTTCATTCTGTGCTCCGAGCCCAGACTTGCCTGTCACTCCTCCAGCTATCTCTTGACTTCCTACTTTTGCATTCCAGTCCCCTATGATGAAAAGAAAATCTTCTTTGGGTGTGAGTTCTACAAGGTCTTGTAGGTCCTTCATAGAACTGTTCAGCTTCTTCAGCATTACTGGTTGGGGCATAGACCTGGATTACTGTGATACTGAATGGTTTGCCTTGGAAATGAACAGAGATCATTCTGTCGTTTTTGAGATTGCATCCAAGTACTGCATTTTGGACTCTCTTGTTGACCATGATGGCTACTCCATTTCTTCTAAGGGATTCTTGCCCACAGTAGTAGATATAACGGTCATCTGAGTTAAATCCACCCATTCCTGTCCATTTTAGTTCACTTATTCCTAAAATTTCAACGTTCACTCTCGCCATTTCCTGTTTGACCACTTTCAATTTACCTTGATTCACGGACCTAACATTCCAGGTTCCTATGCGATACTGCTCTTTACAGCATCAGACTTTACTTCCATCACCAGTCACATCCACAACTGGTTGTTGTTTTTGCTTTGGTTCCATCTCTCCATTCTTTCTGTATTTATTTCTCCACTGATCTCCAGTAGCATATTAGGCACCTGCTGACTTGGGGAGTTCACCTTTCAGTGTCCTGTCTTTTTGCCTTGTCATACTGTTCATGGGGTTCTCACGGCAAGAATAGTGATGTGGTCTGCCATCCCCTTCTCAGTGGACCACGTTTTGTCAGAACTCTCCACCATGACCCGTCTGTCCTGGGAGGCCCTACAGGGCATGGCTCATAGTTTCACTGAGTTAGACAAGGCTGTGGTCCATGTGATCAGTTTGATTAGTTTTCTGTGACTGTAGTTATTCATTCTGCAATTAAGGATAAGAAGCTTATGGAAGCTTCCTGATGGGAGAGATTGACTGTGGGGAAAACTGGGTCTTGTCCTGATGGGAGGCAGTGCTCAATAAATATTTAATCCAATCTTCTGTTTGATGGGCGAGGCTGTTTCCTCCCTGTTGTTTGACCTGAGACCAAACTAGAGTAGGGCTAATGAAGATAACGGTGACCTCCTTCAAAAGGTCCTGTGCAGCGCCAAACTCAGCGCCCCAGCCCTGTAGCTGGCCACCATCCTCCCACGCCTCTGCCGGAGAGCCTGGACACTCACCAGCAAGTATGGGTCATTCTCTGGTGAGGGTGCTGAAAGAAAGATCCTGAGAAAGCTAAATCTCTAGAACAAATTGTCTTCCCCTTAAACAAGCTGACAACATGATGGTCAATCATGAAAATTTAACAGGAAAGCACTATTCATCTCAGGTCATTCATTGACATCTTATGGTCACGGAATGAGTGCAAGAAATTTCAGATCCTTCTCCCTTGTAGCAATTATAACTGGTAAAAATACAACTTCAGTATGCCTATACCAAGCCACATTATGATCCAGTAGCAATAATGCAGTTTTTGAAATTATTTAATAAACAGTTTTGATTAAAGTTAAGAAAAGATTACATACTTCTGAAAGATTACAAAAATGATTTGCCAGGGAAGGGACTTCAGGAATGAGGTTGGACTCTGCCCCCTCCGTCTGCACTTGGGCACCACCCAAATCTACCTGGGCACCGAGGGCGGGGGAGTCAAACAGCCCACAGCCTAACGTTAGGGCCTCATCAGAACCGTGAGCACCCGCTTTACACTGCGCCTCCAGTCCTTGACAAACCAGGCTCTCCTGGAGATTCAAAACCAAGGCAGGAAAGGGACAGCAGTGACCCTGAAAATCAGCCTAAGCCTAGGAGAAGATACTAAAGGATGAATCTTTATTTTGATGTTCTATCTCAAGACACATTTGCAATTGTACAAAAAAGAAACATATATAGTAAGCCATACATTTAATTAAAGCAAGTATTTAACAGCTTTCAGTCCTGCTGCAATTAACTGTAAATCTAATAACAAAAGTGGAAATAATTTTAGGACATGTATGATCCCTAATGGCCATATTCAAAGGAAAAGACCAAGCTTGAACCTGAACTGGGATTGCTAGGAAGCTGCTCTGTTCATCCCACTGCCAATCGCCTAATATTCACAGAAGGATAATGGGACCATCTATTCAAAATACTCGAATTCTGACCATGCTTCAAGGCTAGATCTTCTGTATGAAAGAATAAAGTACATAATGTTACACAGGCAAGCTCAATTTAGGGTAGTAGATACAGGTCTTATGTCCAAAAATCTTACATTTATCTTATGATGTATCTCTGTTACTGCTATACAGATAGCACTATCTTACCTCTTTCACATGTCCCGCCACATTTAATAGTCAATTTGGGAATTCCTGGAGGGTCAGTGGTTAGGACTAGGTGCTTTCACCACTGCAATCCAGGTTCAACCCCTGCTGAGGAAACTAAGATCCAACAAGCTGAGCAGCGTAGGCATAATAATAAATTTGATTATTTTTTATGTGATTATGATGCACTCGACCCCAAAATACGAGGAAATTCCAGCCTGATAAAACTGGTCCTCATTTGAGGGGCTGCCTGCTATCAATGGGACACGCACTATAAAACTCCTCTATCATCTATTTCCCAGACTTTAAATAGAGAACTTTACAGCTGTGTCTAGAGTTGAGACTTGAGAAAATCATCACCAAGAAGTCCTGTAAGTCTGAAATATAGACTCAACAAACCACTTTTTTCTCTCCTTGGCTTCCCGGCACACTCCCTACAGCCTCCATCTAGACCCTCTCCATCCTGCACACGTCGCAGTGTTTCTGGGCGTTCGCATCATTCTCGTTCTCATTCTATACCCCCGTTCCTCCCTAACCCTGCCCGAACCCAAAGTCTTCCCAGATACCCCAGGCAGCCCCCCTCCCCATACTCTCTACCCACCTCCATTTCTGCCCAACCCTAACACCTTCAAGCATTCCATACACAATTTCCATTACTTGCACACATCCTACTAGATAATCTAGTTGCTGGTCTTTCCCACCAGTAGATTACAAATTTCCTTAAGTCAAAGTTGTACACTGTAGAACCTTAACAATTCCTGGCACTGACTGACATTATCAATAAACCTACTGAATGGAACGCAGAGCCAACCCCAAGGACCCAATCCATTTCTTCATTCACCAGAGCTGACAAAAAAGGATTCCTTAGTTTCCTATAGCAGAGCTGAGAATTCCTATTAATTCAAAGTCTACAGGTAAGAAAAGCCCTTACATTAACATTGCCTAAACCTCATCAGGTTTCTTCATTAGATAATAAGGAAATTATCTAAACCAGAAGTTCTCAAACCTAGCCAGGAGCTTTATTCATACTCTTCCAGTTGAAGCTGAGTAGTCACGGAAATGGGTAAGCCGGGAGTTTCCATACAAATGAACAAACCAACTAACAATACATGGAATGGCTAAACTCACACACACTGACAAAATTAAAAAGGCATATGGCCTATTTAAAATTTTACAGACAACTATAACAGATTTTATTTTCTTGGGCTCCAAAATCACTGCAGACAGTGACTGCAGCCATGAAATTAAAAAGATGCTTGCTGCTTGGAAGGAAAGCTATGACAAACCAAGAAAGCATATTAAAAAGCAGAGACATCACTTTGCCAACAAAGGTATGGATAGTCAAGGCTATGATCTTTCTAATAGTCATGTATGGATGTGAGAGTTGGACCACAAAGAAAGCTGAGCACCAAAGAATTGATGCTTTTGAACTGTGGTTGTTGGAGAAGACTCTTGGAAGTCCCCTGGACTGCAAGATCAAACCAGTCAATCCTAAAGGAAATCAACCCTGAATATTCATTGAGAGGACTGATGCTGAAGCTGAAACTCTCAATATTTTGGCCTCCTGAGGTCAAGAGCAGACTCACTGGAAAAGACTCTGATGCTGGGAAAGATTCAAGGCAAAAGGAGAACTGGGCAGCAGAGGATGAGATGGTTAAGTAGCATCACTGAATCAATGACCATGAATTTGAGCAAGTTCCGGGAGATAATGAAGGACAGGGAAGCACGGAGTGCTGCAGTCCATGGGGTCACAGAGAGGTGGGCACAACTGAGCGACTGGACAACAACGAAGAACAGACAAAACAAAACAGTGCTGTACTTGGTATCGTGTAGGCACAGCTTTCTCTTGTGGTTTTCCCGCAGCACGTCAGGATAGCCGAAGGGAACCAAAGGAAGATTACACTCTCCTTCCCAAAAAGCCCAGCTCACTGCTGGGATTCACGGAAGGAGCCACTGGTCACTGTATTAGAAGAACACTGAACCTGGAAGTAAAAAGCCAGTCCGGAATTCCCCAATCAGTCCTTTAAAAGCTGTGTCACCTCAGACAAGTCACTTAGCCTCTCTCAGCACATCTTCCTTTAATTGTTCTCGGAATCCCCTGGCAGTCCTGTGGTGTGCTTTCAGCGCTATGGGCCTGGTCTCAATCCCTGGTCAGGAACCTAAGATCCCACAAGTTGCATTGGCACGGGAAGAAAAAAAAAGTCCTACCTTAGCAGCAAAACTAAGTTAACAGAAATGTTTTTTTACTGAACCTGTTGGAAAAGGGAACCCTTGTATACTGTTGGTGGGAACGTACTGATAAACTTAGGCACTTTGCAGAACAATATGGAGGAGGTTCTTTAAAAACTAAAAACAGAGTTACCGTAGGATCCAGCAATCCCACTCCTGGGTATATATCTGGAGAAAAAGACACCTCAAAAAGATACATGCACCCCAATGTTCACAGCAGCACTATTTACAAGAGCCAGGAAATGGAAGCAACCTAGATGTCCAACAACAGATGAGTGGATGAAGAAGATGTAGTACCTATATACAACAGAGTGTTAGTCAGCTGTAAAAAATAATGAAACGAAGCCATCTGCAGCAATATGGATGGACCTAAACACTATCGTACCGCGTCAAGTAAATCAGAGAAAGACAAGTACCATATGATATCGCTTATACGTGGAATTTAAAAGGTAATGAAAATGAATCTATGTATAAAACAGAAACAAGATTCACAGTCAGAAACCTTATGGTTACCAAGGGGGAAAGGGGGGGGCCAGAAAGGGGTACACTATGAGTATGGGCTCAACAGGTGCAAATGACCACACGTCTAACACAGGGAACACCATTCAGTGTCTCATAATAACCTACAGTAGGGAATTGCCTGAAAACACACGTGACTGACCACCCTGCTGGGCACCTCCGACTGGCACTCACTATCCAAGCAAGAGCACTGGGTGGGTGGCCACTCCCTCCTCCAAGGGATCTTCCTGACCCAGGAACTGAGCCCAGGTCTCCCACACTGCATGCAGATTCTCTACCATCTGAGCCACCAAGGAAGCCCCAAACTAACACAGTTTAAATCAACTGCACTTCAATTAAAAAAAAAAAAAACAAGACTCACGTTTTCCATCCACCATCCTATGTAACCCTAATTTTACATGGGTATAGGCAATATAAGTAACGGTTAACAATACTGTGCAGGCTCACATTAGGCTTCTCTACTTAGTAGTCAGGTGACCTTGGAAGTTTACTTACCCTCTTTATGCCTCATCATGTAAAGTAAGGCCAGAATTATCCCCATTTTAAAGTCAGGTTAATGGAATAAAACTTTGAAAACACTCATGACCCTCAAGGCTGGAAGCTCAAGGATGACATCTAGATAGTGAAAGACATAACAGAAGTCAAACGTTTGGATTCCTGCTCCATGATCTTTTCACAAAATCTCTAATCTCTGCAAGTTTTCACTTCCTAACTAGTTAATACCAACCTTCAAAAACAAATCACCCTGGATCCTAAACCAAATTTTAAACCCTGTTCCCCTAAAATAACTTTTGATGAGCCATTATCCTGAATATTCTTTGGAAGGACTGATGCTGAAGCTGAAACTCCAATACTTTGGCCACATGATGCAAAAAATTGACTCACTGGAAAAGACCCTGATGCTGGGAAAGACTGAAGGCAGGAGAAGGGGACGACAGACAATGAGATGGTGGGATGGCATCACGAACTCGGTGGACAGGAGTTTGAGTAAGTTCCAGGAGTTGGTGATGGACAGGGAAGCCTGGCGTGCTGCAGTCCATGGGGTTACAAAGAGTCGGACACAACTGAACTGAGCTACCTATTACATAAGTCAAAGATATATTTTATATATGGAACACAAGAAAAGTCACAAGGTTATTAGAGAAAAAAAGTAGTTACTAAAAATAAAGTAGTTATTAAAAAAAAAAAAAGTAGTTATAGAGAGGAACCCAGAAGAATGGGCTGCCTTCTAGTGTAACTTTTAAAAACCCCAAATCCATACCATACACAAAACCTTGAAGCCAGCCTTCCACTGGAAAATCTGGTAGCTGTTCTCAATTTGTTCAAAATGCCTCATAATATTGGAAAGAGCCTCTCTGGGAAGAAAAAAGCTTGGAATATCTGGAATTTTACAAAAGGGGATTATACTCCAAAAATTCTCTTTACAGACCTTGCTCATCTCCAAGCCCTCACCTCCCTTCCTGCAAATAAAAAGATATCAGAGTACAAATCCTAAGAGATCCTTGCTCTCCTTGTCCAAATTAAAGCCTGACAAGGATGAGACATTCCCATCTGGTTTAAATACCACCAAATGATGAGCTGGTATAACCACACAGAAAACCGGGAGGCTCTTGTGACCTTGTAATCATGTGGTTTTGATAGGATTTGTTCTTTGTCTCTGGAGTTAAAGAGGAGTAGATGGCCACAGTTAGGTTCCTGTGCTTCACAGGAACACAGGCTTAACAAAAGCCCCCGGCCAAGTGCTGAAGACAGTCAGGTTTAAACTTAGCTCTCTAACACAATTTGATCAAGCTGTGAGGTGGCAAGAATTAATGCAGAAATGCACAAAAGTCTGCCTAGGGCCACAAGAGGAACACAGCTGGGAAGACAGAGCTCAGCCTAGCTATTTGCTCTTAATTAAAATACTCAACATTCAAAGGTTGTAAAACTTGGTATATATACCAGTGGACAGTGTCTTAACACACTTAGAAAACAGTATTGATAATATATTTGAACAACAAAAATGGGAAATCCAGATTTGTATGATTATATAGCAATTCTAATTAGCTTTATTTTTTAAATGTTTGCCTACTTGTCAGTAATAGAATAAAACATAATCAGGCTCTGTCCTGAGGACCAAAATAAGCCTTCCCTCCCATCTGTTCTACCTTTCTCCCCACTTCACTAGTAAGACTCAATTCTACTAACCATCCTGGTCAGGAAAGCACTGGGACTATTTAAATTGTGTTAGATAAAATGGAATGTTCTCCATCTGCAGGGCTTCCACAGCATCAGAGCCATCCCAACACAAAGCTTTCTAAATACAAACTCCTCCCTGTATAACACACATGCACTGCAAATTTTCTGAAATAATTTCTAACAGCTCTACATGAAAAAAAAAAAAATTTTTTTTTTTTTTTTTTTACTTCAACCAATTTTAAAGTACACTCAGGTACAGAAGTTTCGCCTAAACCAATAGAAAAATTATACTCTCTATATTCTAGTTTTGATGCTGGGCTTTTGACTTTTCAAGTCTCACTTTTGAAAATCCCTTATCTGTAAGGGAAACCGAGGGATATGCATTTGGCACTAACCCTTGTCTCTGTAAATCTGTCCCCAGACTCTTCTTAGCAGTTAACAAACATAAGCTTTAGAATTTAAGCTCCTTGCAAACCATCAATTAATTAATCTGGACAGCGGCCCTAGGTCAGTGTCAGATCTTCTTATAGCAGGTAAGAAGGCATACATTGGGAAAAAATGACTTTGTCCAAGGTCATGATGGCGTTAAGATTCAAGATTCTACTCACTCATTTTGCAAAATCTAGAAACATTTTCTTTTATATAACAGGAAAAAAAACCACATACACTCTCCTTGATAAAAGTTTATTTTTATCCCTGCAAAGTATTTCTTAAATTCTACATCTGTTGTGAAATAACAGATCTCCAAGTGAAATGGAATCAACAAGTTAGAAAAAAAAAAGTCATCCATTATGTGTCCTGCCTAGGGATATTTAATTTAGTGCCTGAAAAACGAAATTATGATTTGTGGGGGTTACGGCACGTAGACTTTAAGGGGTTACTTATAGAAAACAGTTGTTAACGGCCTGACTTTTAAATGGCTCCTCTTAAACATTTGAGGCCACCTAAATGCTCATCAGCAGTTCTGCTGAAAGAGTTAACTGCACCATTGAAGCTGGAAGTCGAATGACCATCTTCACAGGCAAGTAACCCTAATGACATCCTGACCAGCAACTCATTTGCCTCTTGCACTCAGCTCCTTCCCACTCCTTTTCCAGGAGGGACATGCTTCTGCTTCCCAACTCTCTGCTGCACTCTGTTGAGACGGGAAGATGGCCCCGGAGCAGGCAAGGGAAGAAGGGGCCCCATCTCCCTGCCTCTGTGACCAGGAGCTCCCAAAGACGCCTCCCACACCCATCACCGGGCAACAAACCACTGGGGAGCCCGAGAAGTCCAGTCCCCACCCTGAGGAGGCAGCGCGGCCATCTCTCCCTAACAGAGCCTCACTCCTGATTGCCCAAGTTCACTCACTCTGAGTAAGACAAGAGCTGAACCAAGGTGTTCTCTCCAGCTGAGGTCACCAGTTTGCTCTCAATGCCAATGTTGCTACTCCGCCTTCTTCTCTCTTATACCCAGGGAAACACGTAAAGGACTATGTTTTCTCCACACTTTTGCGTGTGCTTATTTGCATAACTTTAAAATTTTCATAATACTCTGGAAACGAAGGCTCTAACAGACCAAAGTAACTAGTCCTAAGTCCAGAAAGACAACTTAAATGATTAAAAACAATGAAACAGATGAACAGATGGGATGGCTCTGGGCCACGTCTAAAGGTGTACGGCAATGACGCTCTAAGTGCAGCGATCTGTAATTAAAGGTCTGAAAATTTATTATTTTTTTTAAAGACAAGAACACATTTAGTCCAATTCTTCCATCTTACAATTACGGAACTTAAGTGTCCCAGTGCCCCAGAGGTGGCTTTACCCCATTAGTCTTCATACACTTGGAGGTTGAAAAAGCAAAGCCATCACTGAACTCATCTAATAGTTAATAACAGAAAAAGGAGCATTTTTAGAAGAATTTTCTGAAGTGTGCAAAGGTGTTTTCTCATTTTCCTCTTTGTTAATCCCATGCTAGGACACAGCAGTTAATAAGTACTTACAAAATCCTTGTTAAGCTGCATACAATTCTCATGTCTTAGACAAGTTTCTTGCAACTCAGATTTTAAAATCCAGTTACTAGTGTCTCAAACTCTAAGTAATCTAAAGTGAATGAGTGGCCCAATGATATGGCAGGATCCACTCCAAACGAACTTATTGGTGTGCTTCTGAAGACTCCTCTTCAAGGGACCCAGACTTAGACATTTCTGAAAGTACAGTCCAGTCCTTTAGTTTTCAACACATATTCCACATATTTAAAAAAAAAATTAGGCTGCAATGGTCTTCTTGCTCATAAAACGTGTATATTAGCATAATCCCCAAAGAATATATAATTCTCTTGGAAAGGAAAAATCAGACCACCAGCTCAATGCAAGGACTGTACAACGGGGAAAGCAAGGTCTTTCCAGGTTACTGGTTTTTAAACCCAAAGATGGGCTCTGCCAAGAGATATACAAGTAGACTTCGTGGAACCTAAATCGAAGAACCTAATTAATTAGCACTTTCATTTTGGGGCATGAGCTGTCCCTCTCTCCTCTTCTATAGCCAAACTTAAATGTGATCCAATTACAACAACGAGAGGTTACAAAAGCCTACAAAAAGCTCCTATTTTACAGCACATAAACCAGATTCCTTTTTTATTTTAATTGAATAGTTCACAATGGTATTTTTGCCTTTCTAAAAGAAAACTCTCTCAATGACAGATTACTGTATGCCTATATTAAAGTATCCTAAATATCCTAGACTTTGTTACTGTCTCCCAAACAAACAAGTAAATAAGTTGACTACTGATCTATCAACCAGAAATAAAGAAAATTAAATACCTTAGTGGAAAAAAATGAAATCAAAGGTTGATCATTTTTCTTTAATTTTCCTTATAGCTGTCTCTCAATAAAGAACTCAATCCTCCAGTTTCAAATCCCAACAATTAACACTCTTCAAAGGCAATTCTCTCTTCATTCTGCTCTTTAAAAAAGGTTTAGACTGCATATTTAAAAACAAATCCTATAACCATAGGAAACTTTTCCACTGGGGGGGTAGGGACATAAATCTTTAGCTGCCTCATATGTTTATATCACCACTCACATTCCATTCTATTAGTCTATTAATTTGTTGATTGGTTAACTAAGAGTTAGTGGGATGGATGTCTGTGGCTCTGGGTGTGACCAAGTTACCACTGGCAAAGTCAAATTTAGCTAAATACCCATCCACAGACTACCACAAATCAAGTTTGCTTTTACTTTAAGGCAGACACATTCACAAACCAAAACTGCAGCGTTTACTTAACCCAGCCTCCTATCAAGTGAGGAAAAAAAGTTCTTTTGAGAGGTATCCTTCTAAATCTGTATTAAAAAGTGGTTATAATCTGGGACAGGCTTTCTTCTGGGGCGGGGGGTGATGAACAAGTTCTAACAACTAATGGTGGTTATGAAAACTCCATGAAAATACTAAAAACTACTCAATTGTAGTTTAAACTGATTCTGAATTGTATGGTGTGTGTGCATATATATATATAAGCAAAACTGTGGTGTTTTTTTTTTTAATTGTAAATTCTTCCTTTGCTCAAGGATATTTCTACCATATTTCTACTGATAAGCTTTAAGGTGGCAAGGAATCAGAGAGAAAAATTTCAGGACACCAAAGAAACTGGGAAAACAAAGGGAATGAGGCCAAAGCCAAGCAAACCCAACATTAGGGAGAATGATGGGCAGGAATGAGAGGAGAAGAGCTCCTATCACTCACACATCCTCCATACAAAAAGGGCTATACTTAAGGTCCTCCATGCTCCTCAGGGCAGAGAAGACGCTGCCTGTACTGAAGCACTTGGAAGTTTTACACTCTGGCTATGAAGCGGAAGGGATCAGACTAATGACCACAAGAAGCTAAAGTTGAAAGATGTGTCTGCTGTGCCATCTGGGGTTTGACTTAGACCTCTGACTTCTGGATGCCACCAGAGAGGAAATGTGTGCAATCTGCCTAGCTATGGCCAAATGATGTATGTTTGGAACAGAATAGATTACTGAAACCATCATACATATTCCAATCAAGCTCAGGAGACTCAAACTCACTGAGCAGCCAACTATTTTTTGCCTAATAATTACACCCCTAAGATTAATCACCTCCAAATACCACAAAGTGACATGGAAAAGACAATTTGTCCTTAAAAAGAAATCTAAGTACATCAAGGAGGAAATGAAAACTTGCATTCAGATTACTTGTAAATGGAAGAAAAAAAGTCCAGGAAGCCAGACACTTGATGTAATTTGAAAAAAGGTTTACTTCCATCTTTAAACTCCTAACTCCGGATTTGAGTAATGTCTTCTTGATTTATAACCTTTTACTGCATTTATCTTACTGTATTTCAAACAAATTTCTGTGAAGCTCAAGTTTTCAATAGCCAAGTAGTTTAGGACCATCACTGAGAAGCAGCTATAAAGTGAAGCTACCTTAAGTACCATTAATTAAAGATGCGAAGGGTAAGGACAAAAAGAAGTATAAATACTTTGTAATTCTTCCCCTTACTTTAAAAGTACAAATACTAATGAACCCAATCCCCATTTTAACAGTCACTTTATTCCAAACACTTAGCGGTCGCCATCATCTAGAAACGGGCATTCGATAGCTATCACCATGGAGAACATTTCCTCCCTCTTGGTTTGTCGTCGGTTTATTTCAACTATATAAACCCCTTGTTCACAGAAAACGGTCTCCAGAGCCCCACTGCTCACGCCCCCATCTCTTCAGGGTCCTTTGTTCCCTCGAGACCCTCTCCGAGAGCTACAGCTGCGGGACGGGCTTCTCTCTCCGCGGCCCACAGCCCACCCCCAAGCTCTTCCCGGCGGCCCCGGAGCTCCGCAGACAAAGGGGGCGCCCCCGGAGGCGGCCTGCGGGCCGCGCGCCACACGGGGGCCGCGCCCGGCCGGTCCGAGCCGGGCCGCGCGAAGG
>ML663555.1:986196-1004107 GCA_007570785.1 Antilocapra americana
GCCTCCGGCCTCCGCCCGCCGCCAGCCCGCGGCCCCGGCCGCGCCGCCCGGCCCGGCCGCGCTCCGCCCGCCGCCCAGCGCCGCCCGACACTCACCGCCGGCGGCCGCACCTTGCAGATCCCGGTCTGCTCGGCTATGGGCCGGATCTTGTGGATGAAGGCGAAGGGGTCGGCGAACTCCTCCCAGCTGGGCTCGAAGACCGGGCACTCGGGCGGCGGCAGGAACTCCCCCAGCGGGCCGGGGCCGCCGAGGGCCGGCGCGGGGCGCGGGCCGGGGGCCTCCATCCTCGCGGCGCCGCGGACGCGGCTGGCTGAGCGGCCTCGGCTTCCTCCGGCGCCGGGGCCTTCCTGCTCCTCCTCAGGTCCGGCGGCTCCGGCTCCGGCTCCGGCTCCGGCTCCGGCTCCGGCTCCGACCGACGCCGCCGCTCCGCGCCAGCCACGCCGTGCGCCTCCGCCGCCACGGAGAGGAAAAGGAGTCCCGCCCCACCCCCACCCCGCCCCGCCGCGCCGAGCGCCCGCCCCCGGGCCGGGCGGGGCGGCCCCGGGAACGGATCTGGGCCTCGCGGCCCGGCCCAGCCGGCCTCCGCTGACCGCCGACTGCGTGCCAGGGTCTCCTCCCTCCCCCAGGAAGTTACGGGTCCGGGGCTCCCGGGGGGACCCCCGCCCCGCCTCGTGGGAGGCGCCCTGGAGGAAGCCCGCGGGCGTCCGGCCCGACCCCTGCGGCGGGGGCCGTCGGGGCCGGAGGCGGCTTTTCCGGGCGGAGGGCACCGCTCGCACGTGACGACGGCCTATAGGTGCGAAAACGGTGGCAGGACGCGAGACTAGCGCTGGAGCGGGCCTTGTGCGCGTGCTTCCACGAGGGATGTTTGATGTGCACCGGGGGCCCACGGGCAGGTAGGCGTCTCTGTTTCACACAGAAACCCAGCGAGGCGCAACTTGATGAGGCCACCCGCCCGAGTTGCACATAGGTCAGCAAGAGGCGGAGGCACCGCCTAACTGGAAGGTAGGCTGCCGCTGGGAAGCGTGCTCCGTGGGCAGCGAGAAGGCGGGTGTGGACGGCGGTGTGTTAGCTGCTTGCATCTGCGCCTCCTCCCGCGCCGGGGTGGCTGCTATGGTCCCCATTTTGCAGAGCAGACAATAAAGGCACAAAGAAGTTCCGTCACTTCAAGAAATAACCCTTTTGACACACTTGGGGGTGGGCGGATAATGTGCTGCCCCAGAAAAGGGAAGAGGGGAATTCAAAAAGTAGAGCTTCAACCCAGGAAGACCCCTTTCCGCTAGAAAGGAGCCCAACCCACGGAGGACCGCTCGCCAGGGCCTGCTTGGTAGGTAGGTGTCAAGCCGAGTGCTGGTTCTGCTGTTCGAGTCACCTGAAGAAGAGCCTCTCACCCTTGAGGATTCTGCCTCTAAAACGCCGCAGCGGGGAGAAGCCTCCTCTTCGGAAAGCTCTGAAGCAAACCCGAAGGTGCCTGGAGAAGGCAGAGCCTTCCCTTGCTGTCTGGGGCTTCGGGATCCTGCTAAGCCAGGGCGACGGAGGCCGCAGCCCAGGGCAGCTGGCACCCTGCTTGAGATTTCAGATTAGAATGTGCTCGTGTGTTCACAGAGTCTAGCTGGGGGTGTAGAGGCGTCTGCTGCAGCGAGTTTTAACTTGGCTGACTATTTGAACATTTTTCGCAATAAAACGTGGGGGAGAGAAGCCCTCGTTGTGGCTCTCAGCCTTGGGCTCTCGGGGGTCTCGCTGGGGTGGGTTTCCTGTCCTGTGCTCGCTCCGGGAGCGGCGCTAGGCCCTCGTCACAGGAACACCGGCGTCCTCCGAGCCAGGTAGGCGAAGCTCGGAGACCAACTCCAGGCGCGCGAGGGGGGCGGCCGAGGGCCGGCCCGCGCGCCCGCCCCGCGCCGCCACTTCCGGGGGAGCCCAGCGCCACGGGGTCCCGCGGCCCGCAGCCGGGGCAGGGCGGCCGCGCCCCGCAGCCGAGCGAGGGCCGCCGGCGGGGCCCCGGGGGAGCCGAGGGGCCGCCCGGCGCGGGGACGCGGGGGCGCTCCCGGCCCTTTATGATGCGTGTTTACATGCGCGGAGGGATCCTGCCAGCTGACAGCCGCGCCGCGCCGGCCCTTCTTTTTTTAAAGAGCCCGGCCGCGGGCGCGGATTGGCCGGCCGGCGCTGGCGCGGATTGGCCGGCGCGGCTCTCGGGGGCGGGGCGGCGCTCGGGGGCGGGGCGCGCGCCGCATTGTCTGCGCCGCGTCGCCGGGCGCCCCGGGGCAGCGCTCGCTCAGGGCCGGAGGTCCGGCTCCCGGGGCCGGGGACGGCGCGGCGGCGGCCCGAGCGGGGCCGAGCCCATCCGGTGCCACGGCCCCAGTACCCCTCCTCGCCCGGACGCCTCCCCGCCCCGCGGGGCTCCGTCTCCGGCCGCGGCAGCGGTGCCTCCCTGGAGGCGAGCACACGGCCTCGGGGGGTCTCTGCCCTCCGCCCGCCCGCCCAGCCTGCCCGGACCCGCCTCGGGCCGGTCGCCGGGGCGCACCGCGTTCCTCCCGGAAGCCGCGCGGCACACTCGCAACTCAGGGCGCGACGCGGCCCCGCGCCCGCCCCCGAGCGGGCTCCGGGAGCGGGGAGGCCGGCTCCCCGGCGGGGGCGGCACGTAGCGCACGTGGAGGGCCGCTCGCGCCCGCCCCCGCCTCCGCCGGCCTCCGGGGCGCCTGCCCTCCGCGCGGCGTCCCTCCCCGGCCCTGGTGGGCCTCCTCTCTGCCCTTCTTTCCTCTGGTTTCCCCGACGCACAGGCCTCTCCCCGGCCTGCTCTCAGTCCAGCTCGGCTCCTCCCTCTGGCTCGCTGTCGTCATCCCCCACCCCTCCGGGGGCCCTGGAATGTTTGGTGTCGGATGTCCCCCGTGGAGACGAACCCACAGCCCCCGACACCTCAGGCTGAGCTGCCGCCTCGGTGGCCTCCGTGTTTTACTTTATCTTGTGCGCTCCCACGACGTGTCTGTTCCTGCACGTTTAACTCGGTGTTTGTCTTTTTCCCTCTGTCCCTGCCCTCTCACCCTGGGGACTGGAAACCGCTGGAAGGGAGGGAGCCAAGGCCTCCAGCTCCGAGCAGAAGAGAAGGGGAAAATGGCCGTTATGGTGGTGTGTGGCTCCGTCTGGCCGAGGATGGAGTTTTGGACCGGACAAGGAAATGAACCTGGCTCCCACGGGAGGCAGGAAGAGCTCGCACCACAGAGCCCACCTACTGGGCTGAGCCCTGGTCATTCCCCCTTCTCCGCTGCCCCGCTCGGTGACCTGGAACCGGCAGCCCCTCCCGCGCCGCCGGAAGTCTGCGGTGGGACCCGGTTCTGCCCCACCCCACCCCGGCCATGGGCCTGTCCTTGCAGGTCCATTCCCACCATGACGGGGCTCAGCCCTGGGCTACTGGCCGTGGGCAGCTGGGTCTGGGTCCTACGGAGGCACCTGATAACTAAATACCTTTGCTTCCTGCCCGTTCTCACTTACTGTCCCATCGTGGGACTCCTTCAGCGAGGAGGGACCTGGGGTCAGGACTTAGTCACCTGGCTGCCTGGGCCCCTCCCCGGGGAGCTTCCTCCCCAGGCTTGGGCCCACAGCGTCCTCACTCCCAAGGGTGTGTCCTCCCATTCAGGTTGGGCCGCTTTGGAGGTTCTGGGCTCTGCTGGGAAAAGCTGAAGAGGCAGAAAAGCACACGTCCCTGTTCACCCCGCGGCCGCTGCCGCCACCCTAAGAAAGGGACTGGGGGCCTTCAGGTGGTCAGAGTGTTTGGAATTCTCTGAATCCTGGGTGAAAGTCTTGCAACAGGAATAAAACTTGCCATCAGAACTTCCCCGAGCACTCCTGAATCCACCACACTCATTTGAAATCCAGCGTTCAACCAAATCCTGTCTCGTGTCCAGCGCAGGGTCTGACAATCCTGACCACCAACCCCTTCTTTCCTCCCCTGGCAGGGGGCACCTGGAGATGCTGCGGGACAGGAACCAGATGGGCCAGTGGCTGGAGTGATCCATAGCCTGTTGGCACTCCAGGCCTGTGAAGTAGATGGGTTGTTATTTAGTTGCCAAGACCTGTTAGGCTCTTTTGCAACCCCATGGACTGTAGCCTGCCCGGCTCCTCCGTCTTTGGGATTTCTCAGGCGAGAATACTGGAGTGAGTTGCCAGTTTCTTCTCCAGGGGATTGTTTCAACCCAGGGATCAAACCTGGGTCTCCTGCTTGGCAGGTGAATTCTTTACCAATGGGCCACCAAGGAAGCCAAAGTATAATAGATGGGTAATATTAAACAGTAAAAAGCCATTTCTCAGATGGAGAAGCTGAGACTCAGAAAAACTTATTAGCCAAAGTCACACAGCTGGTAACAGAACTAGGGCTAGAATGGTGATCCTCGATCCTGGGATCTTCCCTAAACACCAAGGTGAGGAGTGAGGACATGGAAACCCCATCCCAAGTCTGACCACCAGCTGGCCCTTCAGCTGCCAACACGTGTCCATTCTCCCCCGCTGGTCTCACGTGCTCTGGACTGTCATCTATAGGACCTTTGCTTACATCCTAATGGTTTCACACAACAGTACTCACCCTTACACAGTGCTGGTTGAGACCCATGAAGTAGGCTTTGTAACCATTAAGGATTCTGACCCTCACTGGAAACATGCTGCTAGCAGGTGAGTTTTTCCTGTTTGGCAGCTTTTAAGCCACTTTTTCACACCCACCTCCAGGTTGGCTGGGCTCCTCCCCCTGCTCTCTCCTCCACAGTGCCGTCCAGCTCACAGACAGCCTCCTTTTGCTTTGCTTAGCTCTTCGGTTTGCTTTTCACTGTTTAATCCTCACTTGTCTGCCATCCTCTGTTCATCCTCTCCTACCTCTGCCCACAGCCTTTCAATTAGAGGGATCACTTCCTGCCCCATCTTTTCCCATCTCATCCCATACAGGCGCCCAGTATAAAGCCAGGACCTAGCATAGTCTCCAAGTCTCCCAAGACCTGACCTAAAGCAGAGGCCAAGGCCCAAATGCCTAACGGGACAGAAAAAATTCTGAAGAAGAGAATGCACTTCCGCTTACCAGGGCCATCACTGCTCAGGCCGGGGTGATAGCAAGTTGCAATTTTTCAAGAGAAGCCAAGAGTCTTAAGTGTTTGTACAGTCTCTCCTAATTTTAAAATGTTCAATCTAATTTCAGAAAAAAGAGTGTGGGGGCCAACCAGACAGGCCCACAGTCCAAATGTGTCCTGGGCGGAGCCACCTCCCTGGAAAGGCTGGGGGGGGGGAGATCAGTTTGCTGACCTTCAGGAAGAACAACGGTCACCAAGGGAGCACCAGCAGAGACCCCCAGCCAGGGGTGCTGGAGCGACAGAGGTGCCCTCTGGACCCCTCTCCCCTCTTCCCAGCCAGGGATCGAGTTGATGCTTCTAGGCTTGAAGGAGAGCTCCGACTTCCAGCAAAGTCCAGAGGCCACGCCCAGGACACACCGTGGCAATAGGCACAGCTTCCCAGGTGGTCACCCTACACCTGCACGCTGCAGAGCTTGTCAGGGCTTGACGTTTATTTTCACTTTAAGTCCACTATACTTCAATTTAAAAATGTGTCTTTTCCCCTCTTTCACTACTGTTCGCTCCTCTAAAGCGCTTAGAGAAGTGGGAATTAGATGTCAAGATGCAGGAACATTCTCAAGTGCTGTGCGTCCATTTAAGAGTCTAAAAGTAAAATCTGGATGGGACTTAGGAATAAAGGGAGACAGACCTTTCTGATATGACAGAAAGGAAGGCAGTGCTGGTCTCCGTGGTTGAAAACTGGTCACCGTCCCTTATGACGAAAGTGCCTATGTTTATTGAGTGCTTGCTATAAGCGGGCATTTTTCTGTGGATGATTTCTTTTCACCTTCCTAAGGGTTTCACTGAGTGTGAGTATCGTTACCTTTTAGTTTCCAGATGAGGAACTGGGCTTCAGAGAGACTGAGTCATGTGGCCAAGGTCACTTGGCCGAAAGTTTAGCAGAACTAGATTCTGGCCTGAGTCTGAGTCTGCGTCCAGACTCTGAGCTCTGGTCCATCACCCAGGTGTAGTGCCCTTCTCCGGTGAGCTGCCTGGCTCTCCCGGCGCTGCAGTGTCCCTGGAACCTATCATGTGTCTGTTGAAGAGATAGGCGACCTCTCATCATGTCACGTAACCCCAGTAGCCAGTGACGCGACACAGATTTGCTGAGGGCCCGCACTGTGCAAAGCACTCTAGATGCGGCATGGGGTGAAACGAAGGCCTGGCCCTCAGTCTAGTGGCTAGAGACGGACAGTAACACACACAAGTAAGATATTTTCAGGTAGAAGTAAACGCAGAGAAGAGAACATGGTAGCCGATGTGAGGATGGGAGGGGGTGAGAGGTGTTTGAACCGCAATGACCTGAGGCCGCATAAAGAAACTGCGTGTTGGGAGGTGTCGGCTCAAGAAACCTCTCTGAAGGAAAGTTCTAAGACCAAATGCCAGCACTCAAGAAACAGCTTGGTTTGTCCAAAGGATGCTCACTCCCCCAAACAACTGGGAAGGCGGGGTGGGGTAGGGGAGGGAGATGGAGTCAAAGAGGCAGGCAGGGGGCCAGGTCAGGCAGGACCTTGGTTGGATCTCCAGTGTAAGAGGCCCCTGTGTCTCAGGGAAGGAACGCCGCAGGACAGGGTGGGCTGGAGGGGCCAGTCAGGAGACGGCCTAGCAGCAGACGCGGAGGGAGGGTCGAATTCCAGATGCTTTGGGGAAGGAAGAGATAACAGGACCAAGTAGATGGAATACGGAGTGTTAAGGGGAGAGAGGTATCAGGGATTTTTCCCATGAAGAGCTGGAAAAATGGTGGTGCTATTTGCTGAGGTGGGGAGAACTTGGGGAGGAAGAGACTTGGCAAGTAGGAAGACTCTGTAGCTCTATTTCGGCTCCGTTGAAATGAAGACACCTCTTATCCAAATGGAGGCGGTGAATCGTCAGGTCCTCAGAGCTCAGGAAAGCAGCTGGGGCTGGAGGTCAGACCGGCTCTAGGAGTTGTCAGTGTGTGTACACGTATATACGAAATTATGGATATAGACACACACCACATATGTGTGTGTGCACACGTGTACGCACACGTGCACGAGTAGTGTACACGGTAAAGTCATGGGACCAGGTCAGAGCTCTGGGGTGCACGACAGGGCGCACTTCCCCTGGCTCAGTGGGAAGAGGAGAAGCCAAGGAAAGAGCCTGGGAGGGAAGATATCTGGAGCAGGAGGAGGCTGAGGCAGACAAGAGGGAGTATGGAATGAAGTGGGCTGAGTCAGGGCGAAGGAGCTTCTAGCTCAGCTGCGGAGGGAGCGGGCAGGACTTGGAAAGGACACTTCTTCGGGGGCTGGGGGCTTTGCTGTTTTACCCACGGGAAGATGGTCGGCATCCTTTCAACAGTGACGGGAATGGCCCAGTAGGGGAAGAAGCGTGGGTAGACAGCAGGAGGAAACAACGTCATCACAGGGTGAGAGCAGGGAGCCAGCCGCCCAGGGCAGGGGGGACCCGGTCCTTGCCTCTCGGGCAAGCCCAGCCCACAGGTGAGTCCTGGCCAGGTGTCCCCCTGACAATGGGGCAGCTGGCCGGGACACAGAGCAGCATCACAGAGGGAGCCTAGCTTGTGGCTGGAGGCCCTGGGGAGGGGGCCTAGTTTGCGGGCCGGTCCTCCAGCACCCCAGCCTCTCTCTCTCCTGCTCGTCCGGGAGCCTGACCTGCTCAGGGGTGCAACGGGGCGGTTCTCCTACCCACCCCGACCCCAGAGTGGCCAGTGAGCAACAGGTAACCCAAGCGAGCGCCAGGGGCAGAGGGAACAGGGCGAACCGCTTGAGAGTGAATTCCTCAGCTGTCGTTGTGAAGCCTTTTGTTCAGTATATGTATCCATGTACTTACGGTCTACAAAAAAGAAGTCTATTTCTGTTACATGTACTGATTTGTATCTGAATTACCCATCAGGCTAAAAGTCCTGGCTTAAGAAAACCAGGTAAGAAAAGTTTAAGCCTTCCTGTGGTATGTAAGTACTGTTTTTGTAACTCTTATCAAAAAGCTAGATGGCTAAGGGAGAAAAGCATGGTAACCTGTACCAAAATACTAAAGTGGCAGGGAACCATGAAAATGGGGGAAATTAGACAATATTGTAGCCTTGGGAGCATCATAATTACTGATGACGATTTCTTTTCTTTTGTGTACTGACTGCAGAGAAAGGATCAAGCGTGGGAGACAAGGTATACTAAAGCCTTTCCTCTGATCATTTAGAAACAATCAGAAAAACACATTCTCTCTAGAGGAAAGACACAGACAGGGAGAAAGCAGCATGGGAGCGCTTTGCAGGCTGAGCCCGTCTGAAATCCTGCAGCCCATCACCCACAGAAGAATTCTTCTTTCACTCTGAGTTAACAGTTATGTTCTAATCGAGGTCTGTGAACAAGATTAAGGGTTGGAATAAATTCAGGATGTCCTTTACAAAAAGTAGGAAAGGCATCAAATTGCTTAGCACTTAGCAACACTTCAACTATTTTAATAAATAGTTTGACTTTTGTTTAAAAAAGTATGAGTGGGTGGTAACCATCTGTTTTCTAAGATAAACGGGCTTCACCCGTGAAGGCCCAGCAGACCATGATCATTGGAGCAGGGAAAACTCGGAGCATTGGCATCTCCAGACAGACCTGCACAGAGAGGGCAGCAGAGAGCCCAGGGCAGGCAGCCTCCCCTCTGCCAGCCGGGAAGCGGACTCAGGGCCCGGCTCAGACAGGAGGGCAGGTGTGGGGAGTGAGTGTGCAGTGGACCGAGGACAGCTCGGGGGGCGGGCTGTGGGAGACAGGAGGTGAGGTGTGGACGGGGGAGCGCCCTGCCGGCCTCTCGCCCTCTCGCCCTCTCAGGAGCCGCCATGCGCTGTCCCCTCTGGCGCTGCTACGTCGTCTCAGTGGGCCTCGGGGTCCTGTGGCTCCTGTTCATGCTGGAAGTCCCCAGGGAAGCTGCAGACGACCAGGACAGGATGGCTGTCAAGGTCCAAGTAGTGGCCTTGCTCTCACTGTGCGGGTTTGGGGTGGGCGGGGTGTGTGGCCAGCGCCCGTCCCTCTCCCAGGAGAGCAGGAGGCTCCGAGGGGTGGGCATGGACCTGACTGGACCCACTGGTCCACAGAGGAGCTGAGTCCCCGCCCCCATACTTGTTAAGGTGAGGGAGACAGCACGCATTGTGTGAGGCGGTCAGATGTCCGATGCCGTGCTGGCTCGCTCGGGGGGAGTGAGCCACTCTTTCCCTGGAGGGACCTCGGGGAGACCACTAGCGGTAAAGCCCGTGCTTCCTATCACAGGAGGGCCAGAGGCTGCCTCTGCCAGTACCCCAGGAGGACAGCCACAGGAGAAGGAAGGACCTGGCACCCCTAGAAGACTGGCAGAACCTCACCTCCAAATACCTGGAAAAGCTCCAGCAGAGAAAGAAGAGTGAGTCCCAAGGAGGGGTGTGGGTCCCCTGGGAGCAAGAGGGTCAAGAGGAGGAGGGCAGGGGCTCCTAGTGTCCAGCGGTGAGGACTCTGTGCGTCCACTGCAGGGGGCGCAGGCTCAGTCCCTGCCCAGGGCACCGAGATCCTGAATGCCATGTGGTGTGGCCAGAATAGAGGGAAAGCAGAGGGAGAAGGTGGGACTCGGAGAGAAGAGGCAGGGAGACGAGAGGGCCGGGCAGGCAGTCGTTTCCCCGTCAGTGCACCTGGTCTCAGGGGTGAGGGGCAAGGAGGGGGAAGATAAAGTGGCTGCTCTCGGAAGACAGTCTGAAAGCGCCTGGGAGGAGGGGGCCCGCAGGGATGCGGGGACCCCTGGAGCCATGCAGGCTCCCTCAGAGCTGAGGGGGACTCAGGCTCCTGGCTTCCAGGAGAGGAGCTCCTTCCAGGAGATCTTCTTTAAAGGAGAGCTTTGTGAAGAGGACTAGGTAAAATCAGAAGGCATGAGAGCAAATGTAAAAGCAGCTGATGTGTGTGCTGAGCGCTTAAACCATGTGCAGGCAACTCACGGCTCCCGGAAGCCTCGGAGGCCGTGGGGAGCAGCAGCCTGGCCCGGGGCGCCTCGGGCGTCAGCGTGCGCACCGGACACCTGCTGACGTTGTCCGAGAGCAGGCTCCAGGTGGCGGCCACGCTCCCCACAGCAAGGACCTGCACCCCACTGCAGGGTGGGAGACGGGAGAAGGCGGGCCTTAGAGAGCCGGCCCCCCACCCTGACACCGCCACTTGCCTCCCCAGCGTGGCTGACGGTGGGCATCTCCTCGCAGCCCCGGCAGGGGCTGGACCCCAGCGGCCTCCTGTACACGCTCCTCTCGGTGTTCCGTGCCACATCGAAGGTTGAGCGAAAGCGCCTCACGGTGCTGGTCCACCTGGCAGGCACTGACCCCGCCTGGCTTGGGGAGACCGTCCTGCACATTTCCAGCCTGTTCAGCCCGCAGATCTTGGCCGGGCAGCTGCTGCTGATCCACGCCCCAGCAGACGCCTACCCGCCGGCAGACGCTGGGGGCCCCAGGGCCCCCGGCCAGGAGCTCTACTCCAAGCAGAATGTGGATCACGCCTTCCTCATGAGCTCTGCCTCAAAGCTTTCGGAGTACTTCCTGCTGCTGGAGGACAACGCCTTCTGCGCCCCCAACTTCATCAGCCATGTGCAGTGGAAGGTGGATGCGCTGCGGTCTCAGCCCTGGGCCTTCCTGGAGTTCGCCAACCTGGGCCTCCTGGGCAAGCTCTTCCGCAGCGGGGACCTGCCAATGCTGGCCCACTTCCTGCTCCTCTTCCACCGGGAGAAGCCCCTCGACAGGCTGCTCGCCCACTTCCGCGTCCTCCTGGCCCAGAAGGACCCCATCCTGTGCACGCCCTTCCTCTTCTACCACAGGGCCACCTACTACCCCCTGAACGAGAGGCAGGAGGCCTCGGGAGCGCACAGCAGGAGCCCCGACGCCCCTGACAACCCGCCGGGAGCCGCCTTCACCGACATGAAGGTGTTCGAGGTCCACTTCCCCTGGGAGGCCTACACGCTGGACGAGTCCTTCTTCTGGACCCACAATGTGAGTGCCGGCAACCACCTGACCGTCATCCTAAACCAGCCGGCCAACCTGAGGAGGGTGCGGGTGCTGACGGGCACCATCGTGGACGGCAAGTACGCCCTGCGGAAGGGGCAAGTGGAGCTGGGCCACGGGCCCGAGGGCATGCCGCAGCGCTGCTCCAGCTTCGTCCTGCTGGGCCGCCTCCTGGAGGGGCAGCTGGATCAGGAGATAGTGCCCAGGTCTGTAGGGCACCAGGTGAGCTGCGTGAGGCTGCTGGTGAACGCCAACCAGGCAGGCGGGCTCATCGTCAGGCACATTTACCTCTGGGAGGAGCGTGTCAGAGACACGGGCCGCTCAGGATGAAGACAGACCAGGAAGACAATGAAACATTAAACTCTTGCAGCCACATCATGCTAGCCTGTCTGATGATCTGGGGGCGGGGGGCAGGTGGGGCGTGCCAGGGAATGAGGGGCAGAGAGGGGAGACACTGTCGTGCCAAGAGATGCTCAACCTGCTCCTTCCTTCTTCTACCCAAACAAGGGACTCTTACAGGCTCTTTTCCTGGGCCAGATGTAGCTTAGCCCAATTTGGGACAAGGCCCTGGTCGCTCCCAGACCCTTTCTATTCCTGGGGTGCCGAGGTCAACACAAGGACAGGGGTGACGGTGTGTGTTCTCCCACCTGGAGGGGGGCGGAGACCGGAGGGGAAGCCACGGCCAGGCCCTGGAATTCTCACACAAGAAGCTAAGAAAGGGTCTCTCACGAGGAGTCAAATTCCCCGAGGCCCGGAGTTCACAGACACACGCGGAGCAGAGAAACGAAGCCCTCGACCCTGTCCCTCTAAGCTGCTCTGCGGCGCCGGCCCAGGTCCCTCCCTCCTTCAGAGACGACAGCAGAACGGTCGGCAGCCACAGCATCGCCACTCCTCACCTCCACACCAGCTTCTGAATCCCAGCAGTGCTGAGACTCCCCCCTGTTTGCAACAACAAAAATAGTCAAACCTAGAGGGGTCTCCGGATCTCATTCTCCTTAACTGCAGCAGTACACAGTACAAATTAGTCTTCTTCTTGACTCCTGGGATTCGTCCATTCACCAGAATTACTGAATCCCTCCTATGTTCCGGGTCTCCCAGGTGGTGCTAATGGTAAAGAACTCACTTGCAATGCAGGAGACTAAGAGAATTGGGCTGTGGGTTCAATCCCTGGGTCAGGAAGATGCCCTGAAGGAGGGCGTGGTAACTCGCCCCAGTATTCTAGCCTGGAGAATCCTATGGACAGAGGAGCCTGGCGGGCTACAGTCCCATGGGGTTACACAGAGTCGGACATGACTGAAGTGACTTAGCAGGCTCGAACTACTATGTTCCAGGGACCAAAGGAACTCTTGGAGTTAAGAAGTACAGGACCCTTGGGGAGTACAGCCCTGGTTAAAACTTCATTGGGAGCTTAGGAAAGGCTTTCTGGAAGTCACGACATCTCAACCTGACCTGCCAGATTTTTGGAGAAGAAAGCCAGATGATGAAGGTTCAGGAAGATTTTCCAGTAAAAGAAATAGCATGTAGGGAAGTGGGCCAAAAGTGAGAAGGAGCTTGTCTCATTTGGGAAAACCACTCATTTAACCAAAGCCTTTGACTGTATGGCTCACAATAAACTGGAAAATTCTGAAAGAAATGGGAATACCAGACCACCTGACCTACCTCTTGAAAAACCTGTATGCAGGTCAGGAAGCAACAGTTAGAACTGGACATGGAACTGGTCCAAATAGGAAAAGGAGTACGTCAAGGCTGTATATTGTCTCCCTGCTTATTTAACTTATATGTAGAGTACATCATGAGAAAGGCTGGGCTGGATGAAGCACAGGCTGGAATCAAGATTGCTGGGAGAAATATCAATAACCTCAGATTTGTAGATGACACCACCCTTATAGCAGAAAGTAAAGAGGAACTAAAGAGCCTCTTGATGAAAGTGAAAGAGGAGAGTGAAAAAGTTGGCTTAAAGCTCAACATTCAGAAAACTAAGATCATGGCATCTGGTCCCATCACTTCATGGCAATTAGATGGGGAAACAGTGGAAACAGTGGCTGACTATTTTTCCGGGCTCCAAAATCACTGCAGATGGTGATTTCAGCCATGAAAGGAAAAGATGCTTACTCCTTGGAAGCAAAGTTATGACCAACCCAGACAGCATATTGAAAAACAGAGACATTACTTTGTCAACAAAGGTCCGTCTAGTCAAGGCTATGGTTTTTCCAGTAGTCATGTATGGATGTGAGAGTTGGACTATAAAGAAAGCCGAGTGCCGAAGAATTGATGCTTTTGAACTGTGCTGTTGGAGAAGACTCTTGAGAGTTCCTTGGACTGCAAGGAGATCCAACCAGTCCATCCTAAAGGAGATCAGTCCTGGGTGTTCATTGGAAGGACTGATGTTGAAGCTGAAACTCCAATAGTTTGGCCACCTGATGCAAAGAGCTGACTCACTGGAAAAGACCCTGATGCTGGAAAAGATTAAAGGCAAGAGGAGAAGGGGACGACAGAGGATAAGAGAGTTGGATGGCATCACCTATTCAATGGACATGGGTTTGAGTAGACTCTGGGAGTTGGTGATGGACAGGGAGGCCTGGTGTGCTGCTGTCCACGGAGTCACAAAGAGTCGGACACGACTGAGTGACTGAAGGGAACTGAACTCATTTAATGGGGCTGGAAGTCGAGGGCGAGCTGGAGTAGGAGTGAGGCAGAAGATGCAGCCGCAGGACTGAGAAAGAACCAGCTGACAAAGGGCCGTGGGCAGTTCAGTGCAGGGAGGACGACCTTGGCAACAAGCGGCGCTGGGACAGCCGCACGTCCGTGTTCCAGAGGACAAAGTGTGGCTCCCACCTCACGTGACGTTAAAGATGAAGTCAGAATGAATCTAGACCTAGACGAAAGAGCTAAAAGCTAAAAAGCTCTTAGAAGAGAACAAAAGTGTCAATCACTGTGACCTTGGGTCAGGCGACAGACTCTTGGGTCTGACACCAAAAGCACAAGTCACCACAAGATAAACAGATTAGGTGGTCGTGGTTGGTGGTTCGGTCCTTAAATCATGTCCGACTTCTGGGACCCCACGGACTGTAGCCCGCCAGGTTCCTCTCTCCATGGGATTTCCCAGGCAAGAGCACGGGAGCGGCTTGCCATTTCCTTTTCCAGGGGATATTCCCAACTCAGGGGTCGAACCCATGTCTCCTGCATTGCAGGTGGATTCTTTACCGACTAGCTACCAGGGAAGCCCCAGATAAATTGGACTCTTATCAAAATTAAAAACTTTATGGTTCACAGGATACTGTCAAGAAAGTGATAAGACAACGCATAGAATGGAAGAAAACACCTGCAAATCATATCTGATGAGAGATGGATGTCCAGAAGGTATGAAGAAAGCTCTCACACAAAAATAAAAAGATGAATAACACGATGAAAAATGGGCAAAGGGTTTGAATAGACATTTCTCTGAAAAAGATACACAGATGGCCAACAAGCAAGCGAAAAGGCACTCGTGGTTAGTCATCAGGGAAATGCAAATCAAAACCACATTGAACACCCCCTCCTGCCCACTAGGATGGCTGTTTAGAAACAGGAAGTAAGTGTTGGGGAGGTGTGGGGAGACTGGAGCCTCCCACGTGCTGTTGCCGTTCCCTCGCTCGGTCGTGTCCGACTCTGCGACCCCACGGACCGCAGCGCGCCAGGCCACCCTGTCCATCACCAACTCCCGGAGCTTGCTCAGACTCCTGCCCATCGAGTCGGTGATGCCATCCCACCGTCTCGTCCTCTGTCGTCCCCCTCTCCCCCTGCCCTCAATCCTTCCCAGCATCAGGGTCTTTTCCAGTGAGTCAGCTCTTCACATCAGGTGGGCAAAGGACTGGAGCTCCAGCTTCAGCGTCGGTCCTTCCAGCGAGTGTTCAGGGCTGGTCTCCTTCTGGACCAACAGGTCGATCTCCTGCGCCCCAGGGGCTCTCAGGAGTCTTCTCCAGCACCACAGCACATGCATGCCTAGCAGAGTTGTGAAGTGGGGCAGCCGCTTTGGAAAATGACAGTTCTCAAAATGTTAGTTACCATATGATCCAGCAGTTTCACTCCTAGGTCTGCATGTACTTAAGAAAATGAAACATGCATCCACACAGGGGCTTTCACATGAACGGCCACAGCAAGATGAGAACCGCCCAGATGTGGAGAGAGTCCAAGGGTTCGCCCCTGACCAACAGGTAAGTGCGACGCGGTGCATCACGTGACGAGACAGCCACTCAGCCAGGAGGAGGGCTGGAGCCAGCACTGCAGGCATTGCAGCACGCTGGAACCTTTAAAACACTGCAGCATCGAGGAGACCAGCCAAAGGCCGGAGGGCCTGCAGCTCCACGCGCACCGGCCGCCCACAGTGAGCAAGTCCCAAGGGACTCGCATCCGCGGCGGGGGAGGCTGTGATGGCTGCGCTCCGAGCACTCTGAGAACGACTGAAGGATGCTCACTTTAAGGACGGTGCACTCTGCGGTATGTGGATCACGTCTCAACAAGGCAGTTACTCGTTCAAGCTGGAGAAGCCAGTGAGAGGGTTTAGAAAACCCTGGCGGCGACAGAGGATGGCGGAACCGTTCTGAGCAGGAGAGGAAGTGGCTGTGGGTGCCTGGGGAGGTCACCCCAGGCACCCCGGCGGGGGAGCTGGAGGGGGTCAGGACGGGGAAGCCCGTGAGAACTAACAAGACGGGGCTTCCCTGGTGGTCTGGAGGCTGAGACCACACTCAGGACGCAGTGGGCCCGGCCCGATCGCTGCTCGAGCTGGATCTCACGTGCCACCGAGTTCACATCCTGTTACCAAAACACGAAAAAAGAACCCCGTATGCCGCCGTGAAGACCCAGCACAGCAAAACTAACAAACAGGCACAAGGAAACACCAGGGGAGACCACCAAGACGGCGAGCGCTCTCAGCCAGGCCGGCCCGTGCTCTTCTCCCTGCGCGTCTGCCTCTTTCCCACAGCCAATCATACATGCACCTGGTTCCCACGTGCCTCTCTGATCACTCATGGGCTCTGTCACTGCTGCCGTTTCTCCAACCACCCTGAACGTGGGAAAGCTCCAGGGCTTTCTGCCACCTCTTTCTCCCCCTTTCAGTCAAGGTCAGAGCCTCACCTGAGGGAACGTTCGGGCACCGCCCAGGCCCATGTCACCCTCTGGGTCTGCAGCCCGAGACCCCGCGTCCCCTGGCCTCTACCTGGCTTTGACTGTCAACTCAGCCCAGCACGTCTGACAGCAAATTCTTCAGCTTTTGTCTGTTTCTGATGATGGTAAACTCACAATCCTTAAACAGGGCTTTGAAAAAATAGTAAACTGCTTACAGCAGAATCCCCTGGAATTGCTTATTGAAAGTGATTTGACCCAGCCGGCTCGTCCCCCATCAGAGTGCTCCAGCCGCTGCACTCTGCCTCCCCCTACCCTCGTCCCCGCCAGCCGCTCAGCCCCATGCCAGGCTCTCCAGACAGGCCGCTGTCAGACCGCGGGCACCCCGTCCACCTCTGGAAGGGGCGGAGGGGAGGCCGGGAGGCTGCAGGGGGTGGTGGCCGACGGGGAGGGAGGCGCGTGAGCAAGGGCCCTGCGGTCCCCCAGGGCCGGCCCGCCCAACAGTGTCCCCTGGTCCAGGACCATCACCGTGACCCCCTGGGGAGAGACCTGTCAGAGAGGGAAGGAGGCGGGACGGCGGGAGGCCACTCACTGGCCGCGCTCCTGCCAGTGGAGACGGGGCATCTCCTCTCTTGCTGGTCGGCTGCTCTGGGACCCGGCTGGACTTGCCGGAAGCAGTGTCTTCAGCCAGAGGCCGAGGACACACAGAGCGCAGCCGGCTCCCTGCAGCCTCTACCCTGGGAGCAGGAGCACTAGGGGGTCCGGACCTCTGGGGTCCCAAGTGGTCTTGCCTGTAGGATGCAGACACTCAGGGCTGCTGAGAAGGCAAGTGGGGTCCGTGTGTGTGAGGACCCGGGACTCACAGAGCCCTTGCGTTGGGTCCTGCTGCCTGGCGGGTCCCTGAGCCTCTCCCGCCTGCAGCCCCACCTCGTGTCACTGCTGCCCCAGGGACTCTTCCCAGGGGCTGGAGCTCAGGCCGGCCTGCGCCTCCCCCCCTCCCCCCTGGCTGGCTCTGCGTCCAGGACCCTCCACGCGCAAGGCCGGGCATGTGCAGCCTGATCTGCGAGGCCCCTGGAGCGCGCTTCCTGCCACAGGAACTGCCTGGCTGTTTCATGCACCCTTGTCCCCCAGGCCTCGCGGGGTGCACAGCAGGCCCCTCCTCCATGAGCCTGAGGTCTGCCCCTTGCCCTGTCCCGGGCACCACCCCTGCTCGGACACCGGGCGGTCCTTCCACCCCTCCCTCTCCCCTTCCACACGCGCATCCTGCCCACTGTCTGCTCTTTGCTCTCGCGACCCCAGAAGACCATGGTCTGTCGCCTCTTGGCTTGGCTTCAGGTTTGTGCTCGTCTAGGCGTGGTTGGGCCAACCTGTTGGCCAACCTCCCGGCTCTCCCCCCAACCCAGGAGCAGGGACCATCCAGGCTGGACATCAGTTTCCTCACCTGCGAAACACGAATGTCACCTCCCCAGGAGCTGAGACCGCAGGGGACTCACTGCCTGAGTGTCAGGCTGTCAGGCGCTGCAGTAGGAGGTCAGCGCGATAGACCTGTTCACCTTCCGGCCCGTCGGGGTCCTCGGAGCTCAGAATGGGCCTGCCCGCCTCCTCTCCACCCACACGCTGGCCTGTCAGATCGGGGCTGGCGCTGGCACCTCTGATCCGAGTTCCACGAAGCGCTGCAGCCGCCCTGCTCTTTCTCAGCTTGTGGGTTGTGACAGGGCCAGGGGGCTGGAGGCAGGCCCAGGGCATCCGGGGGACACGGGGGCCT
>ML663555.1:1004117-1019834 GCA_007570785.1 Antilocapra americana
CATCCGGGGGACACGGGGGCCTGCGGGGCTGGCAGGCCCATAACCTCAGGTCCTTAGGGGCCCCTGGCCACGGGGTTGGGGTTCAACCTCTAACACATCCAGACCTTAAGCCTGGGTCCCTTCAGTCCCCTGGCTTCTGTTCACCCTCTGGAAGCGGCCCTCTATGAATGAAGTCTCCCACTGCCAGAGAGAGGGGCCCTGGGAACCACTGGCTTGGCAGAGGCGGGGGTGTCCAGCCACATTATGCAAAGCAGGGCCGAGTACAGCCAGCCTGGGCAGCCCCAGCCCACCTTACCTGGAGGGCTGTGAGCCAAGCCGTGGTGGTGGGTGCTGGCACCAGACCCTGGGGTGGTGTCACTCAGCAGGAGGCAAGGGCCACGGGCCTGTCACTGACACTTCGCTCCTGCGGTCAGAGGCCCTACTGCCAGGGGCCAGCCCCACCTGTCACTCCAGTAAAATGTTTGGGTCTCACTGCCGGCTGCGTGGCTGGGAACAGAGTTCTGCCTGCAGGTGAGGAACGGCCCCCTCTGACAGACCTCCGAGCTGCTGGGGGCTCAGGCGGGATGAGTGTCTGGCCGGGAGGCCCTGGAGGCTTTTTGTGTGTGTGTGTGGGGGGGGGGTGCAGCCAAGCCTGGACTCTCAGGGACAGTCGTGTGGCGCTGGACACCGGGAAGAAAGGCCTCGGCTGGGGAAGCTGGGATCGTGAACCGTCGAGAACAAGCGTCTTCAAAAGAGCCAGATAGGGGGAAAGGAAGAGCCTGGGGGAGGCACAGGAAGGACTCCCCAGAGTAAGCACAGAGGCTCACAGTGCACAGGCAAAGGAGGAGACACTTGGACCAGGCCCCAGGGGCCCTGCTGACCGGCCAGTCTCGCTGCGCCCATGACCCAGGCCAGGCACTTAATCCTCATCTCAGCCCTTGGTCATGGGTCCACTGTTTCCATCTCAGTTTTTTAATTAACTTTTTGATGTGGACCATTTTTAAAAGTCTTAATTGAATTTGTCGCAATATTGCTTCTGTTTTATGCTTTTGGGTTCTTGACCGCAGGGCGCATGGGACCCCAGCCCCTGACCAGGGATCAAACCTGCAGCCCCTGCCCTGGGAGAGAGGCCTAGGCCACTGGACCCAGGCGGCCCCGTTTCTCAGTTTACAGATGGGACTGGGGCCCAGCGACTCACCACAGCCCCTCAGTGCTGAAGCAGCAAATCTGGGACCCACAAGTGGCCAGTCTGGCTTCAAAGTCTGTGCTCTCAACCCTGAATATCGCAGCTGGACTTCCACATGGCCTCTCACATCTCTGCGGGGCCTTAAACCCTGACCCCACTGGGTTCCTCTCTAGAAGAGATGAGCAAATGGGCTGGGGTCAGTAGCCTCCTGCCAGGGCCTGCCGCGTGGAATCTGCGTGCCCCTCTTGGGAGAGGCCGCGGCTGCCCTGCATTGCTGGGAAGAACCTCCTTCAGCTGTGCCCTCCTTGCCTGGGCCCCACATCGTCCAGAGAGACGCGGGGTGTGCCCTCTGCTGGGATCTAGTCTACACCCTCAGCTCACAGACGAGGAGGGGCCCAAGGAGAGAACCCCCTCCCAGGGGCCACACTCACCAGGCTTTCTTCCTGAGGGTGGGGGGAGAAAGCATGGGGGGGCATGCTGCTCTTTGGGGGACCTTGCCAGGTCCTTCTGAGCAGGGGTTAAGTCACCAGCTCCGTCTCCTGGGATGACAAGCTGAGCGCACTGCGAGGAGGGAGGTGAGGTGTCAGGAACACAGGGGTGATCGCCCTTTATGACCTCTCGTTGAACCTTAACCCCTAGACTCTCGAGGTCTCGGGGGGTCAGTGCCCTCCCCTGCCCACAGACAGGCACCCTGTGCTTGGCAGTGTGCAGAGCAGCTCTGTGGTCTCTGCCCACCACATTAGAACGTCCCCCTCCATGCCAGCATGACAACCCAGAAGGTCCCACAGTGTCCCCGCAGGCTGACAGACACTGCTCAGAGGAGAGCTCTCCCCGAGTGCGGGCACCTGAAGACTTCATGCAGGAGGAAGGTCAACCCTTCTGTTCCCCACTGGTTCCCTGTAGCATCTAGAATAATCCATGGCACGCAGAAATGCTGGAGGAGTATGCGAATGAGAAGCGCCAAGTCAAGGCCATCCAGCTCTTGACTTCTCCAGCTCCCTCCCTCCCAGTTTCAGCTGCAAACGACTGGACTCAGCCTCACCTGAGCATAAACATGCCCGTGTTGCCCACACCTTTTCCTACCCCCGGCTCTGCCTTGAGCCTCCCAGCCCCACAATCCTCCGAGTGCAGGGCCCCTCACCTTCCCATCTTCCCATCACCAAGACTAACCCCGTCTCGTCTCCTGTCCTGGATCACCAGCAGGCGGGTCACCAGGCCTGCAGGGAGCTGACTTCCCACAAGGCTCCCAGGCTGGGGTCAGGCATGAAGCATAAGGGGGTCACAGGCGGAAGTTCCCTGAGTCCGGACCTCACTGCGGCCAGGACGGCGGTCCCACAGCCCCAGCCCCACAGCAGCAGCTTCGCGGACCCCGCCCGGGGAGGGCCCAGGGCATGCCTGCTTCAGGACACAGCTCCAAAGGCGATGCTCTGTCTTTCCGTCCTCACCCCACCAAGGGCTCTGGAGTTTGAAAGGAACCTGGGGGACTTCCCTGGTGGTCCAGTGGCTGAAACTCTGAGCTCCCAAGGCGGGGGGCCCTGGGTTCAATGCCTGGTCGGGGAACTAGATCCCACATGGTGCAACTAAAGAAGCCACCTGCCACATCAGAGGCCGATGATTCCCCCACTGTGCAATGGGGACCTGGCACAGCTACGTGTTAGCACGGGCAAACAGGTGGAGCCTGTGCAAGGCTCTCCCTGGGAAAGGACTTGGCCCGTGTGGGGCCGGGAGGTGGGGTCCAGCACAGACTTGACAGGTTCTCCCTGATTATTTAAAAAACACAACAAAGATGGGCGGGGGGGCCAGGAACAGAGCCTGGCTCACTCTGCTCCACTCCGGGACACGAGCAGAGGAGGTGGCGGCTGAGTTTGTACGGATGAGCCTCGCAGCTTGCTCTGCCCACTACTGACTGACTCACTGTCTGGCACCAGAGCACAGGAGGGCTCGGCTCAGGGTTACTTCCGGCTGCCTGGGCTCCTGCGTGGTGAGGGCTGGTCTCTCCCTGGCGCTCCGAACGAACAAGACTGCTAATAGGTGTGAATTCATGCAGCCAGCAAGGGAAAAGCAGAGACAGGAAGAGAGCAGAGAGTGCCAGCTGCTGGGGTCCGGTGAGATCCCAGCAGAGCAGGCTGGATGGACCCACCGGACACAGACCCAGACCCCTGAGGAGGCGCCGGGCAGGCCTCTGTGACCGCCCCCCTTCCTCTCGGACCTTAGCTGCCCCTCTACCCCCAGCCCCTACAGTCCCAGAGGAGCCGGGAAGTTAGAAGGCTCTCGAGTGGAAAGTCAGCCGCTCTAGCAGGGAGACTCTGTTCCCTGAAATGGAAAGGGGGCAAGTAAGGAAGGCCCAGGCCCGGGCTGGAGCTGGGCATAAGACTAAGACAAACCAGTAAAGTTGAGGGCCTTGTCCAGCGGGGACCAGCAGACATCTGCCCTCAGACTACAGGGACAGAGGAGGTTGGGGGCCAGACCCACTGCCTGACGGACAGCTCCCGTGGGGGCACCACGGGGTCACGGGGAGGCTGGGCACCATCCTCTCAGCAAACCCCTCCCAGGGGTCAACCAAGCAGGGCTCACAGATGCTCGGTGGCGGGCACAGACACACATTGAGTCCAGAAGTGTGTCTGGAAATCAGAGCAGGAAGACCCGGCCCACACCATAGACCCCCACCTCGGGGTCACTCCTGTCTCACTGTGAGAGCCTCTCAAGCCGCCTGGACCCTGGGCTGTGCCGGCAGGGCATCTGGCCCAGCCTGTGGTTCCTGTCAGGCCTTTTTGCTGAGAACACACTGATCTCTCAGACTGCAGGCGGCTGGATCCTCAAACAGTGGTTCCTTTTTCTGTGGGGATCCTTTTGAGGATAAAAAACTATGGGCCTTCTTGCCTAAGAGGCTCATGGGCACTTTATAATGATTTCAGGGGTTCACTGTTTGGGATCCTGGCTCTGGGACCCCACGCAGTAGCAAGGTGCCGGGTGGAGCCCTGGTAAGGATCGCCGCCGGCATGGAGGACACAGGCCCGGCCTCTACTGCCCTCTGGTGCCACCGGGAGGGAGACACAACTCGCAACGGCTGCAGTCAGAGCCCTGAGGTGGTGTGGCTCACCTCTCTTTCAGGCAGATCCAGGGCCCTGAATACTTGTGGGGGTGTCGGCTCCCCCGGGACCGGGCTCCAGTCCTGCACTGGCCCCCTGAGGGCAGAGGCCCCTCTGCTTTACTTTGGAAGGAGGCAAGGACACTGGGAGAGCGAGACGGCCCCCGCCCGCAGGACGCCTGAGTGGCAACACACACATGTACCAGGTCACTGTGCCCCCGAGACCCACAGGTTGTCTATTGCGTGCCAGCAAGAATGAACTTTAAAAAAGAAAAGCAAAAAAGAAAGAAAAGCAGCTGTTAATCAGATGGATGACTAGAACAGAAAACCCTCTGTTTAAGAAAAACCTAAGCCTGGGGATGCTTTAGGCCCCCAGGTCACCCAGGAGGCGACAGTGTTGGGACAATCCCTCTAAAGGGGTGCCAGGAGCTGCCGGCTCCCAGTCGGCCTGTCCCCTGGCTCTCTGGGCCTTGGGCAGGGGTCGGGCTGAACTGGAGAGAGGGCCAGAAAGTCAGCGGGAGCCCCTCCCAGCTGGAAAACTGTGCTTAGGCATCTAAGAACAACCAGAGCATCATGGCTGATTCCTCCCACCTGCTGGGCTAGACATAGGTCACAGTCAGAGGGGGCTGCAGGAGAGGTCCGGAGGCATCATGAGGCGCCCAGACGCAGGCAGGGCCGGAGGCTCAGGCTTCTACCCTCAGATCCACACTTGGGTACACGGCAGCCCCAGGGGAAGCGGTGGACACCGCCAGCACCAGCCACAGCCCACGCCTGGGCTTCCCTTGCTTCCACACGTGTCCAGCCTCCCGGGCCAGGGAGCAGGCCACAGACACGCGATGTCCTGCAGGTGCTGCGGGCATGCGTCCACTCACCAGCGTCCGGTGGGTCCAGCGCTGGCTGTGGCATCCCCTTCCCCCACGCAGTGCCGTGGGCAGAGCCACTGGCTGCGTCTTCCCCGCCGGATGCCAGCGGCTCAGGCTGGGTGCCTGTGGGAGCCAATTCTTACCCCATCAGGACGGCAGGCTGGGCCTCATTCCCCGCCTCCCAGGACCCAGGCGGAGCCCAGGGCAGGGCGTGAGGGACCTGAGGCCCGCGTCTAAGCAGTCCTGCCTGCTGCCGGCCAGTGAGGGGCACTCAGGGGCCCTGACAAGTCCCTCCCTCCCAGACACCTCTTCCTGCTTTAGGGGCGCCTGGCTGACTTTCCACAGTGATAAGAACACACGCTGGGCAGAAAGCACGGGCCACAGCTTAACACCTACAACACGTCTTCAGAAAGCCGGCCGGCCAGGGTTGTCAGGAGCAGGAGACTGGGAGGGGGTGCCCCGGGCCGCCTCAGGCCCGCCGCGCAGGGACCCGCGAGCTCTGAGGGGCAGCCGAGGAAGCCCGGGCCCAGCGTGCACACCGGCCGTCCGCGCCGCCTCCGTTCTGGGTGTGACCCCGGCTCAGGCCGCGCGGCTGGTCGGCCCTCCCGAGCAGCCGCACGGACGCCCGGGGCCGGACCCCCCACCCAGGCCCAGGAGCGTCTCCTGCGAGCAGAGCTCCCTGACTCTGGGGGTCCCCACGCACCCGCTGCCCCAGGACCGAGGCTCCAGGCCTTGGCCAGGGGCGGCGCCGCCTCCCGGAAGGTGCCGCGGCCCTCCTCCGCGTCCCCGGGCCGCGCGGCGGGTGCGGGGCCCTCGGGCGGGCGGGCGGGCGTGGACGCGGGCGGTCGCCGCGGGGTGTCCGCGGGCCTCGGCGCCCGGAGGCGGGACCCCGGGGGCTCCCCCGGCCCGAGGCCCCGGGAGAAGCCGCCCCGCCCGGCCCGGCCTGCAGCGGAGGCGGCGGAGCGCTCCGGCCCTCGGCCGAGGAGCCGTCGAGCGGGGCGGCTGCGAAAGCAGGTCCGCGGCACCCCTGCCGGCGGGCGGCCCCGCGCGGACGAGCCGGGCGCGGGCTGCGGGCAGAGAGCCGGGGGGCGCCGGGCGCGGGCGGCGGGCAGAGAGCCAGGGGGCGCCGGCCGGGCGCCTCCGCCTCGGGGCCCCCGCCGCCCGGGCGCCCCGGCCTCAGGCCGCCCCTCCGGCGCCGCTGACCGCGGGCCGGGCGCCCTGCTGCCGTCGCGGGCGGCGCTCGGAGGGCCGCGGGGGGCCGTGAGCGGAGCAGAGCGCGGAGGGGCGGCCGCGCTCCCCGCCCGGCGCCGGTTCCCGTGTTTCCACGAGCGCCCCGCTCGCGTTTCCCTCTCCTCAGGCGGCCGGCGGGGACCTCAGAGACGCGGTTTTAATTCCGTTACCCGTGTATCGCCCGGGCCCATTTCCTGGTGTGAGAGGAATGGCTGGCATTTGGTTTTATACGATGATCGGTCCCCTTCAGTGACAGCTTCGCTGCTGAGCCGTTCTCATGTAGAGGGCTCCTGCCCGGTCACCTGCCACCTCTTCCCAGGGGACTCCTGCCCGGTCACCTGCCACCTCTTCCCAGGGGACTCCTATTGTCCCCCGCTGCTCCTTCCCAGTGGACAGGTGACTGCTCACAGTGTATGTGGGCTGGGCTTGGATTCTTGCCCTGGAAAAACCTGCGGGGGCGATGACTTCGGCTGGTAGAGCTCAGGAAGACAGGGTCACCCACCAGTGCCCCTGGCTTCCTGCATCTGTTTACCCAAAATACCCTAGCCATGTCATTTGAAAGTATCCTAAAATATTTAAAAATTAAATGCCTGGTGGCTCAAGTCCAGGGTGCCCAGGTGAACTTGGGACTATGAAACATGTTCTCTGGTCTCAACCGTGGTGGTTTCTGAGGCTGCCGGCTCTACAGTGGATGTTCTGGTGAAGGGATAAGGGGAGAGTGGGTGGAAATTCAAGTGAGTGCTCTGAAACTCCCCGTGTACAAAGCTCAGACACATAGCCCATTGGCCATCACTGCCCTGAACCAAAGACCTTGTACAGGGAGTCCTGCTCTGCCGAAGGTGGGCACACTGAGGGTCCGTGGGAGGCTGCCTGGCCCTGAGCTCATCACCATCGTCTGCCTTTGCCTCTGTGGCCTGCACCCCACCTGCTGGGATAGCCAGTCCCTTAAAAACCTCTCTCCATCCGCCACTGACCCAGGAGTTATAAATACATTTGAAACAGTAACATCCTTGGTGTTACTTGTGGGATCACACACCCCCTCACCTTGACAGTATGCTTCTTTACATCACACCAATTAAAATTAGTCCTTTTACATGGTATTTGGATTTCTATTATCTACTTCCAAGTTTAGATTTTTATTTCTGACTTTTCCATCTCCTTTTTTCTCTCTCTCCTGTCAACCTCAAAAATAAAAGGCAGTTATTTTTACCAGCAAAATGGGTTTATTCAGGAATAGCAGAGAATTGTGACTTGGGATAGGCAGGCTGTGGTGAGTCACAGGACGTGCTTCCACTTGGTTGAGGAGGAGAGAAGCTGCCTGTGTGGAGGGTGTCCTGCCTCGTGTCAGGGAGGACAGCCACAACCCATCCTCCCTCTTCCTGCTGGTGATGCAAACGGGCGTGAAAGGTCCCCCTTCGGCCTCACCCAGGTAAGATGAGGTTGCTTGATTCACTCTCACACCCCCCACTCATACCTGCTTCGGGAATTTAAAATACTCCTGTGATTGCAGGGGGGGCCCGGGGCCACCTCTAGTGTCCAAGCCCTCTGAAGAATCCTGGCAGGCCTGCATTCTCTTCCCCATGCTCCCCCACTTCACAGCGATTACACGTCAGCCTGGGCAGTGGAGGGGCCAGAGAAGGTGGACAGGCCTTTGTGGGCACGAGACTGTCCTGATGGGGGCAAAGAATCTCGATTCCAGGGAGACGGCAGGGCCATCCCTGGAGCAGTTACTCTTGAGTCGGTGCCAAGGCTGTGAAGGTGGTTCCTGAGCTGCTTACAAAAGAAGGCTTTGCATGGGGACCATTGGTCACTTACTTGGCTGCACTGGCTCTATTTGTGGCATGCAAACTCTTAGTTGCAGCACGTGGGATATAGTTCCCTGGTGTTCATCATTTTGTGCTAAGTCGTAACTGATCCTTTGTAACCCCATGGACTGCAGCAAGCCAAGCTTCCCTGTCCTGTCCTTCACTATCTCCTGGAGCTTGTTCAAACTCATGTCCATTGAGTCAATGATGCCATCCAACCATCTGGTCTTCTGTCATCCCCTTCCCATCTTGCCCTCGATCTTTCCCAGCTTCAGGGTCTTTTCCATTGAGTCGGCTCTTCACATCAAGTGGCAAAAGTGTTGGAGCTTCAGCATCAGTCCTTCTAATGAATATTCAGGGTTGATTTCTTTTAGGATTGACTGGTTTGATATCCTTGCAGTCCAAGGGATCCTGAAGTCTTCTCTAGCACCACGGTTCAAAAGCATCAATTCTTTGGCGTTCAGCCTTCTTTATGGTCCAGCTGTCACATCCATACATGACTACAGGAAAAACCATTTTTGACTAGACGGACCTTTGTCAGCAATGTCTCTGCTTTTTAATATGCTGCCTAGGTCTGTCATAACTTTCTTTCCAAGGAGTAAGCATCCTTTAATTTCATGGCTGCAGTCACCCTTTGCAGTGATTTTGGAGCCCCCAAAATAAAACCTGTCACTAGCTCCCTGACTAGGGATCAAACCTCAGCCCTCTGCACTGTGAGTGCAGAATCTTAGCCAAGGGACCACCAGGGAAGTCCTGTTGCTTTCTTTTAAAAGCCTTTCTAGTATGAAAACATAGCACATGTTCAGAAAGTGCACAAAAGATGTACAGCTTAATTTATGACATAACCACTATGCGGACTTTTAAAAAGTAGAACATTCCCAGCCTTGCCCAAGTCCTCCTGACCCTGCCCTTCCAGACCACGGCCCCTGCCCTTGTCGTAAATCGAGCATCCATGACATATGGGGCTGTTTCTGAGAGATTCTGTGCCACCCTTGTGACAAACTACGATGTCTCTTGAAAAGAGGAATCCTCCCACCTGGCTTTTCTCCAAGACTGTCTTGGCTATTCTTAGTCCTTGGTATTTACATACAACTTTTAGAATCTGTTGTTCAGTTTCACACACACACAAACCTATTGGGTTTTTTGATAGGGCTTTTATTATATTTACATACATCGGTTTGAGGAATAAGTTGACATTGTTACAATTCTTTCTGTTCAGTTGCTTAGTTGTGTCTGAGACCCCGTGGACTGCAGCACACCAGACTTCCCTGCCCTTCACTATCTCCCAGAGCTTGCTCAAACTCATGTCTGTTGAGTTGGTGATGACATCCAACCATCTCATCCTCTGTCGTCCCCTTCTCCTCCTGCCTTCAATCTTTCCCAGCATCAGGGTCTTTTCCAGTGAGTGGACTCCTCATATCAGGTGGCCAAAGTGTTGGAGCTTCAGCATCAGTCTTCCCAATGAATTTTCAGGGTTGATTTCTTTTAGGATGGACTGGTTGGATCTCCTTGCAGTCCAAGGGACTCTCAAGAGTCTTCTCCAGCACCGCAGTTCAAAAGGCATCAATTCTTCGGCGCTCAGCCTTCTTTATGGTCCAACTCTCACGTTGTTACAGTTAGGAGTTGACAAACTTTTTTCTTCAAGGACTAGATAAATAGGCTTTGTGGGCTGAGGCAAAACTGAGAATTTTTTGGAGATATTTACATGCCCATTTACAAAGGCAAAAACCCTTCTTCACTCAAAAGCTCCTGAATCTCAGTAAATCAGCTGCTCTCGGAAGGATCTGGGCTGTGGGCTGTGGCTCTCTGGCCCCTTGAATCACTTGTCTGCTGTGTGCTGTGGGCTCGTAGACTTACTGTCAATTTCCGGCTTCCTAGTTCTCACTCCAGCTGTATCTAATCTTCTATTATGACCTTCCAGTGAATTCTTACTTTTGGTTTTGGACTTTAAGATTCTAGAATTCACTGCCCACCCCCACCACGTCTGGTATCTCCTTTAGAGTAAGCAGTTATTTTACAGTCTTGGTCTGAAAGCTATGTCCCCAGCCTAAGGGGCCTGTTCATAGTCTGTTTTATTGGTGTTAATCGTCTCATACACTTGGATACATTTTATTGCATTCAAGATGCAATAAATTAGTAATTAGCAACACTGCTTGTAGAAAGAACTCAAAAGTTTAAGCTGATGACATTCTCCTCTAGAGGGTTTTTGTTGGCTCACGCCAGAGCTGGGGGGCAGCCAACACTTGGGATCATGGAGTCCAACGTCAGGACAAGAGTTTGAGGCTGAGCTGCAGCCCCTCAGAGCCTTCTGCTCCCCACTCTGCCTCACCTGCTCCTGGGCCAGAGGACTGAGGGCCTCACCCCAAAGTAGGGGGTGGTCACAAGGGGCACAGCGGCTGGCAGGTCCCACTCCCGACCACACGAGTCATCAGAGCCGCCCGTCGGCCTCCCTGAAGGCGCGAAACGCCCCCAGGAGGGGAGCGCCCGGCACGCTGAGCCCACTGCCCAGGGCCTCCGTCTTCTCAGCGGTCCTGGCCCAGCAGTTCTCCAGAATCCTGCGAGCACCCTGCTGCCTCTGGACCTACAGTACTGTGTGCAGCCTCTGAACCGACCTCCCTGGGGTGGCGAGGCCACCGGAACCCGGGCGGAAGTCCTCATCGCCGCCGCAGGGGGGTTACCTGAGGAGCCTCCTGCACTGAGGCGACCTCAGTCGAGGTCAGTACGCGTAGGCCTTGGCAAAGCCCACTGCTCCAGCGCAGGAGCTGCAGCCGAAAACCACGCTCGGGTTGTGGGCTCCCTGAGTCATGGCACCCACAGCGGCCGTGTGTGTGTGTGAGAGAGTGTGTGTGGTGGGGGATGACCCCCGTTTCACGGCAGACACCCAGGACCTGTCGTGTGTATGTGTGTGTGTGTATATGAGTGTGTGTGTGGTGGGGGATGACCCCCGTTTCACGGCAGACACCCAGGACCTGTTTTGTGTGTGTGTGTGTGTGTGTGTGTGTGTGGTGGGGGACGACCCCCTGTTCACAGCAGACACCCAGGACTTGTCGTGTGTGAGTGTATGAGTATGTGTGTGTATGAGAGTGTGTGTGTGGTGGGGGATGACCCCCGTTTCACGGCAGACACCCAGGGGCTGGTTATTCACCTGACAGACCCCAGGATAATCCTGAGGCACGGGTTTCAGCCCTCCTCTCTATCTCAACTTCTATATTCGGCCCAAGTATGTATAGGAATCTAATTGCCACTGCTTAAATGCATTTATTTCTTTCAAATCAAGCTGAAAAGGCAGAGAAACAACTATATTTTTGGCTACTGGAGGAACAATGTTTGGCAATTCTCAAAAAAAGAAACACAAATGACAAGTATGTAAAATACTCATTAGAAATAAGGACAAATTAAAAGGAGACACCGTTTTCCTCCTGTCACAGCAGCAACGTGTTCATTTACGAGAACAGATACCCAGGCTCAGGAGCTGCCAGGCAGGAGGCTGAAGGGGCTCCGCTGCCCCCCGGGCGCCGCGTCGGGAAGCGGAGCCCAGGACACCCCCCGCCACGAGCCCACGGCTCACGAGCACACGAGGAGATGATATGGAAGCGTGGACAAGCTCAGCTTACATCACGATTCATGAGAAACCGGAGGCAGCATGACAGCGGACTGTCTAAACGGATTACAGCACAGGAGCACAGACGGCTCAACATGATGGTAGGCAGAGGTGGACACTTACTGACATGGGAAGCCATGTTTTGTTAAATGGAAAAAGTAAGTTATGAGAGTACAATATGACTTCATATTTGTTTTTGAAAGTCCTACACGAGCACACAGAAAACCACCGAGGAATGTGCACCCCACTGGAGTCTCTGGGTGGTGCAGGCATGAGGGGTCAGGAACTACTACACACACGCCTGTATTTATCTGTGATGAATGTGTACTGTTCTGTGATTAAGGAACGGGAGGGAGAAGTCTAATTTAAAAAAACACTGGCCAGGTTTTGGCTCATAATTTGAGGGGCTGTATGTCCCCAGAGGCATCTACGTGGTTTGTCCCTTCTGACCTGAGGGGATATGCTCAGTTTTTCTGCAAAATGCCACAATCACGGGCATCTGACCGCCCATCTGCAAAACAGTTCTCTTGTTTTCTTCTGAGCCTGTGAGGCTACAGCTGGGGACAGAAGGCACCTGCCCAGGGGAGAGGTTGGCTGCAAACCTGTGTCCAAGGCCTGCATTTTACTGGGGGGCCCTTAGGGTAATTTCTGGGGGGAGGAGGGAGAAAGCAGCTGGAAAACGGGGAAAGGAATGTTTGCAAGGTACCCATTGAATCCTCCCTCCTGTTCTAGTCTCCTGAGCTTCCGAAGCAGGGAGGGCAGCAGGATGCCCGGAACCTGGCCTCACAGACTCCTGAGGTGGCGAGGCACCTGAGACGACAGAACCGAGAATGGTGCTGAGCGTCTAAGTGTCAGAGCAGCCCCACAGCTGCGGAGCGAGGCGCTGGACGGAGGGCTGTACCCTGCAGAGTCCTGCTGAACCAGCTCTGCGCGGACTGTGTCGTCTTTCCTGGGCGCAAAGGGAGGGTGACGAGCCCAGAAAAGACACACACAGAGAGCCGGGCATGACATGGCCAAGACCACCCCCAGCGCCCACACTCTCCACTCATCCCAGGGGAGGCTGGGTGCACAGCCAGGCCCGGGTTCTCCTTGAGGTGGCTGACACACAGGATTGAACCCCTGATTTCAGCTTACTGGCAGCAGTGAGGAGCTGACACAGAGAGAGACCACAATGGGGTGTGTGGGAAGAGGGGCCAGGTCCACCTGCACAGTCGTCTCCATCAGCCCCAAGGAGAGGCCCCAAGGCGGTCTCAGATGTGTATCCAAAGTATTTCTGAGGGGTGGTTTAGGTCCTGCGGCCTGGAATGCTTCACTTTTAGAGAATACACTACTGTAGACAGAGTCAGCCACTCGAGTTGCTCTGAGGTGCTGGCGTGCTTCCCTGAAGGTCGAGACAGAAAGGCAGGCCTCGGACGTCAGCACCATCGTGAGCATGCTGGGCCACGTGTCCTCAGGGCTGACCGCAGCTAACTGCTCTCTGAGTGGAGACAGGGAGCCCGGTGCGGGAGGCCGGCCGGGAGGGGAGATCTGCGGGAGCACCATGTTCCAGAGCTGGAGAGCGGAGGGGAAGACAGGCTGTGACGCTCGGGGACCTAAGCGAGTGCCTGCGCGGAGGCCACGAGGAGGCGCGTGGGCCTGGGCTGGACGGGCAGGTGACGCTCACGATGGACATCAGTGCAGAGAAGGCGACAGGGTGCTCCCCGGGGAAAGCTTTAATAGCAGAGGTGCAGCTGCGTCCCCCCGTCACTCATGGGAAACCCGGTCCAAAGCCACGTAGAAACTGCCCTTGTCATCCAGGCAGTGCCAGCCGATGGGGCCCACCTCGCAGTCTGCACAGACCAGGAACTTGACGTTGCCCACGTCCTTGGTGAAGCCCACGTTCTCGAACGTGAACATGTCCTCCACCAGCCAGTGCTCGTGCAGGAGCTCACCCTCTGGGCCGCTGCCGCTGGCCAGCGCCGGCTTCTTCCTCATGGAGGGGAGGAAGAGCTGCAGGGGCAGAACGCAGACGGGGCGGCTTACTCCCATGGCCCAGAGCTCCCCGCCCAGGGGAGCACACACCTGCCAGCCCGGTCCACCCCACTTCTCAGGAAAGCGAGGAGAGTGCTCCCTGGGTGCCGGGGCAACTGGTGCCTCCCCAGGTCCCGCCTTCCTCCGCTCCCACCTCCGCCTGGGCCCCAGTGCACCAGCCTTCCTGCCGGTTCCTACCAAGGGTGCAGCTGCGCTCTGCCCTGAGACCCTGCAGGGCCAGGGCGCCCTAACACGTGATGTCCTCGGGAATCCTCCAACCAGACAAGCTGGACTAGCTTCCCATGCCTGCAGTATTCAAAGTGGCTGGACTGAGGCGTAACTGACACACACACACACACACCTCACATGGACAACCTGACACACTCTGGTACAAACACTGCTCACCGACGAGCCTTTGACCCCATCAGGGCAGCACGTCTTCATCTACCCAGCTCCCTCATGCTGCTCCCATCTTACTGTTCTCTGAAACCATCTTATCTGTTCACCAGCTCAGCTGTGTATCAGGGGCCTCCCTCCACCAGGTCCGCGGCCTGCAGCAGCGCGTCACTCAGAGCAGGGCTCACACGTGCACGAGCGGAGTGAACGCTGGAGACCTGGCTTCCCGTGACATCTTGTCACTGTCACGGATATGCTGGATTTGTGAAAGGAACGCTGAGAAAGTCTGCTAGAACCTGACTACTACCTCCAGGACCTCTGCACCTCCCACCCACGAGGAGCGCCTCTGGCGTACGCGTGCGTGCGTGTGCACACACAATTCCTTCGATCTCCTCCATGTGGCGACCCTGGCTAGCACCTGACCCTGGACGGGCTGCTGAGCTGCACCGAACTCCAGACTCTGCTGGCGTCTCAGGGAAACCGCTTGTGCCCTTTTCATTAACTATCCACAGCGCCCTTTTAAATGTAAAATATTCTGTCTCTTTGTAAAAACCTATTCTCATTACGGAAAACCTGGCGGGCATGCCACACTGTGCGTGTGTGTGCTGTGCTAAGTCACTTCAGTCGTGTCTGACTCTGTGACCCCTGGACTGTACCCTTCCAGGCTCCTCTGTCCACGGGATTCTCCAGGCAAGAATACTGGAGTGAACTGCCTTGCCCTCCTCTAGGGGGTCTTCCTGACCTAGGGACTGAACCCCAGTCTCTTGTGTCTCCTGCACTGGCAGGCAGATTCTTTACCACTAGCCCCACCTGGGAAGCCCATGCTATACCGTAGTTGAGGATAAAAACTGTTACAGAACAGAATAAACTTCTGTTCGGTTCAGTTCAGTTGTGTCAGACTCTGCGGTCCCACCAACGGCAGCACGCCAGGCTTCCCTGTCCATCACCAACCCCCTGAGCTTACTCAAGGTCATGTCCACAGAGCCGGTGATGCCATCCCACCACCTGTCAACCTTCTCCCTAACTGTCCCTTCAGTAAGCACTTGCGGCGCTCTTTAGGCATGTCCATGCGTCCTCCATGACAGTCCTCCCAAGCTTGCAACACCGTGAGCCGAGCGGGCTGAGGGGAGGGGGCAGGCTAGGTGAGGGAAGGCTGGGCCACTTTTGCGGGTTTCTCTTGGAGCCCAAGTGGGACCTGCAGCTCCCCTGAGGCCGCTGGCGGAAACGGAGGCACGGCTGATCGCAGCCTGTTCCAGACACTAGGATCCTCCTGGTCCACAGGCGGACACAGGCGTGAGCAGGCTTCTGAGACAGCCCCTCTAACCGCTGTCCCGTGAAAGACCCCCAGTGGAAGAGCCGAGCTGTAGCTGGGCCCAGCCAATCCCCAAATTCGTGAGCAAAATGGTTTCAAGTCACTGTCTGGGGCAATTTTGTTATGCAGCAATAACCAGGGCAAGGTTGCCTAGAGCGGCAGCATGTTCCACTTTGATTCTTGATCGCTACACACATAACGTAAAGTTCACCACGTAAATGACTTTTAAGCGGGCGGTCTGGTGCCA
>ML663555.1:1020234-1104640 GCA_007570785.1 Antilocapra americana
GCGTCCCCTCCCCGGTCCCCGCGTGCCCTCCCCCGGTCCCCGCGGAGCGCGGCGGCGCGCGGGAAGGAGGCAGGCGGTCGCGACGGCAGGGCCAGGAGCACCGACAGGTGACCTGAGAAACTACGGCCCAGGCCCCGCGGAGCTCGGTCTGCGCGGCGTGCGCGGCGTGGGGGCCCCGCGTGTGTCGAGGCCCGCCCCCCGCGCCCTCACCTGCCGGCGGGAGAAGAGCGCCGTGCCCGGCTGCAGCACGCGCGAGCCGCAGCGCCGGCACAGCACCGCCTTCCGGTTCCGGCCCTCGGCGGACACCAGCTCGCTCGGCGGCGCCGGAGCCTCCATGGCCTCCACCCCGGCCCTCGGCGGCGACGCGCAGCCCGCAGCCGCCTCTCCGCACCGCGCAGGCGCGGCCCCGCCTCCCGGCGCGCGCTCGGCCTCCAGGCTCCCGGCGCGCGCTCAGCGCAGGCGCGGCCCCCGGCGCCGGGCCCACTGCGCAGGCGCGGGCCTTGCGGCCGGGCGGCCGGGGTCCGCGCGGCTCTGTGACTGCTGTGTCCTGGGGCGCGGTGGGGCGCTGCCCGGGCTCCCCTGGGCGCCGGGCCTCCCTCTCACCGGAGGGAAGCCGGGCCGGCCCGGGTGTGCGCTTCGTCTCGGGAGCGGCTGGGACGTTCCGGTCTCAGAGCAAGTCTCAGCCGCAGGAGCGTCCGCGCGACACCGGCCCTCTGGGGCGGAGACCGGTGTCCGGAGGCTGCCCTCGGTTCGGGTCACAGGGGCCGCTCGCTGCGGGCCAACGGCTGAAGCGCTTCCCTATGGGGGCGCGGTCGGAAGGGCTACCTTCCGGGTCCCGGGACCTGGCACGGCCTGCAGCCACTGCTCAGTTTCGCCTTCTCCCTGGTTAGTCTTAAGACGTCTAGCTTACTGGCTGCAGTGTGGCGGGCGCGGTCGTCCCGAGGCGGCAGGGGAAGCGGAGCCAAGTCGTGTGAGGAGTGTCTACCCGATCACCACGGGTGGCATACTTTTCTTCTCCTCTTTGTCCTTCATTAAGTCAGCCTTTGCTGAGCAATTATAGAATATGAGCATATGATAGGCACTCTGTATTGGAGAACACAGTCTAAACAGGAAGACAGACACACACCCAAGGACATTTGATAAAGACAATCCACGGAACAAAGTAAATTGGAAGCACCGATTAGGAGCAATTCCATCTGATTCCATGGGGGGGTCAGAAAAATCTTTACCTAGGTGACACTCTTCTCAGAACTATTTGGGAAATTGGTCTGAAACTCAGAATGAGTCACAACTGTCACAACTGGGTTTAGTCAGCACCCACAATCCCTCTGCCAGGGAAAAGCTGGCGGCCTCTTTCCTGAACCTCTTAGGCTCCCCCTTCCCTTCGCTTCGCTCTGGGAATATCAGTTTTGCAAGCCTTCCCTATAGCTGTTTGTGTCATGTGGCACAAAACCAAGAGAAGTGGCAAAAGGACTGGGGCGATTAAAACCCTAAAATTCAAGAAGGTACAAAACCAGCCCAAGATTGCCTCCGCTTTGTTCCTTGTGGTTTGTGAGTCAAGTCCAAGTGAGAGAGGAGGCCGTGAATATGCGATTTGGATAACCTTGTGCTGACGAGTCTCTCAGCTGTCTAACAGAGACACAGCAGACTTAGTGGTAAACACATAGGGGAATGAGTTGAAGACACAGGACCTACAGCAGATCCCTATGCCTTGTTCCCTGGCAAACACATAGGGGAATGAGTTGAAGACAGGACCTACAGCAGATCCCTATGCCTTGTCCCCTGAAATGTCTGTAAGACGGTGCTGGTTGCCACAAACTCTTACAGGCATTTGAGACTTTTTTTTTTGTTTTTAATATTTTCTTAAAAAAATACAAACAAAATGAACTTTAGGTCAATACAACTCAGGGAAAGAGGAAAAAAGGGATTTCAGAGCAAAGGGAAAGTGCATCCTTGTTTAGGTGACCATGTTGTCCCCGCACTCCTAATTCTCAGAGCAGGAATGTCACTGCACAGCACAGGGGAGCCTCGGAAGGAGTTCAGAAAGACAGGAGGTACTGAAACTAACAAACGGATTTCAGTTGTCATTGATTATTCTGTCCTGGGATGAGTAAGATCCAGTCTAAAGACAGGGAAGGGGTGTTCTATAAGAAAGGACAACATGTACAAAACACAGCAGTAAAAACAAATCCTTAGCAGAAGTGTGCCCTTACAAGAAGAGGGAGTAATCAGGTGGCTGAACTAGGCGGCTGCCACCCCCGCTTCTCCCCTCCCCCTATAAACAGTACTGACAGCAACAGTGGAGAAAGCAATCCTTGATTCAACAGAGGAAAATCTTCCTGGGATACAGGCGCGGCGGCAGGGACGGCGATGGTGAAGTCAGAGAACTTGTTCGTCCCAGGCGCACAGAAGGCCCACTTTCCCTCCACTGCTGGCTCTGCTACTGTCTCTAGGGCCCAGGAAACACCCTCAAGTAACAGGCCCCCTCAGCCTTCCACAGGTTGTAGGTCCCCTCACACCCCACCACACCCAGCTCCCGTCCTGCACTGGACACCCAGTTCCCCCACTCCCGAGGTCCCCGAGATTTTGACAGGGCTCTTCCCTTTTTCCTCCAAAACAGAACTGTGCTGCCCCTGATACCTGTAGACTAGGAAAGAGATTTATTCTTGGAAAACCAAGAGAGTTGGTACCCCTCCAATCATCCAGGCTGGAGACTGCCCACACCCTGGAGTTCATATTCCCCTTCTCTACGGCACACGAGGCACAACTTAAAGGTATATTCTCCGGAACGCACACTAGGTTAAAGGTGAGGACCAAGTGCTGCCGCGGCCAGGAGGAGAGGGGTCTGGCCGATCACACCCACGCGGGGTGCAGCCTCCTCCCTGGCGTGTCTGCTGCCCACCCTTGGGGACACCCCCAACACCAGCGCGTGTCAAATAAGCGCAATCAGAGATGCCGCGGCACTGAGCCTGTAATCCCCTCCCCACACTGAGAAACAGACGTTCTGAAAACGACCCTTGGTTCTCTGCAAACTGTCTCTTCGCCCGGTCACTTCTCTCGGAGAACACACACGCCGGCGTCGCAGCGCTGAGTTCCCATGGAGGTCACGACCTCCCAGCTGTCGATGATGGGGTCGTAGCACTCAATGCTGCTCAGCAGGGAGTTCCCGTCGTAGCTGAGAGAAGGGGCAGCAGTGAGGGTGAAAGGGGCGCCTCCCCTGGCCCCGCGCAGGCCCCCCCCCCCCCCCCCCCCCCCCAAAGCCCCGCCCGGCCCCGCCCACACCCACAGGCCCCGCCCCCTCCCTCTTCCCCTCCCCACAAAGCCCCGGCCGGCTCCGCCCACACCCACAGGCCCCTCCCCCGCAGGCCCCGCCCACGCCCCTCCCAACATGTCCCCATTTGCTCTGGGGCCCTCTCTCCGGAACCAAACCCTGTCTCCACCCCACAAGTAGATCAGATCACACAGCCCTGGATGCCGGATTTAACCCTCACCCTGCAATTGCATAAAGTCTCCCACGAAGCACCGTGGCCCCGACGTAGCACCGCGGGGTGGTCATGCTCGTGACTGTCGTCCAGGAGTCTGTGCGAATGTTGTAGGCTTCCACAGAAGAAAGGTGGGCTGTGCCATCGAATCCCCCCACCACATAAATGTGGTCATTCAGCAGGGCCACCCCTGCACCTGGGGAGGAACGGGCAGAGCAGATGAAGGCTGCTGAGCTGAGGATCTGAACCCCAGAAACAAAGGCACTCACTGACACCTCAGGTGAACCCCAGAGTGGCCGAGGGGTGGGCCAGGGCCAGACAGCCTGGAGGGTCTAGTCCAGCACAGGTCACTCACCTGTAACCCTCTTCAACGGCTGTCACCTCGCTTTCATTAACTTGGAGCCCAACCCTCAAGAGAGGAGGAGTGGAAAAAGAGGGAAATAAAGAGCGGAGAGGGGCTGTGATGGGTCTGGAGCACCCGGTGCCCGGAGGCAGGGCCGTCCCTCCTTCACCCCAGCCTGGGGGCTCAGGAAGACCCCCCCACACACATTCCTTCAGGCAGCCCCTGCCACTGCACAGAGCCAGGCTGGAGGCTAGGATGCAGGGAGGGACTCAGGCGCCAAAATGCAAGGCAAGGAGGCTTTGCCCTCACGCTACCCTAGTGAGGCTGTGGGCTGTCTCTACTGCCCGTAGTTAGTGAAAATGGGCACTGAGGAGAACGGCCCTGACCTGCGTTTCCTAGGTCACCCATGATAAGAGGCCTGTGGCCCCACCGCCTAGGCAAGGTCTGACAGCTCCGTCTCTGCCCCTGGGACCTGACCAGTCTTACCGGAGCGCTTGGTGGCCATCGGTGTGACATTAGTCCAGTGTCCTGTATGGGGGTCATACTTCTCAACTGAGTTTAAGATATTCAAGCCGTCATATCCTCCTGAAAGACAGAGTGGGAACCATTCTAGAAAGAATGGTCAGCCCTGATGCCCACTCCCAGTCTGCCTTTTTCTCGAGTGCTCCAGCTGATTCTCGTGGTCCCAGCTCTCCCTCAAGGGCTCCAAAGAGAAATCTGACCGGTGCCCCGTCTTCTGCTCTCACGAGAAGGAGAATCCCAGTTACTGAAGAATATATTGGGGCAGACCAGGGTTTTAGGGGGAAGAGTCTATGAACCAATCCTGGTAAAAGGGATCCCACCCCGAGGCTGCTGCCCATTAGTCGTCCCGTCCCCGACCCCGTCCCAGAGCCCACACACCTAGACAGTAGATCGCCCCGCTGGCCACCACGAGGCCGGCGCCTTCCCGGGCTGTCTGCATGTCGCCCAGCATACTCCACTGGTCAATGTTCGGGTCATAGCGCTCCATACTGGTGTGGCGCCTGCTTCCGTCAAAGCCCCCAGAGACATAGATCATGTCTGCTCAGGACGAAGGGGTCACAGACCGTTAGTGTGAGGCTTTTTTAACGGCTCCTTCTCTACGAATTCCCACAACTCTTCCAAATGCTTGGAGCCAAACACAAGTGTCTGTTTTTTTTAAAGGGATGAATCAGTTAAGTCTTTCTTAAAAGAGGCCAGCACAGTCAAGAGGTGTGAGAAGAACAGGGTAAGATGGAATCTTCAGAACATTCCCTAGATGGGAGTTTGCAAAACTACCACTAGCACCCGCCACCCCTCAGCACACTGGACCTTGAGCTACCAAGGGCAGTGTCAGCACCGAGGCCCTGGGAGCGTCTCCAAGAGAAGAAAGGCGAGGCCGGCCCTGCAGTAACCTCCACATTTCAGAGAGGTGTGAACCCTGGCCCAGCCACCCCAAGACGCACACGCTGCCCTGTGCACCTGCCTACCTCCCAGGGCGGTGGCCCCAGCCAGGCCGCGCCGGACGTTCATCGGCGCCACAGAGTACCAGACCCCATCCTCGTCTGCTGTGTAGTCCAGACACTCCACGGAGCTGAGGCGCGAGCGGCCGTCATAACCGCCAATCACGTAGACCCGGTCGTGAAGGGACACCGAGGCCACATAGCGTCTCTTCCGAGTAATGCTCTAGGATTCCGGGGAGAAGAGGCGCCTTTGTCACTTTAGCCAGGCAAGTCTGAGGCCTCACCTTCGTGGTCCTCCCTGGGTTTCTCTCCACACCTTGCTGCTTCGCCTGCGGCTGTGAGGCCCTCTGAGCAGAGCTTTATCTGCTGCCTGCCCACTGGACGAGAACCTCTGGCTAGTGATGCTCTTATTGATGAACGCCTTCTGTATGTCTAAGGTTTCCAGAGGATATACCGTCCTTCCCTTATCCAGTATCCGATTCGTTCCTATTCCATAAGGCACTGTGCTAAAGACCACATCCTTCCGTGAAGCAGGAAGAGACGCGCACTGCTCCCTAAGGGCCAGGATCCATGACCTGAAAGGTCACGAGAAACAACCAGAAGATTCCGTCTTTCACAGTTACCGCTGTGCATCCGGCACTGACCCAGAAACTGCAGAGGAGGGGCAGACTCCTGGGTCCCCCTGGACACCAGCTCAGTCCAGGGCAGTTGGACACTCTGCTTGGGCTAACAGGGCAGGAGCGGGCACCCTGCGAGTCGCACAGGTGGTCTGGGAAGGCATGGGAATAGTGGTGGCCGGCTGAGCGTAATGGACACAGGGCCATGCGTATTCCTGAAGCCGAGTTAGCCAGCAACCACTGTAACTGGTGTTGTCAGGAACACGCTGCTGTGACCAGGCCTTTCCACTCTGAGGGCAGCGTTAGCTACCACCTGGAGCCAGGGACTGCGGACATTTAAGCACTTTTCCCAGGCCTGGTTCCATCACAACTTACTGGCAAAAAGCTCCACTCCTGTGTCTTGGGGTCGTACTTCTCCACCACGTCGATGGGAGATTGCTGGCTTCCGAAGCCTCCGACCACCAGGAGCACTTCGTTGGCTCCTGAGGACAATCGAGAAGGAGAGAGGTCATTTTCCCCTCGCTGCTGGGTGACTGCCCACAGGGAGGGAGCAGTGGAAACAGCACTAGGATATCTTGTCCCACATGGCCTGGAGGAGCCATCTGAAATGGGAGATCCCTCATAAGGCTGCCTAACAGCAAACTGTTTCTTCCTGAGAACCTGAATCTCTGAAACATGAATTTCTGGACATTAAAACTCTAGAAGGCAGGCCTGAACACGCTTCGTGTGCTCGGTAGTGTCAGATTCTTTGTGACCTCATGACTGTAGTTGTGAGGCTCTTTTGTCCATGGGAGAAGCTTGAACACACCCTACACCATATCAACCCATCTATATGATTCCAGCTGAGTCCACAACAGGCTTTAAGGGCAGGCTGGAGGAGCTTCGGGCCTTTCTCACCCTGTACAACTCAAAACAGGAGTTTTTTGTGATGGCAAAGAATGTTCTCCTAACCTTGGCTCCAAAATTTGAGAGATGTGGCTTAGGAACCAAATAATAAATTTGAAAATCTTTTCCCTGACTTTTATTTTTCCAAATTAGCCAACTCCACAACCACGCGTCCTGTTAATTCATCAAAACTGCCAGGTAACTGACCATAAGGCTAGACTTCTAAAGAGGGTCTTGTTCTCTACTATCTTGCCAAACAAGGCACTTTGATCGCTTTTGTGTCGTCCCCTTTCCCCTAGGGACTTATCTGGATAATATTCCGATAATATTTCTTTTGAGAAAATCCCGTGTTCCCCGGAGAGGAGTTAGCTGGGGCATTTCAGGACATTCAGGAGGGCGTTTAGCTGACCTGGACTGGAAAGAGCCAACAAAGTACCTTTAAACTGACAGGAAATACAGACAAGCCCCCAGTGAAGTCACGGCTGCCACGACCGGCAGGGGAATGGCATAAACCGCTCAGCAGGAAGCACGCCACCATCCCCTGTGGAGTGCCTGTGCCACAAAGCTGAAGCCGAATCTTAAATTGTATCAAGACGGATCAAGTCCAGTTTAACCATCAGTTTACAGGAGACACGGGGGACAGAAAACGTGTTAAATGAGACTACTGGGGTGTAGTAAATAAAATCAGATCGTGGGAAATTCAACAAACCAACCGCAAAGGAAACCAAAGCAGGAGTGAAAAGCCTGTGAATTTTATAGAGACTGAAGAGAGCTACGAACCCAGGGCAACATGTGAGCCTTGTCTGGGTCCCGACTGGAGCAGCTGAAGTGTTCAAAAACAGAGAAAATAAGTTATGGGAAAGCTGAGGAAATGTGAACGTGTACTTCTATCTGATGAAGGCAAACACCTGGCTCTATGTTTCATCTTTCAGAGACACACACAAAAGCATGACATAATACGGGTGGGATTTTATCCTGTCTGGGATTTGCTTCAAAATTGATTGGCTTCAAGTCAGTAATTGTTGAAACTGGGTGATAGGTATTGGAGAATCCGTTGATTATTCTGTTTTTATACATGTCTGCTACTTTCCTTAATAACCCACACATAAGCCACGGATTTTAACCTCCTCTTAGGAGAGGGCACCTCTCTGTGTACTTTCCAAGTAAAGTCGGTGGGCCCTGCCCCAAGGTGAGCAGTCACTTCCTTTCTGCAAACAAAGCATTTGAACACGGGGTCCTTTCACAAGACACTGATTTTACGCGTCAGCTCCTCTGAGCTGGGGGCCAGGCCTGCCTTGGCAGCCCTTTCTCCCGTTTGCCCCCTTCCCCCCAGCTCTTCTCTCTGACGTGAGCATGGGTGGTGAAGCCGTGAGGACACCTGAGGGTGGCTGAGCGTGAACACCCACAACCGAGGGGGTTCTATGCTTCACACGGTGAAACCAGCCCCACCGATTTAAGCTGAAATTTGGAAATCCAGAGGACCAGCAGCACGCCGGCTGGCAGGGAGCCTTTCAGCACAGGCCCTGGCTGGCCCCGGGTCGCAGAGGAGTGTGGGCAGGTGAGCGTGGGGCCACACAGCAGTTCAGGACTCTGAGTGCGCAGGCACAGACGCCACTGGCCCCCGACCCTCTCTGCCAGGAAGGCCCCTGCCCATGACTGTTCCTGAAAGGAGCCTCCATGCTGGGAGCCTGTCCGCCAAGTGAGCATTGAGTGTGTCACTTCCCCACTGCAGCTGGAATTCACGTCAGTGCCAACAGAGCTTTTGATAAGGGTAAGAAGGCCAGGGTTTTAACACGAAAAACGTAATTTTAGGGAATACTGATGTCTGTTTAGCCTGTGTAGCTTTTTCTATCACAAAGATGATGTCATTTTAAAAAGTTTAACAAACAACTCAAGAGCGGGTATGACTGTTGTCCTTACTTGGATATGACCCACCTTTTGGTTAAAAAGATATAAAAATTTTATGTCTTGTGATTATAAAACGTAATATATAAAACACATTTTCACTGTTAAAAAGCTTGAATATAAAAGCATTATGAAAAAAATTTATCTCTAATTCCACAAAGATACAAAGACATACGATTACCCCCTTCCAGCTCTGTTTCTAAATATGTGAACAACAGAAATGGGACCATGTCATAATACATCCTGTTTGCATTTCATTTTCTCAAAATAGTAACAAAATCCTTTAATGTATGATTTTAATATTTTGGGCATTTCAGGAGCTGGTGATTAGGTTATACATAATCACTCCCGTGATAAACATCCGTGAATCTGAGATGTTTCCCCGTTTCTTTAACACGGCAATGAGAGCTCTGCCTAGTGGACATGAGCTGTGAAGAACCTTCCGATCCTAAGACACTGAGGGCGACGCAGGGCACACCCGCCAACACTGTGGAGGCGCCGGCCCGCTCCACCTTCGGCAGCACCGCCTGCCTGCTGTTCTGCTCTCTGAGACTCTGGTAGGCAAGCCACTGGATTCACTGTGCTGTTCACCACTAACGAGGCTTCATCAGTGATCAGGCCGAGCCTCCCCTGTATCTGACAGGCCTCCCTGGCCGTGAGCCACACACTCGAGTCCCTAGTGTTCTTGTCTTCTGTGCATTTTTTTAGTTCTTTACAAATGACTAACCCTTTGCTGTGGCTGTAGTGAGCTTACTGTCCTAATTTATCTTACAGTGTTGTACATGATTTTTATTTGATCAAAAGCACTGGCCTTTTCAATTTCTTCTATTGCTTTGTGCCTAGAAGTCTTCCTCCCTCAGAGAAATCCCCAAGGGTCTCACTGTCCTTGGACCCTGAGTGGGGACCACTACTCCAGCAGCCTGTCTGCTGTGAAGAAGAGCCAGGGAGAGGGCTGAGCAGAAGGAAGCCTGCTCGTTCTCTGCCGACTAGTAGGGGCCTCGTCAAGCTGGACTTCCGTGTTTACGAGGAGGAAATTGTGCCTGAAACACTGGACAGGAGCAGTGCGTGCAGGGACCTTGCTAACACCGAGGCTCCCGACAGTGCCACGGTCATCACTGTCTTCGGGGGGGCGCCCGTGCCCTGGGGTATGTAGCCAGAGGAGAGAGCAGAGGGCAGCAGGACCGCCCAGAATGCATTCAGGGCCTGCGTTTCCACCTGCACAGGAAAGGAGCCAGTGACAGGGCCGGAGCTGCGGCTTCCATCCCATCTCCGGTGAGAGGGACGGGTAAGGTTGGTAGGGAAAACAAACCCCCCATGTGTAGTATGTGGCACGCTCTTCTCACTCAGCTGTGTATTTCGCTTCCCTGTGCTGTGTGCAGAAGAGCCATCACCCTGGTACCTGGCTCAGCAGCCTCCCTGAACGGGACGGCAGAGCACAGGCCGGCCGGCACAGTTCAATCTAAGGTGAAAACACAGAGACAATAAATTAAGAACCTAGCTGGGAATATTTTCATTATTTTCTTCCTAGGACTTCTGGAAAAATGACCTCACACCATGAGGGTGTGTAGGGTCACGTTCTTATCCCTCCAGATCAGGACAACAAGCAAGTTCTCTGAGCCACAGAAGTTTCCTGTTGCCTGTTCAAACAAGGGCAGGAATCGAACTCTGAACAACCTCTGGGCTGGCTGGTTCACCTGGGGTGTCACTGGAGCTCCCCCTAACAAGCAATTATGAACTGCCTGGAACACTTTTGGCTCTACAAAAGAGAAATATATCTTCTGTGTTGGAAAGAACTTAGTGACTGACTTAAGTCCTCTGATGTGCAGCTGGTGGTAATCCAGAGACGCTGAAGGACTTGTCCGGGTTCAGACAGCAAGTTACTAGAGTGAGTGATGGAACTGGGAGCAGAAACCAAAGCAAGCAGAATGTCTTGTCTCTGAGGGCCAGGTTCCTTCCACCACCTCACTGGCTTAGCTGGTATTTAGAGGATACTTAATTTGTTGTCTTCTGTGTAACCACAGCACACGGCAATAACTAAGAGGTATGTAAACAAAGCACCAGTAGTTAACACTCCCCTGCGATCTCACTAACTAAGGGTTAGTGCTTATCCTGCACACATACCTTCTTCTACGCTCAGGTAAACACATACACCTAGAAGAGTCTGGCTGCTGTCTTTCCCCTCCCTCAGTGAACACAATTAAGTCAATGCATCTGACTCGATGCCTTCTAACAGCTGTGTTCACTCCACGCTACAGCTGTGCTATAATTCAGCCAAGGTCATCCCCCTTTACTTGGCATGCAGGTTGTACCCAATCTCTCCCTTGACATCAGCACTGTATGGTACACATCCTACGCATGTGTCTTGACTCCTACGTGCTCACGTCTGCACTGCACACTGCTCCTACAGGACGCACTCCCGAGGTAGGACACGCGGGGTGTGCCCCGCAGACCCCCGCGTGGAGCATGTTTCGGGCGCCCAGCACGCCCGCTCACAAGGCGCTCTGCATGCTCCGTTTGCTTCCTATGCCCCGTTCTATGTAGTCACTGCTCTTTCTTCTTGTTGCTACGCACAGGTTCTTTTTATAGCAGAAATACTAACCTTTTGTCACACATATCGAGCATCTTCTCCTAGTCCACCAGTCTATGTCTTTGCCTTTTGCCATCAATTAAAAAAACCAAACAAAACCATTATACAGTCAAGTAACCAGGAAGGGCTCTAAGTTTTCCTGTTTTAGTTAAAAGGGGACCGAGGGGAGGGAGGTTGCTGTCTCATGGATACAGAATTTCAGTTCTGTAAGATGAAAAGGGTTCTGGACATGGGTTGTACAGCTGTGTGAAGGTATTTAGCACAACTGAAATATATACAAGATGATAAGGTGGTAAATTTTATGTCACATGCATTTATCATAAACATAGAAAAAAAGGCCACCCAGAAGTTATAAAAATATTTTCCTATAATTTCTTCTAATATTTTCATCAGTTTTCACACTTAGTCCTTCAATCTTTTCCAAAAATTTTCTTTTTATATTTTTCCATGTACCTCATGCTGATTGAGTCTCTGTATATAACATGAGACACAGGTCACATTTTGTCATCACCCAGGGATTAGCAGAATGGCATCCCTTTAAAAACAAAACAACAAAAAGCAATATCTCTGCAGGGTGGAATTACGGATGACTCGTTTAACTTTTACTCTTTATTTTTAAAATTTCTGTAGAGCTATTAATTCTGCCATTAGAAACGAGATAAATCATCACTCTACTTGTATCTATGGATGAAAGGCTTAGTTATCAGTTAACACCTCAGCACCCATGAGGCCACAGTCAGTAGTAAGAGCAAAAACAGGAGATAACAACAACAAACAGCACCTCATGTACAAAGAATAATTTATAACCTGCCAAATGCTCGGTTCCTGGGACAGCAAAAGGGAAGTGATGGCGCATGTGAGCATACTGTGCACCAGATGGAACCAGGCGAGGGCGCACGTGAGCACAGACCGCGCACCAGATGGAACCAGGTGAGGGCGCACGTGAGCACAGACCGCGCACCAGATGGAACCAGGCGAGGGCACGCGTGAGCACAGACCGCGCACCAGATGGACCGCCGGGCATCTTACATGCAGGATCTGGCCTCCGCAACAATCTGCGTGAGAAGACGCCGGTGTCCTCGCTTCAGAGATAGAAGCATCAGCTCAGACCAGCGGACGCCCTGCCTAGGCCCACAGGCCGGCCAGTGGCTCCCAGGACCTGAGCCCAGGCCTGTCTGCTGAGGTGACAGCCTGCGGAGGCTGCATGCACTCCCTTTCACAGGGGCCTGCAAGGTTGGAGCTGTGTGACCCATTTCACAGATGAGGTGACGGACCCAGAGGGGTTAAGTTTCCTGCTGAAGTTCACACCTGTGGTGAGTGGTGATCCAGAGTGAGCCCCGCCCACCTGGTGCGGGTTGGCACTTGCCCCCTGCATGGTACCACCTCTGCCCTGCCTCACCCCATGTGGCTTCATCCCCTCCTCCTCTCCCCACGGAGGAGGGGGCGCAGGGCTGCAGACCGCTGACTACACGGCATCTGAGAGAGCTCTAATCCACAGGCCCCAAATATGTTGAAATACAACAGGAACTTACACCACCTAACACTTGGCCTTTTAGAGTGCTTTCCCTCACTGTATCTCATCTAACCCTCCAAATGGTCACATGAACTAGAAGGGACGATATCCTTTGTTTCTAGGAAAGCAAGGTCAGGGTGGTAGAGCGACTTGCTCAAGATGACACAGCTAACACGAGAAGCCAGCTTACCTAGCCTCGCCCTCGTCCGGGGCCCCTGCATCTGAGTGCGCAGCTCAGGTCTCAGGTGAAACTTCTTGGCTTCATCAACGAGGTCCCTGCACTGCAAACTGCAGCGGATGAAAGGCTGAAAGAGCAGGAGGAGAGTGAGCCATGGCTGCTTCAGGAGGGCTGCCGGCAGGGACTAGGCCGTGGGTTTCCAGAAATGATTTAAACAAGATTTGTCCTGAACAGATGTCACAGGGTTCAAAGGTAGGGGAGGGGACGTGACCGGACTGTCAGGAAGGAGTTACATGAGAGTCTGAGAGGAGACACTAAGCAGCTGGCAACCCCTTAAGGTGAATGACTGGGAAGGCGTCTGTGATGAGCTTCCAGAGCCGGGCTGGGCCAGCCTCACCCACACTCTACAGACCAGTGGTCTCCAGGGTGGTCCCGGTAACACTTGTGGAGAAAGTCAGGAAACGCCTCACAGGGAACTGAGGCTGAAGAAACACTTGTAAACAAACATGACAGGACCCAAGTTGATGTGAAACGCATCAAACTCCTTTCAAGTTGACCTTTCCAGAGATCAAAAATAAAGAGACTTGATAAGGAAAGTGTCTTTTCCAAGGCAGTATGAAAAGAATGTTTTTTTTGCCTTGCATTTTTAAAAATTTACTTATTTTTAATTGAAGGAGTCACTTTACATGAGTCAGTCATAGGTTTACCTATGTCCCCTCTCATGGAACAAATTTTTTTTGGAAAAATTTTTTTAAATGGAGAAAGGGAAAAAATTTATCATCCAATACTGCTATGCAAAATAATGAGGGACTTGTCAAACAAAAAGAAAACAAAGCACAAAATTAAATTAAGCCACAGACTTTCATTTCTGCTGGGAACCTGGCTTGCCCAGTGACCGCCTGCAGACCCCTGCACTGCGCACATCCCAGGCAGACGGGCCAGGCCCCCAGGGATGCTCGTGCCCCTAAGGGGACCAGCTCTGGGCGCAGGACCAGCTGCACAGGCGCCCCCGTCCTGGCAACTCACCTCAGTGTCTATGACGTCTGTGATGTAGCGGGGGGTCAGCAGGGGCATCCGGACGTACTGCAGCAGGTCCGGCAAGGACCCCTCCCGCTCCTTCTTGGCGTGCTTCACCCAGTTGATCACAGCCTCAAAGACCGGCTCTTCAGAATCTACCTGCAAGCGTGGGACACACTGTGGGGGTGCTCTGGAGCTGCCTTCCATTCCCCTGCTCCCATCCCCCAGTAATTCCCATCTCCCAGAAGTAGTCAGACACAACCTGCTAAGACCATGAGAAGAGTTGAGTCAGCATGGGAGAAAAACATCTAAGAGAGGGGGCACCTAATAGACCATCAGCCACAAATCTGCTTTTAATTCAGAATTTTCTCCGTTCCTGAATTTTTTTCTGGTCATTCCTGAAACTTGAGCAGGCGAAGGGGAAACCTGCTGCCCTATTCAAACCTGGCTCTCAGGACACATTTATTCACAGGTGTTGTTTAAGGAGGTCCAGGCTTGCTCCCCAACTCCTCAGCCAGGCCTGCGAGCAGGAACTTCCCTTACAACATCGCAAGGAATGCGAAATCTTCAAAGCACCATCAATTAGCATTTGAGTGACTACGCTGTACTGGGTACCATGCAATCTGAGATGACACATACGATTAATCTTTTGGGAACTGAGGTCTGAGCCCCATGTGACAGGCGCGATATGAAACCTCGTCCCTGGATGGGTACTAGGTGCAGTGGCACCAGGACTCGCAGGACCCACACCCGAGGACCAGGCCTGTGTCCTCCAGTGGCCCGGGACTCTGCCTGTCCTGAGAGCCTCAGAGTGTGGCAGTGCCCAGAGAAGCCATTCTGGGGGCTTCTCCCAAGAACTGAGGAGACAGAAAATGCTGCCGAACGTTCACTCATTTGATGGGTTTGCCAAACACCTACTAAGCGCCAGGAACTGCTCCAGAGGGACAAGTCAGACAAGAGCCTTCCTCGTGAGCGGGGAGATAACTGTTAAGTCACAAAAACGAACAACCCCACTTTGTCATCATATACCAAGGAGGAAAAGTCCAGGGCTGGAGACAGACTGCCTTGACGATGAGGTTTCTTTATGCAGACTGCCGGGGCAGGGAAGGCCTCCCTGTGGGAGCTGTAGGTTTCAACCTGGCGGAGGAGTGCAGTGAGCCTCAGCAGACAGGGGGCGCCTGGAGAGGCCCTGCACCCGCACTGTCCAGTACAGCAGCCAGGGGCTCCAGGGGCTCCAGGGGCCGTGGCATCATTGATTCAGTGAAGCTAGAACTGAAAATCCCGCTTCAGGAATTCCCTGGCAGTCCAATGGTTAGGATGGTGCTTCAGCTGCCGGGAGCCTGGGTTCGATCCCTGGTCTGGGAACTGGGAGCCTGAAAGCTGTGCAGTGCAGCTAGGAAAAACAAGGTCTCAGTCCCACTGGCCACACTTCACAAGTGCTCAAAGCCACCAGTGCTTGGGGCCAGTGAACTGGACAGCACAGACAAGGGCCTTTCCATCCTCACAGAATGCTCTACTGGACGCCTGGGGGATGACAGAGCCTGGTGTGGCGGGATGAGTGAGGGAGGTGACAGAAAAGGTTAAGCTGCAGAAGCAAACCCAGCACCAGAAGACTGGATTTTCCTCCAAACCGTGAAAAGGCGTCAAGCAGGTAGGTGACAGGACCACACTGATGTTTCGCCAAGGTTACTCTGGCGACTGTGGGAGGTTGGTTTAGAAGGCTGCATGCCGGGAGTCCGGTCAGGGGCCACCCGGGGCCCGACAGGCAGAAGGCGGTGAGGTCGAGACAACGGCAGGGCTGGCAGGCTTTGCATGATGAGCTTACAGGGGGTCAGGCGCACCCCATCTGCCGATGGGCCAGACACAGGGGAGCGTGCAGAAGAGTGGCCGTGCCTGTTAACGAGCTTCGGCTTTGGCAAGGACGACAGGCTGATAGCTCTGAACAGCTGAGTGCTGGAGTCTGACACAGTCTAGGTTTCAATGAGATACATCTATTGAAAATGGGTTTTTCCATCATAAGCAGAGATCCTTGATTGTACTCAAGACGGAATAAACTAGCATCGCAGAGAAACAGCTAAACTGAGAGGAAATGCCCAACATTAAGGCTTCACTATAGAGAAAATTTCTCTGCAATAAATTTTCACAGAGAATTCTTTTATGTATCAGCCAACATTAGAACAGCCCTATGTACTAAGTACAACTATTTTCTGCACTTTATGGGAGAGGAATCTGAAGATCAGTGGTTAGGAACACACGCCACTCAGCCAAAATCAAACTCCAGCGTGACTCTGAAGCCCATGTTGTTTTAAACAACAGGACACAACTGCCTCCGTTGTTTCAAGTGCTATTGTTTTATATGCTCCAGAGGAAGCGATAGTTAGCAACAGGCTCAGACATCTGGTTCCTGCTTCTGGCTGGCATGTGAAAGAGAAAAAAATGTCATTTGTTGAAAAAAGCAAAGGCCATTCTCGCCAGATACTTGAGGAAGATGGTACAGCAGAGTTAATCCTGGCTTCTCAAGAGGTTAGCTCTCGGCCCTCCCTGCTCCATCCGTTTCACTGCACAGTCCCCAGGTTAGCTCGCTGCCCTCCCTGCCCCATCCGTTTCACTGCAGTCCCCACTGCTCTAAAATGAAGGCTCCCTGACTCGGCTGAGCAGAAACAGACCAAGAGGAGGCCGGCCCCCGCCTCCTGCTTCGAGAACAGCCAGGGGGCAAAGGCAGCCGAGCTCTGCCCCGAGCTGTGCGTGGGTGATGACTCATCTCAGAATCCTGGAGACAGTTCTGAGCATTAAATAACATCTTAAAAGGCCAAGAATGGTACCATGAGAATGGAAACCCCAGGGTACAAGGCTTTTGGTCTATTTTGTCCATCACTGGATCCCCAGCCCAGAACTGCTCTGGGCATTCAGAACAACTCAATAAACACTTGACAAATGAGCCAGGAGTTGAGTTACTTTATGAGTGTTCGAAGCAAAGTTTACATCTGCGGGGCTCCTTCTACCACCAGTCTGGTGTCCTGTGTGAGGACCCAGCTCCCCCTGTGCCCCACGGGCAAGAACAGGTGAGAACAGAAGGTCACAGACAACAGAAGGTCACAGACACTCGGCCCGAAGCCTTTGCAGGAGCAGCGTCTTGGGCAGACGTGAACCACGTCAGACTGGACGTCACTCCTCTAGTCAGAAATGAGGGTGTGGACGTGCCCCAATCAAGTTCCCTCAGAAAAGTCACCTGGCAGAGGTGTCAACACCAGGTTGGGTAAACGCTAAGAGATATACTGAAGATTTGTTATTCCATGAAAATCCTAGTTTTAACAAAAAAAACCAGGGAGTAATCATTTGCTTACAAAATATATTATAGACTTTAACAAATTACTTTTCTAGCACTTAAGAGGTTCAGTCAAACTTTCTTTCCAATATATTAATACCTCTTGTTTATACTGAGGTGCCATAAACTTCTGGAATCCAGTCATCTAAAGTCATTTTTCATTGTTATTTGAGAGGATCGATGGTTCCTCAGGGGGGGAGCAAAGCCCCCAGATGGACGCCTCCCCAAGAATGAGGCTCTGCTTGGTGCTTCCAGAAGCTCCTAAGGGGAGAGCTGGGTGGCCAAGATGGATGCCGGCCTCGGCAGCACGACTGCCCTGCTGCACACACTCAGAGTCCCCACCTAGCTACAGACCTACACGCAGCCACCAAGCTTCTCCCTGCGGGGCTGCGTCCCTGGGCGCGGGGCACAGGCCGGTGGGACACCAGCGCTACCGCACGCGGCCAGCAGGACCCTCCACGCCCAGAGGTGCTGACCACTGCGCTCCAGGAACTCTCCAACTTTCTGTTCCGTCCTTCTTGATCTACCTCCCCTACCATCTCATCTAGACCCAGAAGGTTTAGTCTTCTTTCTTCTTCCTCACTTTGAACAGGCTCATGATTCTCCCAACACTCTGTCATCATGTGCGTCTCTTGGTTTGTCTCCACTACGACACTGTGAATTCCCTGAAGACTGTGCCTTACTCACTCTCAGCTCCCCAGCACCCAGCGCGTGACTGCTGCATGGGAGACATTCTCAGTACATGTTTCAGAAGTGAATGGGTAACAGAGACATATTCTACAAAAAACCTACTTAACTTCCCATTTCTGCTTATTCCATACTGTTTAATAGTGACTCTTAACCACTGGGATCACAGATTTCATTGAGGAAGAAGTGAACTCCCTCCTGTAAACATGCATATACATTTGGCATATGATTTCAGGGACACGTGCTGAAACCTCAGAGCTAATGTGGACGCATGACTGAAAGCCCTGCTATAGAAGCACAGTGGAGCCATCTTGCTTTTTGGTCTTTGGCCCAGTCCTGAAGAGAGCTGATGCCAAGCAGGTAGGTACCTGAATCTCATCGCACTTGATGAGCTTTTCCACCTCTCCTTGGCTGAGAAGAATGAACTCTTCATGCTGTACCACTTCAGGAAAATGCTTCTGGCTAAAAACCTCAGCTGCTTGCATCAGGTCAACACAGTTGTGAGTCTCAGCGAAGTCCCGGATGCCCAGGCAGTTGGAAGGGTCCAGCTGGCTTTCCAAGAACTCGCAGCAGGCTTGCTTCACGCCTAAACAGACACAGACAGGTCCTAAGGACGCTTGGCGGGGAACGGGCCTCAGTCCCTGGGTCACAGTCTCTCTGAGTAGGATTAGAGGGACGCTGGCTCAATGCCTAAGAATTGGTTTAGAAATTTCATACTTTGGGAATTCGAACCCTATTTCTGTCTTATTTGCTATGCAGCCTTTAGCAAGGCCTTTATAAATGCGTGCTGCAGCCTTAAAACAAGTACAGCAGGACGGATTGTGTTTATGGACACTGCCACAATCAGACAGACATGCCTGTAAAACTCCTGGGAGTCAAGCTATGAAACCAACTGTCATTCAGCACAATGTACCTAATTCCTACTCCACAGGGAAACTTTCACTGTCTCGTATTTCTCTAACTGAAAAACTTGAGTGTAACACTGGTTTTAGAGCCGTGCGCTAGTTCAAAGGCCGCACACTGCTTCAATCATGTTCTCGAAACTGAAAATGACAGAAGCAGAGCCAGAGGCTAGAGCAGGTCGGCACCTGGGAGGGGAGCCATGCCCGGTCCTGTGAGACCCTGCACTTCACCTTCGTGCGTCAATTTAAGTGTTTAGCAGATGATTTATATGGTTCAGGAGGTTCAAGGGTCCATGGGGGGGGTCCCCCAGCCTCCTTACCCACCTGGGCACCTGCTGTAGCGCCCCTCCATGGGGGCAACGACTTGTGGCTGTGTCTTATGACCACCCACAGGACGGCTGTGCACACGGACGGAAGGAAAGGCCTCCGCTAGGCCCTCCAAACAGAAAGCACGCGCTGTCTTTACTAAGGAGCCAGAGACGCACACCTGGAGGCTCCTCTACACTGCGACCAACATCTCAGCTTCTCAGCCACAGGCACTGAGCCCGAGGCCTGCCGTCCCCCTCATTCCCACGATTAAGCTCGTATCACGACTGTAAGCGTCTCCAGGGGTGTGGGAGGAACAGCTCCCAGGAGCTGTGGGAGGAACGCCTTCGGCCTGTACCTTTCAGCTGGAGCAGGCAGGCCGCGGGGAGCAGCTCCTGGACGTTCTCCACGGTCACGTGCACGGTCTCCGTGTACACAAAGTCCAACAGGATCTCCATGGTCGAGGCGGTTAGACCTTGAATGTCCACATACGGTTTCCCCTTCTCTGAGAGCTGAAGGTGAAAAGGGCGCGAAAGCAATTCAAGATTAAGGCGGTCTTGTACTCCAGCACTTGAAGGGCCGTTAACAATATTAACTGCATGCACCTCTTTGACAGACAAGGGCGGCTGCCTTGACTGTGCCAAGCAGACGCAGCGTGTGTCTGCAGCTTCTCAAGGGGGGGAGCGCTGTGTGACCCAAGAGCACACAGAGGTGACACCTTCCGAGAATACCAATTTTACTTGTGAGTAACTTAATATGCTACTCTCATGTTAAAACAAATACAGACATGGAACAGAACCTCAAGTTCCATGAGCATGCCCCCAGTGTCCATGGGCTTTGCAGATGAAACGTGAACTTTCATCTGAGTTCCGGCTGCAGACCCTCCAGGATGAGCAGCGTCCCGCCTGTCCTGAGACTGCATGCTGGCCACCCTGAGGGCGTCCCACTGTTCCACTGAAAACAGATGGGTTGTTTGACACTTCCTCCAACACTGGCTTGATTCTCTTTCGGGATTACTGAATTACTGGTGGTACATTTAGTCTAGACTATATTCTTGGCGTTATGAGTATAGCTGAGGCCAGATAAGATAGAAAATGATTTGTCTAAGGGTGGAAATCTTCAGCTTTACAGGATAGTAACTATCTGAAAACTGGTTACCTTATGAAAGTTTTACTACATCCTAGTTTACAAATTTCAATTACTTAGAAAACTCCAATAGATGTCCATTATAAACTAAACATCTTTATCAACTTCGATTCCTTCATCAGTCCAGAATAATAATCAAAAAGTATTCTCTAACAAAGCCAAGAATAAAATAAATCCCCCAAACCAAAAAATGTCACCAGTACATTACTGTGGAAAAACATCTTACTAACTCTAAGTACTTACGAACAGAAATATGTAAGTACATTCATGTCAGGAGTTTCTTAGTCAGTAAACTATATTCCCATTAGCCAAATAGTTTAAATATGTAAATGAGTTTACTATCTAAGAGCTTACAGCAACTGCAGTCTTTCACTTCACAATTTTTACAGAGTGCCTCTCATTTACTATTATTTCACCTAATGGTCACAGCAACCTAGTAAGGCAATTAGGTCTAATGTCACTGCTGTTTAAGACACAAAGGGTCTAAGCTTCAGAGAAACAACATGACTTAACCAAGGTCTTAAGTATCAATAACAAGAGAGACTGAAGCCAGGCCTCCTGCCTCACCCTGTGCTAGTCCAGCGGCAGCACACTTGTGGGGAAACTGAGAGCCGGAGGGGAATGAAGACACCGCCAAGCCTGATCATTCTGTTCTCCAGACAGCCTAGTGAGGCGAGATGGTCGTTAGGGGTCACACAGAATTTCTAAGAGAACGGAACCTAAAATCCAGGTCTCTGGACCCTTCTGTTTAAATCATTTAGCCTTAAAAATAAACTCAAGGGTATAAAGAACAGTCTGGAGGTTCTTAAAAGACTAGAAATAAGAGTGCCCATATGATTCAGAAATACTGTTTCTGAGCATATTTCCAGAAAAGATGAAACCTTTAATTTGAAAACATACATGCACTCCAGTGTTCATGTATGTTTATAAATAGCAGCACTATTTATAATAAATAGCCAAGACATGAAAGCAACCTAAATGTCCACCAACAGAAGAATAAAAAAGATGTGGTACATACGTGGGACACACACATATGGAATATTACTGTCATAAAAAAGTAATAAAAAATAATGCCATTTGCAGGAACATGGAAGGACCTAGAGATTATCACATTAATACTAAGTCAGACAGAGTGAAACAGATGAGGGATAAAGTGAAATAAAGAGCAACAAAATTTCAATTCCACAGTAAATGAGTCATAGAGATGAAATACACAGGGTGGGGAATAAGTCAGTAATACTGAAATAACTCTGAAGAGTGACAGATGGTAACTAGACTTGTCTCGGTGATCATCTTATGTTGTATCGGATTACTAAATCGTGCACCTCAAACAGTACTATAAGTCAGTTACACTTCAGTTGAGAAAGACATGAACCATTCAGCGTTTTCTTGCCTGATGTCAGTTTTTAGAGGAAGACTACAAAATCCTGGTGAGAAAAAATGAAAAGGGAGTTCTTTTTCAGACGTGCAGAGAAAGAGTGAAGACAGGACGCACACCGGGTGACGAGTCCTTCATGCTTCTTGCTGGCGGCCAGGTGACACTCTCCTCGCCCAGTTAAACACCAGCGCTTCTGGTGCTCACAGGCAGACGCTGTGGGAGACAGTACAGGACAGGATCTGCAGTGTCACCCTGCACAGGGTCCCTTTAAAGCTACCCTGGATCCACGGGGCCAAATGGTCAGGCTTCCACATTCTCCCTTCCAGCCATGTGGCTGAGCACCGGCTCAGCATCACACGCGACTGGCTTTACGAGGAAAACATCAAAATCAGAGTCAAGTTACTGGAGAAGGGAATGGCAAACCAAGTTAACTTAGGATTAAATCCTCTCTACCATTTACAAGCTGTAAGGCATTCGTATCTGAGACCTCGTTTCTTCACTTGTAAAATCAGATGGTGACAACTGTCTCTCGGGTGAGTGGGATAGGCGGTCGTCTAAGCATCTGGCCGGTGACCGTCATCATCATGACACGATTACCATGACGAAGTGCATCAGCCTTACGTACAATACAGATAAATGACATAATCAAGATAATTTATTTAAAATAAAAAAACCAAACTTGCAGCCCTGGAAGCTGAGCACGCTCTCCCCCACTCAGCTCCGAGTCCCTCAGCAGCTGGGCGTCTCGCCAGGCAATCCCTAACTCGGGCTTTTTCCTAACACTGTGCGAGCACTGTCTTTTTTCCTGCCAGGCCAGCCTGTTCCTAACTCCCTGGTTAAGCACTTGTGCTCCCAAGTTGGCATCTTTCTCCTGGTGATGTTTCGTGTGCCCACACAGCCAGGTGCCAGTCCTCTGTCACCCACCTGCAGCTGCACTAACGCTCCCCTGGGAGAAGGAGGAAGCCTGCTTTTCCTCACACAGGGCAGAAAGGAGTGGGATGAGGATGGACTCTCGCTCCTCTTTCCTTCCCTCCTCCCTCTTCCCCAGTATGCTCTTTAAAATGTTAAACTTTAGAAGAAAGAAAACAGGAAAACAAATTAAAACATTGGTAAGTAAAATCCAGTAGCTGACATCTGTGTTTGCTACATGTTGGACGTTGTTCTAAGCACGTCACGTGTAAGTTTCTCAGGTAATTGCCACAATAACCATATCAAATTGTGTACTACTGTTATTCCTCATTCTGAAAAGAGGAAACTAATGCACAGTCAAATGGCAGATGTTATCCAGAGTCTGCCATTTAACACCAGACTATAGAAATTCACAATTATATGGTTCCACCTGTGAGATGATTCACCACGTACCTCACTGGTGAACATGGCACAGAAGTAATCACTGCAGGCAGCCAGCACAATCCGGTGGGCAGGGAAGTCCTTCTGTTCCACTCTCAATGTCACATCACAGAGGGTATTGCTCTTCCTGAGGGAGTTCATGGAATTGAGGATGGATTTAGCATGAGTATTTGTCATTATGTCTTTGGGAGCCATAATGCCTCTCATCAAACAATATGGAGAGAGAATGAAAGGGATCCTTGGATTCTGTAAGTACAAGAAACAGAACCAATGAGCATATGTGAAGGCCTGGGGACACTAAATATGTTCAGTTAGCTTTACAAACGAAGGCGGCTCCATCAGACTCAGACATCCACAAGCAGAGAACACTCCTCTTCCTGGCATTACCAACACAACCAGCCACTGATTCCCCTCACTAAGTCTGATCTCTCCTTCCTCGGAATTCCCCTTGTCGTGGAGTGCCCAAACCACCTGGCATTACTGTCATCAACACTCTACTGTAAGAAGAGCGAAACTATTCCTTTCTCACCTATCTTCACAAGGTTGCTATCTCTCATGATAAAAATCAGAAGGTACAATGTCTTAAAGGTGTGGTATCACTATTTTTAATACCCTATACTTTGGCCACCTCATGCGAAGAGTTGACTCATTAGAAAAGACCCTAATGCTGGGAAGGATCTGGGGCAGGAGAAGGGGACGAGAGAGGATGAGATGGCTGGATGGCATCACCGACTTGATGGACATGGGTTTGGGTGGACTCCGGGAGGTGGTGATGGACAGGGAGGCCTGGCATGCTGCGATTCACAGGGTCGCAAAGAGTTGGACACGACTGAGCAACTGAACTAAAAGGAGATTAAGCAGCTGAATATTTATAGAGAGTGGGGACCCAGTTTTATCTATATATATTTCCCTCCTAGCATTAAGTAACAGAATGCAAGAAAGGAACTGTGTATTCAACCTAGAGCAAAAAGCCAGTATCAGTGAAAATAAACTTTTTCTAAAGAAGCACCCAATTAATTATTTATGATGACTTTCAACTATATCTGGGTTTCTTCTTAAAATGAAACTTCAAATGAAGATCCAATGCATGCCTGCATGCTAAGTCACTTCAGTCATGTTTGACTCTTCGACCTTATGGACTGTAGCTCGCCATGATCCTCTGTCCATGGGGATTCTCCAGGCAAGAATACTGGAGTGGGATGCCATTATCCTTCTCCAGAGGATCCAATACCTACAATGGATAATGGAGACTATGCAAGCTTAAGCTATTGAAGTTCTATAGAAGGTCTCCCTACTCTATTAGTAAACATTCATGAATATTAAGAAATTAATATTTGCAGTAATTCTTCTATGAGAGAATTACTGGGATAGAAAACGTATCAAAACTCTACTACTAATTTTATGACCACAGCCAGTCACTTGTAACGTTCTCTTGTACGCATAAATTAAATGAACTCAGTAACAGGCTACGTGTTAAAAAATTAATAGAAGTAACTTCTTGATTTCTGACAAGCTTCAGTTATTATTTTATTTTTGATTTGCTTCAAGGTCAATTTCTGGGAAATGAAACTGGAAGGTTGGAAGGTTACTAAGAGAGTCTGTCTTATGTGGAATCAAAAATTTTCTGAAAGGATCCGAGAAAATTAAATCAAACTATGGTTTTCAAAAATTCACAAGTCACAAGCATAGTTTTATACGAATAGGGAAAACGAGACCCTAAATCCTCATCTACTCCCGTTTACAGGTAGCGTACTATTCTATAAGCGCTCCAACCACTCCACAGGATCCATTTTACAGGAAAGGAGGTGGTTCATCCAGGCATAAGAGATCTACAGAAAGACCTCGTTCCGTCACCTTCGTTCCCACTCTGGAGACCGAGAAAGGCCCGCACGGACGCCCCTAGACGTGCGGACCTTGGGGCGGCGGGTCGGAGCCGGCTCCACCCGTCGGAGCGACCCGGCCCCGGCGTGCGGCCGCGCGCCTCCCGGGTCCCCAGCAGCGCCCCGCCCCGGCGCCGGCGGTCCGGGCCCCGCGAGCCCCCGCTGGACGACAGCCTCCAGACGGAGGTGGCGGCGCTCGGCGCCTGGAGGAGCTGCCCGCCCGCCGCCCGCGGGCCACTCACCTGCGCTCCGGCCCGCGGGGGAGGGCGCGGGGCGAGCGGGCGGCCGGGAGGTGCCCAAGCGCCGCCGCCCCGACCGGAGGCTCCGGCGCCGCGCCCGCGGCCGCGCGCCGTGATGACGCCGCGATGACGCCACGCCGCCCGCGTCCCGTGCCCGGCCGCCGCGATGACGCCACGCCGCCTGCGTCCCGTGCCCGGCCGCCGTCAGGTGACCGCGGGCGCGCCGGGCGGGGCCCCCGAGACCGCGGACCCGGGCCTCGAGGCGCGGCGGCCCGCGAGGAGCGCCGAGGCCTCCAAGGTAGGGAGCCGGCCGCGGGGCGCCCCACCTGCCGGGCGCGCAGGCGCCCTCTCACGGGAGGAAGCCGGCCGCGGCGTCGCGTCGCCTCCCGGGAGTCCGCAGCGGCCGCGCCCGCGGCCTTCTCCGCGTCACAGGCGGGCCCGCCGCGCGCCTCTGCTGCCCGCCCTGCCGCGGCCCGGGGGCGCGGCGCCGCCGCGAGGCTGCGGACGGCCGCAGGCTCCCGGGCTCCTCCGGCGCGCTGTCCGCCCTGCGGCCGTTCACAGCTCCTGGGTGCGAAGGTTCCGCTCGGCGTTTTGCTCCTGACGGGTTTTGGCGCACTCACCTCAGCGCCCGGGAAGGGAGTGAGGTTCCTGGATACTGTTACTGTGAAGGTTCAAACCGGATGTGTTTGAGTGTACCGTTTTCCCCTGTGGTGCCTTTGCTTCTTCGGGGATAATAAAACTGTGGCCAAGCGGGTAGCAGTCTAATTTTATGTAGTGTTTCCGTCTCTCACGTAGTATCTCTGATCAAAAATTCTCTTGATTTCCATATTTCTGAGTGCAAGATTGATACAGGTTTTATTCGGGGCGTTTTGGAAAGTTCGCCAGAGTGATGAACGCAGATACTCTTTAACAGCGATTTTCTGGGTGTATCTGTCCTTTGTATGTTCTCACACACATGAAAAAGGATGTGTGTACAAGGTTGTTTGTAGATTGGATTGGGGACTATTTCAGTAACGTGTGCTGCATCCATACAATTCAATACCACGAAGCTGGGAACAGTGTGTGTACTTTGCCATTAGTTGTGTAGGAGGGTTAGGAAAGATGTAGTCATATTTGCCAGTATACGTATGAAAATTGCAGTTGGAAAGATACAAAATGGAGTAGTGACAAATTTCTTTGGAGAGAGGAACTGGTCGTTTGCGAGACAGGGTGGGATTTTCCCCTCTACCTATTTTTGTGCCTTTTGATCTTTACATCATGTGGACTTAATGTATGTATAATTTAAATAAAAATAATCCCTTCTCTTCTGACTGCAGAATAGCATCTAGATGCTTTAATGGTATTGCTTAATTCCTGGCTGCAAAACTAAGAGCTTTTCCAGATATGAGAAGGAACTGAATTAAAGAGGCTTTGGTTTAGAAAAAGCCCTCTCCTTTTCCAGAGAAGTAAAAGATGGAGAAACTCCCAGCAAGAAAGCCAAGACACCAAAGGAACTAGTCAGGCTTCTGTTTTCTTCAAGGGTACAGCCCTAACATGTCTTGAGTCAAGTCATGGGGACACCGTCCTCATGTGAGAATATTTCTCAAATTTGGATATCTGACTCGGTCCCCTACAGCCTAAACTGATTCTCAGTTCTTAGGTCCATTGCTGGAAGGCTGTGTGTGTCTGGATGAGGTAAATGGATCAGTCAGGTTCCACACATTGCCCTGCCTTTGTGTTTGGACTCCTGGGATGACTCTGGGTGCTGACAGCTACTGAAGGGCTTCAGTAAGGGAAACATGGATGTGTTGTGGAGTTCGACATCAAGTCCACCGGATGTGGGTCAGATCTTGAGACCAGTCAGGCAGAGCACACTGCATTTTTGTGCCATCAGAGCCTGGCAGACCGGAGAATATGCCTCTTAATTACGGAGTGTAATCCCAGCAGGGTCCCAGCTGCTGCTTTGAAATTCATAATGAATTTGCTCCCAGCCCTAGCTCATGCTCCCAAGGGCTGGTCCCTGGTCCTGACTGAAGATAAGGCAGATACTGAGGAAGTCCCTGGGGAGACGGGACTCCTTTGTTGGCAGGTTTTGGGTCAAGGACTTCTCCAAACATAGGGCATTGCTGAATCTTTCTTAGATTGCAGGGCAGTAGACGGTAACAGCTAGAGATGAGTCTCTTCCCTAATCGTTTACCTGATTGAAGAGGGCAGAGTCAGAGTCTCGGCTCTTACTCTTGGCTTTTCTTAAGTCAGAACTCATCACTCTTCTCCGGTAGTGCCCTCAACAAGCGTTTGGGAAATGAGTGAACCACAGCATGCAGTTGGAGAGGAGTGTGACACCTGCTACTAGTAGCAGAGTTGGTGGCGGAGGCCGGGCAGTCAGTCAGGAGTTTTAGATGATCCACGGCTTTGGAACCTGGGGTTTAAGTCAGATCTGACCCTGGATTCAGATACTCTGATCCTGCCATCTTGTGAAAAAGTCTTGGTCTTTTAGGGCCTTAACTTTTTCATCTGTGGAATGGGATACTACTACCTACTTAATAGGGTTAAAAGTAAAAACATAAAATGACATATGGAAAGTACAGAGGATTTCCCTGGTGACCCGGTGGAGGGTCAATGCAGAAGACACGGGTTCGGTGTCTGGTCTGGGAAGACCCCATGCACCACAGAGCAGCTAAGCCCCTGCACCCCAACTACTGAGCCTGTGCGCTAGAGCCTGGGAGTCGCACCTACTGAAGCCTGTATGCGCAGAGCTTGTACTCTGCAACAGGAGAAGCCCCCCAAACCAGAAGCCCGTGCAGTGAAGAGTAGCCCCGCTTGCTGCAACAAGAGAAAGCCTGCACATGGCAACGAAGATCCAGCACAGCCAAAAATAAACTACAAAGAAGATGCTCAGTAGATGTCCTCGCTTAGACGCTTTCCCTGGTCCTGTCCAACAGCAATGAGGAAACATACACACAGGGCCTCACCAATAGCTGTGCCCCACTGATGAGTTATGAAACAACTTAGTGGGTCAGAACCAGCACTAAAAAAACTGTAGGCATTCTCTGTGCTGGGAGCACTGGTGTCACTTAACTAGGGACTGCCAGGGAGGCCTCCCAGCATTTTTTAAGCGAAGTAACTTGGGGCTGATACCAGATACAGCTCATGCTGTGGTGTTCCATGTAATGTGAGAGCTGTACCTGTGTATGCTACACATCCAACATGGTCCTACAGATGGACCCCCCCCCCCCCCGGCGCAGCGCCTGGTCAGGTCCACGTATGCCTCAACACGCAGTCTTAGAAGTCTTGGAGCTTTTACCCTCTATGCTCCAGGTCTCCGTTGCCGGGCAGGCTTCTCTCGAGTTGTGGCACGCAGGTCTCGTTGTGGTGGCTTCTCTTGCTGCAGAGCAAAGGGATATGGGATCTTCCCAGGCCAGGGATTGAACCTATGTCCCCTGCATTGGCAGGTGAACTCTGAACCACTGGACCACCAGGAAAGCTTGCCATCATAAGATTTTTAATTTGTAGCAATCTGGAGTCCGTTTGGTTTTATGTTTCCCTGATTAGCACTGGAGACAGAGATCTGTGAACCTCATTCAAATTTTTTAAAAGGATCATTTATTCACCTGGTTGTTCAAACTTGACTGCTGAAGTGAATCCAACTCTATAACTTGCCAACACTCCCATGTGATACCTATATTAGCTCACGAGTGACCAATGCAGGTCTTTTGTATCCAGTGGACAGAACTCGTGTCAGGCTGAGGACAATCTGCAAAGGTTCAGAAGAGTGTGGAGTAACCTCTCGATGAGACAGCTTTAATCACAGCAGTTTCAGAAGACCTGAAGTCTACAGTATCTTGTGGCGGACTGTTGATGTTCATGCAGCACCTTCTCGTTCCAGAAGGCTGCCACAGCACACTGACTGCCCAGGGAGCGTCTGTGTCCCGAGTGGAGACAGGCACAGCGGCCTGCAGGAGCAGACCCTGGGCTCAGTCAGGCTCAACTGGCCCGCCCACACCCACCTGCAGCACCTGGGGTTCAGACTCATGCCTCAGCAGAATCTGGAACGACTGCTGGCCTCAGTCCTCTGAGTTACAAGCGAAGAACGGAGACCACACAGGTCACAGAATGCCGGGTGTCTTCTGTACTTTTATTATCATCATAGTCTTTGCATCAAGATACATAGCAATGATAGCAGGTTTCTTTTTAAAGCTTAGTATTAAATATTAAATATCTTTCCCCACTTTTAATTTTACATTACTCTGCCAAGAAAAAATTAAAACTCAAGTTATCTGAAGCCTGGACACACTTCCATGATTAGCCGGGCTGTGTAAAAGTTGGTGGCTTTGTTTTTCCTGCTATGTGAGCAGGCCCAGGCCCTAGAAAGATGGGACCAGGTTATAATTGTTTTCGAAAAGTGTGCTACAAAAACGGATGGCCTGTGATAAGCCAGGTTACAAAGTCAGGACGAGGGTGAGAGAGGGACAGTTTCTTCCAGAAACGGAATTTCTGAAGAGTCCCAGTCCATTGCTTTTCCCCAGAATGGTGCAAGGAGGGTTCAGAGCTCACGTGAGCATCCCAGCCCCACCCTGTGAGGGGGTGCTGGGGGCAGGGTGGCCGGCCTGCCCTCCCCCACCTTTCTCAGCGAGGGAATGGAGAGTTTATTGCCCAGTGAGTGTGAAGTGGGCTGAAGCTTGGAATTCTCTAAGAGGTTTCTTCTAGAAACAGACAACTCAGACTCTTCCTCTCACTTCAGCAAAGACGTTATTTTAAAAGCACTTGGGAAGTTCCTCCTGCGCCCTTGGGGGGCGGCTCAGAGGAGGGAGTCGTCAGTACAGCCCCCTTCCAGGCCATATCGGAACTCCTGAAGGTTGGAGACCCCGTAGAAGTGGACGAAGGCGGCCGCCACCACCAGGACATGGAAGATCTGATGAGACTGGAACTGCGGGGACAAGAAAGGAGCTTCAGGGCGACGCAAGGAGGCCTGAGGAGGCGAGAGGAGGCACTTGCCTCTTCTAGTTCCTCCGCAAATGTTCTGCACCGTAAAACTGATAAATTTCTTGTAGGAAAAGAAATGTGTAAGTCCTGTCAGGGATTCGCCCACCTACATGCACCGGTGTGAGCGGGGACACGAGTCACCCAGACGTCACTTGTCTCTGACTCCGCCCTCTACTGTGGGGCGGTCTCACCACCACAGCCCTGCAAAGAGTCGTTTCTTACCCATATGTCAAATTTCCCAGGGAAGAAGCGCTCAGGAATGCGTGCAGCATAGAGGCCGGCTCCAGTGATGTACATCACAGCCATGAGGAAGAACCAGCCCATCTGGCCCACCGTGGTGGCCTTGACGAAGCCCTCCGCGATTGTGAAGTGCATGGTGGGCACGACGCCGCTCAGGCCGAGCCCCAGGAACACCCCTGAGCAGACGGACAGAACTCGTCAGACATGGAGACGGCCCTGCTGCCCTGCTCTGACACGAGTTACTTTCTGGTGAACAGTACATGTTCAGGAAATTTTGCACAAGATGGAGAACCGTCATCAGATGCTTCTTCAATGTCCAGAATGGGAAGGAGGCTGGGTAAATGCTGACACAGCCATTCCCTCCTATGGAGGGCCAAGAACGAACATCCTGTGTTCTTTGTTATCTACTAAGCAGCCTAGGCGATCGTGTACGTCAAAACTCTGACGGCTGCCTGGGCTGCAAAGCTGAGATGGTGAGCCCTCAGAGATAAGCAGCCAGGATGAGCAGGACGGGCTTCCTATGAAGACCACAGAAGACTTAAGGAGTAGGACTCTGACCTCCAGAAGAGACAGACCCAGGTGGGAAGTCGTAAGAGAAAGGGCAGATGGCACCGTGCACACCAGGATCCTCCCCATGGCTGTAGGGCAGGGCTCCACCTCACCTCTGCGGACGCCCTGCGTGAAGCACCAGCCTGCACTTGGCTGGTGCCCGATGAATAGTTACTCTCTTAAATGAGGCTTAAACCACAGCGATGTTAAGTCTCAAGGGAGTGTAGCCTAGTGGCAATTGACGTGTGGCTGCAGTAAAGCTGGAGTCTGGACAAGACACCAGGAAGGGGCTCCTGCTCACAGCGAGTGCGTTCCTCAACACAGCTCACGCTCAAGGTGCTTTCTTTACCAAGCCAAGCCTTTCATGCCCTTAGGAAAAGAACTCCAGATGAGCTTGAGACTGTGCTTTGTTTGTTTCTTAACTTCCTCAAACCAGATATAAGAGTAGTCTTTCCCCCACTTTAATTACTGTCCTATTAACATTTCACTGAAATAGTATGAAACTTTCAGGGGAATTGAGCTTTGAAAATTCATGCTGTTTTTAAAGTTCTAAACATAGATGAGGGTCTGGGTGGGGGCCCAGGGCTGACCCCTTAGGATAAAGGTCCAAACACCTACAAGGGGTACGCCCTGTCTTGGACCCACCTGCTCTTGTCTGCCGGTGCTTAGGCGTGGCGAACCGGTCCCACTGCGCCACGATGATGGCGGAGATTCCCAGGACGCAGACAATGGAGAGGTAGATGAGCCGCGGCTGCGGGGAGCAGTAGAAGGAGTAGTAGAGCCAGGGCACGAAGCTGCCCATGATCAGCAGGGCGATCCCGGAGTAGTCCAGCCTGAAAGAGCCACAGAGCGGAACAGCCAGTGGGAGGGCGTGCCCCACCACTCTCAGGGTTGACACGAGCTCCTCACTCCCCTCACGGTCTGGCCTGTGTCCTGACTCAGAACCCACACAGTCAGGCACTCTTGTTTTGGGCACGTTTGAAGGGCATCCCTTTCCTCTGGCTGTCAACAGCCAACCCCCTCACAAACACTCAAACTCAGGAGCTCCATCCATCACAACCCAGCCAGGCCCCAACTTCCATGCTGGAAGGACTCTGAGTATTCCCCAGTTCTGACAGTTCTGAAACCAAAACCCTTGCAGTGGGAGTATTATGTACATACTATGAATGTATAAAGGGGTAGTGTGCTCTTGTGGTTGACTTTTTAATGATAAAAGTGAATTACTTGTTACTGGTCTTACTGAGAAAAACAAAGTAACGTGGCATCACCTCCAAAACCAAGAACAGCAGCAGAGACAAGCAGACAGAGGCCCAGGCTCAGTGCTGGGCAGGATGGACGGGGAGGGTGGGGAGGACAGAGAGGATGGGGAGGGAGGGGAGGATGGACAGACAGGACAGGCAGGACGGGCAGGACGGGCGCCTGGGGCTTCTGATAAGCTTTCCTGGCTGGTGGGTGGGCAGGCACGTGGGAGGCTGCGCCCTGACAGGAAGCCCCCAGTGCGGGAGAGCAGCCCACGGCACCGCAAGCCTCCGGACTGTGCTGCGCCAGGATGAAGTCTGCCCACAGCGAGGTCTGTCTGTGGAGGAGGCTGCAGTGAGAGTTTTCAGGAAAGACTTGAGAAAAGCTTCCTGACCCTCTTACACCCACGAAACATCAGGGAATCTTGAGGAGTTACTGGAGTTGCCGGGACCCCGCCAGCACGGGATCACAACAGCGCGTGGTTCTTCCCCACCACCACCCTTGTGACTCACTTGGAGAAAGTCCGCGAAACTTTCTCTGAGTGACAATAGACGGTGTGAAAGAGCCAGGAGAAGCTGAGGCAGAGCACGGCTCCCAGGAAGAACATGCCAAACACCACCTTCTCCTGCAGCGGGGCCATGAAGTACATGTTCGGCCTCAGCATGGTCAGGATCCCCAGGCAGAGGAACAGCACGAACCCTGCAGGGGGAGGGGAGGGGCCGAGGAGAGAGGGGGCACGCGCGGTGTGAGCGGCCCGACGCCACAGGCTGGGCCGTGGGCGCCCCGGGACCCAGACAGAGAGCCTCTATTGAAATGCTGACGTTTTGTTTAGACCGTGGCTCCCTGACATGGTGGAGCTGCCAGCACTGGGCTGGTTCTGACCACAGAGGATGTCGGCTCGCAACGTCTGCCCCGCTTGCATGCCATGAAGGGCCCTGTGAGCTCCCGGCAGTGTAGAGACCCCGCCAGCTCCCCGGTGTGTTTCTCCTTCCCGTGGACAAAGGCTGCAGAACTCCTGGGCAAGACGCAGACAAGCCCGATGTGCCCCGAGCCCTCACCGAGCAGGTGGGTCCAGATGTTGCCGGTCTCTGTGTGGATGCGGAAGATGCTCTTGAAGCAGGCGCGGAAGGAGGGCATGGGCGGCCGGTGGCCGTGAAGCAGGTAGTCGTTGTCCTTCAGCCAGTCCGGGAGCACATCGTACGGGATGACCCTCCAGCGCCCCTCCCAGACCTGCAACCACACGCACTCTAAGCGGGCTGGAAGCCACGAGCCTCCCCAAGGACGCTGGGTGCAGGAGAGCATCTGCCAGGTTCCAGAGGGTCCTGGGGAGCGGTGGGGGCCAGCCTGGGGCTGGAGATACCAGGACAGCAGGAGCGAGGCAGCCCCCAGAGCCCCACTTAGCAGTGTCTTTGTTCTTGTGTCATAAGGCTTCTCTGGATGTGCTAAGCAGATCAGAATATGGCAGGACCTCCTCAGCTACTTGAGAAACACACATTTACCGCCCCCCACACTCTGGTGGCTGTCTGTCGTCACCCCCCCCCCAGCGGCTAAGTTCTCATTGTGTTGAGACTGACTTTTTAGAGCAGGAGTTCTCAACCTAAGATGTAAAGACAGTGGACTGTGTCCCAAGAGTGGGTGAGCAAACTTAGTACCAGAGCTTGGGGCTCTGTGGCTGGTGGGAATCATAGACACTTCCATACATTAGTTTTGCAGAGAGCGATTTCAACTCGTCACCACTTTCAAGTGCTCTAGTAACACAGCTCATCATGAACGCATGTTCATAAAGCATCGCTCCGGCCTGGTGAGCCCGCTCCCTCCGCGCCGGGACAGGACCTTGTACACGAACTCCTCCATCTTCTCCATGGCGTGGTGGGCCTGCAGGGGCAGCGTGAGCACGCGCACCTCTTCCTCCTCCTCCTGCGGCCCTGGGCAGGCCTGCTCCTCCTCGGCCTGCGGGGAAGGGGAGAGCGGCTCCAGCCCTGGAGGGCCCTGGGAACACATGCGTCCAGCGCCGGCGAGCCAAACCAGAACCGCCCACTGCCCGGCCTCTGCTGCACAGAGGCCTCAGGCCTGCTCTCCGGAGGCAGGACGGTGCACAAGTTTACAACTTCGCAAGTGCTGGGGGAAAGCGCCATGCAGCACACGGGGAAGAGGCCGAGGTAGCCGGCGCCAGAGGCGCACGGGTCGGCACCTCAAGCCTGCACTCAGGTCCCAGCAGCCCACCTTTGTCTCCAAGACAGTGGCCCTCCACTTCCCCCAATTTCCCAGACATTTCTTGTTCAGACCACTGAACGAGGAGGAATAAGACAGAGGCTCAGAGATCCGCTAAGAGTCTCAATCTGATCAGTGCTCGGTGCACCGGCTGAGAGGCCCAGACTGTCCAAGTGGCTCCGCGGGCCTCAGAGCTGCCTCCACAGAAGGAGCAGCAGGAGGCCTGAGAGGGCCCGCCTCTAGGGAGATGGCTCCGCGTCAGGGCAGGGCAGTTCCTCCCGGGGCAGGTCTTCCTCCTTCGATGCTTCCTCTTAGATCTCGTGATAGAGGATCACCCCCTCCTGCCCCCAAATCCACCCTCTGTCCATCTGGGCACAGAGTCCCTGGTTTCCCTCAGAGTGGGGATGCTACTGGAGTTTTGCTCGGGCAAAATGAAAAGACCACTTGGCTGTACATGAGGCCCTGCCAGGTGCCTCCAGGAAGGGGGCCCTTCTCTCCCCCCTCTGCCCCCTGGGGACTCTGAAGAGTGACATAAAGCGGCCAGGTGTGGCCTCCATAGCAACCTGGGGCAGCAGCTCCTCCCCCCAGGAGACTTCCAGCTGGCCAAAGCGGCAGGGATTTTTGATGGCTATCTGAAGCCTGGCCTGGTCCGGGGGTGCTGACTGCTTCCTGCCTTCCATCAGGACAGACAGTCCCATGGTGACGTGGCTCTGGGGAGATGACTTACTTTGGTTGGGCTGGTGACCGCCCGCTTGCCCTTCTCCTCGAGCAGGGGCCCCAGCTCGGCCAGCTCCACTGTGTCTGCCGCCCTGTTGCTGGCGGGAGCCCCGTTGCCCTGGGGCACCGTGGGTCCCTTGTGAGACGACATCAGGATGGTACCTCAGGGCCCTCCGGCTTCAGCCTGGGGAAAGGGTGGGGTTTCTCGGCCCCAGGGGCCAGAGTGCTCCCTGTGATGGGGACACTGGAAGCAAACAGAGACACAAGGATGTTGACAGTTTATCCTTCTGACACCTCATTTCCAAAGAGTCAATGCTGAAAGAGACACAGCCCCCCACTCACACCCTCTCCGGTCCCAGAGGCCAGTCCACTGCGTCTCTTCTCCTCTGTACCATCAGCCTTTGCTGAGACTCTCACTAACCTTAAAGGCTGAAAACCTAGTTGTTTCAAGGGATTTGTGTGTTTTGCACCAAACTGTCACCCCAGAAAAACAGCTACCCACTCCCACATCCCTCCCACAGACACGGAGCCCATTCAGTGAGCAGAGTTTATCCCCGTCCCCAGAGCTGGCCCTGAGGCTGAGCAGCAAAAAGAGGAAGCCGACACCTGGCTGTAATCACCACAAGGCCACCCAGGCTTAGAAATGAACTAACTGCCAACTGAACTCAGTGGGCCTTACCTACAAATGCCCTGAAACGTGCTCTCTGCCTACAAAAGTGGGCTGAGGGTGGGCTGGCTGCCCAGGGCTAACCTCTCTGCCAGGTCTTCTGTTTCTATCAGAGGATCACCACCGGGTCTGTGAGGAGAGCACACTGCTCCCAGCCATGTCTTGGGCAGCAATGACTCACCTGGCCTCAGGAGGCTGAAGACAAGAGGCAGCCCACCCTTGCCCCGCCACCAAACCGGCTCAGCACGGGCCTTTCCCAGGGACCACAGATTATAACCTAGGCCCCACTCCAAAGAGCTCTGGAGCGGATACGGCACACAGACCTTGTAGGAAGCAGTCTTTAATCAGGCCTCAGGAAGATGAAAGGAACATTGAGAGGAAGGGAAAAGTGCCCTAAGACTTCGACTCCCCGCTCCCAACAAAGGAATTTACTGCCCACAGCAACAGGAGCCAGAATAGTCGACATTTTCCTGGACTGGTCACCTGAGCCCCGGGAGCCACCAGGCAATGCCAAGATGGCCAGGGAACCCCTGCAGGGAGCGGGCAGCCCTCGGGGAGGAAGCAGAGCTGGGGCCACCGCTTTCACCAGGGCGGTCAGCACTGCCTCGCTCCCGAGGGCAGTGTCTCTCCACACTGTCCACTGCACACCCATCTTTGGCACGTGTACCTCTTCTTTTATCCAAGAGTCATCTTGATTCCTTCTCAGAGGTTATGACTGGATCTAGGTAGTCAGGTGAGTGCAGCCCTCAAGTTTCAGAACAGTCATGCCAGGCTCATTGCATCAGCACAGCTGCAAGCCACGGGCAACGGAGAGCTAGTTCACGAGAGTGAATGGCCATAACCCGTCCACAGACCTCGCTGTGCTGTCAACACAGCCAGTTCCTCCTCCACACGTGCAAGGCTCTGACGAGAAAGATACCAGCCCACAGCTGCAGCCAACAACTGAGCCCAAGGAGAACAGGAAGCCGGAGGCCCACGAAAACCTCCGGAGACAGGCGACCCATGAGAGCAAATCGCTGGGTGGTCTTTTTCAATAGGCTGACCACAAAACACATTTCCTCAAGTTGAAGTACCACCAAATGAACAGCTTTAGTAAGAATAATGTACGCTGCACCGGAAAGTATGAAAAGGGCAATACACTTAGCTAGAATACAGTACTTGAGAGGCGGCCACTAGGGTTAAAAAATAGGTATCCTCGCAGGTTCTTGGATGCAGTACTACACAGATCACTAATTTATATATGTCCCTGATTTTGGTCAGAGCTTGTAATTCAGAATAGATGGAAGAATGAAGGAGGCAGCACTCCCGCCAGCAAGCACGTGACCTGCCAGCTAGGGCGGGCGTTTCGCGCTTGTGCCTCCTCGGCCCTGTCCCCCTCCCCAGAGTGGCCAACACACCCCAGGGATCCTTAACAGAGGCACTTCATGCCAGTGCCTCAGGCCCCTCAAGGTGCTGTACGAAACACCGAGTCGCACGAATCACTGTCCTCTCGGCCTGTAACCGGTGGCATAAGGCAACTCGTGGCATGTGCAGAACCAGGGACGGCGCCACTGCCCCAGGGGGACGGCGCAGGGAGAGCCCTAGACCAGGATGGCGCACGCCCAGGGCAGGCGGTGCTGTGGGATGAGACGGGAACACGCTCTAAGTTGGGCAGTCAGGGTCAGAGAGCAGGCAAACTCCAGCCTGGTGCGCTTCCTAACTCCCTCACCAGGTCTGAACAGTTGGCACGCCCTCAAGTCTAGTGTCCTCTGAGGAGGATCTCACTCTTGCGGTAGTCATCAAAGGCTGTGCTCGTCCAGTCGAAACCACCTGTCACTCCTGAGCCCCTCTGGCTGCCACGCCCCACCCCCGGCGTTATCTCTAGACCCAGAGTCACTAACTCTGACAGGCACCCGCTAGCTCACAAGCCAGCCACCAGTTACAACTCCTACCACGAGACACGTCAGCGTACAGTGACGCTCAGCGGAGGTCACGTCGCCATACTGAGCAACATCCGCGTCCAGCAGGGTCTTCTAAACTGCAGCAACAGAGGGACAGGAAGGGAGAGACGGGAGGAGGTCTGGTAGGAGAGGAGAGCAGACAGTGCTAGAACCTGGAAGTGTACTTGGCAGGTGGGCCTCTCGCAGACGGCTGGCGAGCAGGACAGGCGAGCCTCTGTCCGCTGCTGAGCGTCAGCACCAGCCCTGCAGCGTGCAGACGGGCTCCGTGAGCACTCAGAGCCCAATGTGCTTCCCGTCCCCACGGGCTTGGCTTCTGAGTTTTCAGTATTTCAAGGGTTTCTTCTTAAACCTTTGTCAGATCGATTTTGTTTATTTATTATTTACGGCTGTGCTGGGTCTCTGCTGCTCGGGCTTTCTCTAGTTGCGATGAGCAGGGGCTCCTCTCTGGGTGCGTGCAGGCTCTGGGGCATGCGGGTCCGTAGCTGCTGCCCTGGGGCTGCTCTGGTCACGGCTCAGGGCTCTGGAGCGCAGGCTCAGTGGTAGTGGCGCCCGGGCTTAGCTGCTTCTTGGCTTGAGGGATCTTCTTGAACCCGTGTCTCCTGCGTTGGCAGGTGGATTCTTTACCACTGAGTCACCAGGGAAGCCCTCACAAACTTTCCTATCCTTATATATTTTAGAGGAAACACATTTCTCCTCAAAATCGCCACACCCAATACAGCAATTATAACTGGGCCAAACTCCACTGAGTGCATTTTTGATGGGATTTAATTCAAGCTAATAAATCTTTACCACTAAGCTTTCCAACTGGATGAACCCATGACATTAGAGGGTAGGGCTGTGGAGGCAGGGGCCGCTTGTGCTCCTATAAATAAGATTATCTGGTGCCAAACTTGGGAAAGGACTGATTCTTAGTTGCCGGCCTTTGTTGCTGAGTTTATTTCCCTCACACTTTTGGAGACATTTATTTTGTGAACCAGTTCCCAAATTTTCCACATTATAGTACACTCCTTCTCAGGAGTCAAAGGCACAGAACTTCTAGAAATTTTTAATCTAGGGTCTCTGGGCCCTTGGAGGTTCCGCAAGTAAGCTCCTTCTTACGCCTACCTGACTCTCACAGTAAAGCAAGACTTGCTCAGCTATGTCTGACTGTTTGCAACCTCATGGACTGTAGCCCTCCAGGCTCCTCTGTCCATGGGATTCTCCAGGCAAGAATACTGCAGTGGGTGGCCATTCCCTTCTCCAGGGAATCTTCCTGATCCAGGGATCAAATCCACATCTCTTGCACTGCAGGAGGATTCTTTACCACTGAGCCACCAGGGAAGCCCAAAGCAAGACTAGTTTAAGCACTAAGGACAAAGAATACAGTCATCTTCTCATCTACTACTCTCTTAGGGAAGGTGGTTTCATAGCACTGCTGGGGGAAAATGAGTCAAGGCAAAGGCTTATATTTGAAAACTACTGAATTGCAATAATGGAGCCTCAGCTTTCCTAAGTACAAGTGTCACTGATTTAAGAGTCTGCAGTGAAAAACCAGAATCTAACTTTCTTTGTAGCTCTTCTCCAGGTAAAGCTATCTCAACAGAAATAGGTCTTTTTTGAATCCCAAACAGACAGGTAAGCTTTCCAAATGCCACAAGGTAAAGTAAACAGGAATGTGAAGGCGTTTCATACCAGCCCTTGATTTTAATACCTGGCTTTTAAGTACATTGCAGATCTATGGCCACTATAGTTAACACGTTCTGTGGTAAGTGTGCACTGTGTGAGCCCCAATGAAATAAGTGAAGCGCATCGCTCAGAGCCAGTCCACCTCCAGGACACTCTCCTCTCCGGACCTTTTCGGTGTAAGACAGCTAAAGCTCCGTACCCGGTAACCACGCCCCAACATTTCTGAGCAGGAAATGGCGACTGACCTTGAAAGGAGTGAAAGGACAGAGTCCAGTGGGCGATAGGAGGGACACATGGACATTAGGACAGAACCTAACAGCTCAGATGGACACCAGCAAACACCCCAGCAGCGCGGATGAAGCCTCTGCCTGTAAAGATGGCTGCGGTCTCCCTGGTGGCTCAGGTGGTAAAGCGTCCCCCTGCAATGCGGAGACCTGGGTTCAATCCCTGGGTTGGGAAGATCTCCTGGAGAAGGGAAAGGCTGCCCACTCCAGTATTCTGGCCTGAGGAGAACTCCATGGGGTGTACGGTCCATAGGGTCACAAAGAGTCACACACGACTGAGCGACTCTCACTAACTTCACTTAGTTCAGCAGTATGATCACCAGCAGGCGGGGCAGTGTTGGAAGTGTGCCAAACAGTCCCTTTTTGGCTTTCTATTGGAGCAGTCAAGGAAATTTCTTAGGGAAATAAAGAACAGACTTTTTGGCCTAGAAAGAAGTGCAGATTTCTTTACCCATCCACAAGTAAGCCTGGCATTCTGGCTACAGAGGCAAGGCAAAGAGAGGGGTCTCCTTCGCATGGTGGCTGGCCTCGATTTTAAGAGGAGGCAATAACTTATCTGTTCTCCTAGCACCACTACAAGGCAAAATGCCATAAAGTGCTGGAGGAATTCAGAAGAAAAGCTCACTTAGAGCTGGAATATCAAGAAAGGTTTTGTGGAAGATTTTAAGAAAGGATCTTGATAGGTAAAGATAGGATCAAAGCATTCCTGAGGGTAGTGCTGTGAACAGAGCCCCCAGGGCAGCGAATAGTCCACTTTCCACAAGGAAATCTTGGAAAGGCAATGCGAGGCCAGACTCTAGAAGAAACTGAAGACGGTCTATGAAAGCTAAAATCCGCAGTGCACTTTATCCATTAGCAACCGGGAGCCCACTGGGAAGGGTGTGCCGTTGTCTGAGCTTTCAACCTGCAGGCAAAGTAGTTGCTTAAAATTTCTGTTTATCCCCTGGGCATCAGATAGTTTCTTGGCCCCTGAGAACAGAATACTTTCAGGTTCTACTCAACAATTAGGTACCGTTTTGGGGAGACCTGCCCTAAGATGGCTGCTTATGGGCAACACACCAGTCCTTAAGACTATTGCCCCAAGTACACGGAAGTTACTCCTGGGGTGAAGAAATTGCAGGGATGCAATCGTGTGTCAGCACCCCGCCTGAATCCCAGCACTGCGTGGACACTACCAAACATTAGCAGCAGCAGCTGTGCCACAAGAGGTGATGCAAGCCTACCTCTTAGTTAACAGCCGTAAACAGACCCCACAGCCGCTTCACTTCAGAGAGAACCAGTCAGTCCAGCGCTCGCTTGATTCAAGTGGGAGCCTGTACGTCGGTCCCGCTGCTGTGTCTTCTCCCTCCGTGGGGGGAAACGCCAGGTTAACCCAGCAAAGCACTCTGCAGGCCTCCTGTTGCTCCTCCGACACCTGAAGCTCCCTAAATGAAATTCGCCTTGTCCGTTTCCCACTCGCCTGCGTAACGCCGGAACCGAGCGAAACCTACCTATTTCATTAAAAACTAAAGGCTTGACCCAAAACCTCAAACACAGGATGGCACGCATGAGAGATTTCTGAGGGAATGAAATCTCCTTCCCCCCTGAGTGCTTTAGATTTCGCTCACACTGCAGCATTGGGGCCACCTCACACACAGGCCGACTGTCCACCAGCCTCCCCGTCCGCGCCGCCAAGGTGGGGGCACTGTCACGGTCTCGTAACCGCGGGGCCCCTCAGGCCACCGAAGGCGGGGTCTCCCCGCGGGCCCCCGGCGCTCGCCTCGCGCGGCCTTGGGGCCAGGCTCAGCGCCGGCCTGGCGGGCCCGAGCGGAGCCTGCAGCCCGACGTCTCACCTGGCGCCTGGCGGGCCCGGCCGCCACCGCGGCTGTCGACAGCGGGGGACGCGACTCGCACGGGCGGGGCCGGGACGCGGCCGGCCGACGGTCCGGGGGCGCCCGGGCGGTCCAGCCCACGGCGGCTGCCTCGGGCCCGCGCCGAGACTCCCGCGGGCAGCCCGCGCTCCGGCTGCTCGCCACCGAGCCCGGGGAACTCACGGCGGGCGAGGGCTGTGCTGGGGGCCGCGGCGCCGGCGCTACATCCCGCGTCGCCAGAGGCGGCCTGCGGCCGAGCGGCCCGGATCTCCTGCGCCCTCCCCGGGCCGGAAGGGGCGCGCAGCCGCAGGGCGTCACCTCCGCGAGCGCGTCACCTCCTCTCGGACGCGCGGCCCCCCTTCGCGACGCCCAATCACAGGCCGGCCTCTCGGCCCCTCCCACGCCGGCCCCGCCCCTCCGCCTGACCCCGCCCCCTCCAGCCCGGTGATGTGTTGTTGTTTCGCCGCTAAATCGTGACTCACCCAGCGACCCCATGGACTGCAGCACCCCCAGACCCCTCTGTCCCGCAATCTTTCCGCAGTCCCGACCACAGGCCCGCCCCTTCGGCCGCGCTCCCCCTCATGGGCCCCGCCCCTCCCGGAGGCCCCGCCCCTCCGCAGCACTACGCCGCCTCAAGTCCCAATGGCAGGTCGGCTCCCTTCGGCCCGCCCCTCCTGAGGGCCCCGCCCCTCCGCGGCACGACGCCGCCTCGAGTCCCAATGGCAGGTCCGCTCCCCTCGGCCCCGCCTCCCGCGCGCGGGACCCGCCCCTCCTGGCGGCCCCGCCCCTCCGCGGCACGCCGCCGCCTCAAGTCCCAATGGCAGGTCCACTCCCCTCGGCCCGCCCCTCCTGGAGGCCCCGCCCCTCCTTGGGCCCCGCCCCTCCGCGGCACGACGCCGCCTCAAGTCCCAATGGCAGGTGCGCTCCCCTCGGCCCCGCCTCCTGCGCGCGGGACCCGCCCCCTTGCTCTGCTCCAATCGTAAACCTTCCCTCGCAAAGCCTCGCGGGGACCACACCCCCAAGTTGCTAACCTGTGCTTCTGTGGAGGAAGGAAGGAATGCTGAACTTCCTACCCCGCACCCGGCCTCTAGGCCGGGCACTCCTAATCCCGCTCTTGAACCTCACGGCCCCTCCTTCCTTTCTGCCACTGTTTACTGAGCGCCCACGCGTGAGGGGTGAGGCCAGCAGGTTCCCGGTCAGGGACGGCGGGGCGGCACCGGCTGGCCTTTCTCGCCGACTCCCTGCTCTGGGCCCAGGCTCCGGCTCGGGCTGGATGGGGACCGCAGGGTGCTGCAGCTGCCGTCTGGGGGCGTGACACCTCATTTGTCACAAGGCTAGTAAGTGGCCAGTCTATTCAAGATGCTGAGAGAGGGTGGTTTGTTATAATCCTGATACTCAGGTCTTTTCCATTGAGAATAGCCGACTCAATGGACGTGAGTTTGAGCAAGCTCCGGCAGTTGGTGATGGACAGGAAAACCTGGCGTGCTGCAGTCCATGGGGTCACAAAGAGTTAGACATGACTGAGCGAATGAACTGAACGGACGCTTCCAGGCAGTGGGAGTAATTCTCCTGGTGCTAGTTAAAACTGTAGGCTTTAACATAGACCCAGGCTCCCATCTCTAGCTAGCCTCTGACCTTGAGCACGTCTCTGGACCCTCCATGGTAAGTACCTCGTCTGAAAAATAGGAATAAAACAGTGCTGTTTCATGGGCTCTTTGTCAGGACTGAAATAATTTATGCAGGTTTTTGGCTTGATGCTTGGCAAATCATAAATGCTTCACAAATCTTTGCTATGTGCGGCCTGCTGTATAAAACCCTCTGAAATGGGCGCTGTCCACGGGAGTTTGCTCTCAGCTCGGCATTAAAGGCTCTCATCTGCTCTTAGGCCTCACCTGCCTCCACTTTCCCTCTGGCATTTGGGCCTCAGTGAACTTGCTGAGTCCTCTAACATGAATTTCTGTCCTTCCAGGCTTTTGTACATGCCAATTCTTCCGTGGGATTGCCCACCCTGTCATTCTCTGCCAAAAGATACAAGCAATTTGCAATGCCCAGTTCTGGTTTTGGCTTTGGACCAAGACAATCCTAGATTCATACTCAGGCTCTGCCAGCCACTGACCAGCTGTGTGACTTCCTACATATCCTGAATCCCAGACTCAGGATTATCATAAGGATGCAATTACACCAAGATCATGATCAAATCCCTTACGATGATGCAGTGGAAGTGACAAATAGATTCAAGGGATTAGATCTGATGGAGTGCCTGAAGAACTATGGACAGAGATTTGTGACATTGTACAGGAGGCAGTGATCAAGACCATCCCCAAGGAAAAGAAATGCAAAAACGCAAAATGGTTGTCTGAGGAGGCCTTACAAATAACTGAGAAAAGAAGAGATGCGAAAGGCAAAGAAGAAAAGGAAAGATAACCATTTGAATGCAGAGTTCCAAAGAATAGCAAGGAGAGATAAGGAAGCCTTCCTCAAAGATCAGTGCAAAGAAACAGAGGAAAACAATAGAATGGGAAAGACTAGACAGCTCTTCAAGAAAATTACAGATACCAAGGGAACATTTCATGCAAAGATGGCCTCAATAAAGGACAGAAATGGTATGGACCTAACAGAAGCAGAAGATATTAAGAAGAGGTGGCAAGAATACATAGAAGAACTATACAAAAAAGATTTTCAAGACCCAGATAATCATGATGGTGTGATCACTCACCTAGAGCCAGACATCCTGGAATGTCAAGTCAAGTGGGCCTTAGAAAGCATCACTACAAACAAAGCTAGTACAGGTGATGGAATTACAGCTGAGCTATTTCAAATAGATGATGCTGTGAAAGGGCTGCACTCAGTATGCCAGCAAATTTGGAAAACTCAGCAGTGGCCACAGGAGTGGTAAAGGTCAGTTTTCATTCCAATCCCAAAGAAAGGCAATGCCAAAGAATGCTCAAACTACCACACAATTGCACTCATCTCACACACTAGCAAAGTAATGCTCAAAATTCTCCAAGTCAGGCTTCATCAGTATGTGAACTGTGAACTTCCAGATGTTCAGGCTGCATTTAGAAAAGGCAGAGGAACCAGAGATCAAATTGCCAACATTCGTTGGATCATCGAAAATGCAAGAGAGTTCCAGAAAAATGTCTACTTCACTTTATTGACTATGCGAAAGCGTTTGACTGTGTGGATCACAACAAACTGGAAAATTCTTCAAGAGATGGGAATACCAGACCACCTGTCCTGCCTCCTGAGAAATCTGCATCCAGGTCAAGAAGCAACAGTTTGAACTGGACATGGAACAACAGACTGGTTCCAAATCAGGAAAGGAGTATGTCAAGGCTGTGTACTGTCACCCTGCTTATTTAACTTACATGCAGAGTACATCATGAGAAACGCTGGACTGGACGAAGCACAAGCTAGAATCAAGACTGCCAAGAGAAATATCAATAACCTCAGATATGCAGATGACACCACCCTTATGGCATAAAGCGAGGAACTAAAGAACCTCTTGATGAAATTGAAAGAGAAGAGTGAAAAAGTTGACTTAAAACTAAACATTCAGAAAACTAAGATCATGGCATCTGGTCCCATCACTTCCTGACAAATAGGTGGGGAAACAGTGACAGACTTTAATTTTGGGGGCTCCAAAATCACTGCAGATGGTGACTGCAGCCTTGAAATGAAAAGACACTTGCTCCTTGGAAGAAAAGTTATGACCAAGCTAGACAGCATATTAAAAAGCAGAGACATTACTTTGCCAACAAAGGTCTATCTAGTCAAGACTATGGTTTTTCCAGGAGTCATGTATGGATGTGAGAGCTGGACTATAAAGAAAGCTGAGCGCCGAAGAAGTGATGCTTTTGAATTGTGGTGTTGGAGAAGACTTTTGGAGAGTCCCTTGGACTGCAAGATCCAACCAGTCCATCCTAAAGGAGATCAGTCCTGAATATTCACTGGAAGCAATGATGCTGAAGCTGAAACTAATACTTTGGCCACCTGATGCGAAGAACTGACTTATTTGAAAAGACCTTGATGCTGGGAAAGATTGAAGCAGAAGGGGACAATAGAGGATGAGATGGTTGGATGGCATCACTGCCTTGATGGACATGAGTTTGATTAAACTCTGGGAGTTGGTGATGGACAGGGAGGCCTGGTGTGCTGTAGTCCATGGGGTCGCAAAGAGTTGGACACAACTGAGTGACTGAACATTTCGCATGGTGCCTGCAACATGGCTGTTAACTAAAAAATGTTCTTCTCTCCTCTCAGCATCTTTTCCAAACCCTTACCATCTGCACCTTGTATCTCTTCCATAGTGTTCACCGTGTTGTAGTTATTTATCACTGTGTTACTCTAGACTATGAATTGTTTGGGGTCTAAGAACAGGGAATCCTCAGGACCTAGCACAGTGCTTAGTACATGGAAGTCCTTAATGTTTGTATATTGAGTGGATAAGGCAGGAACCTGTGCAAGACAAGGAATGAGCTTCTGGGTGGGGAATACTCCTTGCTAGGGTACTTCATTCTGGGGCCCCAGGAGAAGTCATACCCAGTTCCATGCAGAAAAACAATGGCAATCTTTCTCCTGTCCTGACGCATTGTTCTGCTCCAGCGTGACTAACTGAGGATCTGAAGAGGGAGGGACCCTGCTGCTATGCTGAGAGGGAGTGGACTGGGCCCGGCTGCTGGGACAGGAAAAGGGCGGTCAGGACAGACGGGCCCAGGGAACTCCGTCCAGGCACCAACCAGCCTGGCCAGGATTGGTGAGGTCAGGTTACTTTTTAAAGGACCACGGCTTCTCTCCCAAATAGAAAGACAATACTTTGACTCCCTTGCCAGGTACCCTGAAGGACAAACGCAGTGAAGGGCCGAGAGAAGGGAGGAGCAGGAGCACCTAAAGCAGGGAGCACTGTGAGGGAGCCTGGGCTCCAAGAGCTCCCCTCTTACTTATGTTCTCCTGCATCCTCCTGAGGCTTCTCCAGGGAGACCCTGCACTTCTTGCTTTGCTGAGACAGCTGCTGAGAAGAGGGTGGACTTTGGGGACAGCTCACGTTTCAGCCAGGGCACAACCACTCCGAGGTCCAGTGGAAGACCTGTAGAAAATTGTATGCTGGCAAACACTTCCTCCTCACATTCTCAGCATGAAAAGCCTTGGAAAGAAGGACCCCAGACACAATGGCCTCTCAGGTGAACCCCAGGGCCTGAGCCCCGTTTATTTGCATAAGCCACAGGTTTCTGCCACAGTAGGAGTCTCAGACCGGGGGGCGACCCCTCCCTCCAGCCTTGGCAGGTCCAGAGCAAGACAAACACAGTTCAGATCCCTTTCTCTGAGGCCTGAGACCATTTCCTCTACTCTTGTTGTCTCTAAAAGATAAGGTCTGTAAGTCTGCACCCCCCACCCCCATACACAGTCTGCTGTGGGTTAAGCACCAAATATTAAATGAAACCAATTAAATAGGTTGTTCTTTCACCACAGACAGAAAGACAACTGTGATGTCATCAAGGAACTAGCCAGTCTTGGAACAAGTGTGCAAGCTCTCTTCTTTCTGACTCATGGAAGAGTCTGCTCCAGGAGCCTGACCTACATGTCATCAAAGGGAGACTGGGGGCCTTCCAGGGGAAGACTTGGCCTTGGGCCCCTTCCATGGCTATAGGGATGCTGTTCCTGCAGGGACCAACCAGACCTTAGCTCTGAATAAGGCAAATAGGCTAATACTGTTGGGAAGGGCGTCTAGGGCTTATGGCCTTTGGGTGCTGACTGGGGACAAGGGCCAGCCACAGGGCCAGGGGAGTGTGGGGAGGCTCAGTAGGTGAAGCGCATCTTTGGCGAGTAGCCCAGTTTGTCCAGGTTGGGGTGGCAGGCCAGCTGCACCATCGGGGGTGGCCCACAGAGCAGCAGCAGCACGTCCTCCCCGGGAGCGGGCAGGTGCTCCCGGATCATTTCCGCAGAGACGAAGCCCTTGCTGTAGGCCCAACCTGCACGAGGAGAGGAGAGTGCCACCTTCCAGAGCCGTGGGGGCCAGTGTGGAGGGGGGAGGGTGCTCTGGCTCGCCTCCCAACAAGGCCTCCAGGTGCAGCAGCACCCGATGGTCAGCGGGCTGGCCAGCCCTGCCACCCCAGTCAACAGGAACTGCAGAGAAGGGCCCAGGGGAGCACTGTGTCCGTGCATCGGAGGCTGGCAGTGTCTGGGGGTTTCATGAGACCAGAAGCCACAGCAGGGAGAACCCCAATCTGGGACGTCTAGCAATGGGGATGGTACCTTCCGGGGGGTGATCCAGAGTGAACCAGAGCTTAAAGCGGTTGGGGTGTCGGGCCTGCAGCTCTTCCAAGTCCTCTCGCAAGATTATGTCCTTTTCCGTCTGAAACGAAGAGGAGAAGCAAAGTCTTTAGGAACCTTCTCAGATTCCAACATAAAAAGTTCTCTGCTACAACAACTTTCCAACCAGGAAAGAAAAAGAAAGCAGAAGTTCAAGGGTATAAGCAAGTCTTTGAGGGAGTTAGGATGAGGGGAAGGAGAGGGAAGGAGCCTTTATTGACACAATAAAGGAATGAAGACGGACTGTGTAACAGGAAACTCAAGGAGCAAGTCTCTCCATTCTGTGATGTTTTCTCTTTCTCTTTCCTCAGGGGCCAGGGAAGGAACCTGGCTTGGGGTTCCGACCCGCCTACTGTGGGGAAGACCCTCACCCGCAGCAGAGCCCTGGGCAGAGGCTGGGCCAGTCTACTCATCGGGACCACCCTCCCCAAACAGTAACTACAAAATCCCAGGACTGAGAAAAGCGAAGTGACCTGGTTGGCAAACAGCAGAAAGCACTGGGTAGGATCTTCTGGGTCTTTCAGGATGGCCCGGATCAGCTGCAGCATTGGAGTGATTCCTGTGCACAGACGCCCCACGGTGAGATGGAAGGCCAGCCTTCCCGTCCCTGCCTGTCAGCTGCCCAACCCGATCAGCTTAATTCTACTCACTCAGCCCTTCACTCTGCTTTCCTTCATGTCCTAAATCTCTGTGCTTCACAGCACTAACATTTCTGGACAGATGTGCCCTTTATCCCAAACTCACTAAATTTCCTATCTAGTAGGCGACTTGGGATCAGGTGCTCAGTGTTCACATAAGTTCACGTTGATGAAAACAGAAGTCAAAGTGAAAGTTGCTCAGTTGTGTCCGACTCTTTTCGACCTCATGGGCTACAGTCCACGGAATTCTCCAGGTAGAATACTGGAGTGGGTAGCCAGCCTTTCCCTTTTCCAGAGGATCTTCCCAACTCAGGGATTGAACCCAGGTCTCTGCATTGCAGGCGGATTCTTTACCAGCTAAATCACAAGGGAAGCCCTCATGTTGTTGAAATCCTTCTAAAGAACCAATCCAGGACTCTCCTGAAGTCCGCTGGAGGGTGGGGCTCGGTATCCCAGATGACTGCAAGCACCTTCTGACTCGGTGATGAGGGTCCCAGAGCCCTGGACTTGCGGGTTAAGGGCCTGAGCTTTCCCACTGGGCAGAGCTGCACACCGACCCTGCCTCCAGCCACGAGGAAAGCATTCAGTGTCTCTGAACCCCCATCTTCTCATCCATGAAAAGGGAAGGCTCACGCCTACGTCACATATATAGAGAGACGAGCAGTGTCCTACACAGGGAGATGTCCAATGCTGGCTTTCTTTCTTCTCCACTGTCCTATTCCTAGCTTCTTCTCTGTTCCCACCCAAAATTTATTAGATTCATTCAATTTGAGGTCTTGGAAGAGCCCACCTGATCTTTCTCTCATACTGTCAGTTAAAGATAAATTTTTTGGGGGGGTTCTACCTACTTATGACTTTGTTTTGCAGCACCTGGGGAGCTCTAGGCATTGCTGGGGACGCCCTAGTTTGGCCGTGATTACCAACCCTTCTGAGGGGCACCCGGAGCTGTCATGGCCATGGTCCCAGCGGAGGGAGGGAGGGGGCAGCCCCGGGCCACACACCTGTGCCTCCGGCAATCATTCCCAGGTTCCTGGCCACACGCGCTTCTGGTGGAGCCTTTTTGCTGGGCTGGATGTTAAACTTCCCTGAGAAGTCGAGTGGAGAGATGGGAGAAAGAACAAAGTCAATTCAGCGAAGTAAGGAAACAAATGCAGAGTTGAAAACGCGGCCCAGGCCAGTTCAGCAGCTGCTGTGGAATCCGATCCTGGGGCGTGGGTGCTGGACCAGCCCTGACAACGAGATACTTGCAGGACAGCGGGGCCAGGACTGTCTGTGCCATATGATGAGCCACAGTGAGTCATTAGCTGCCGCCCGTAGGGGGTCACTCCCTGGTGAGGGTGACAGGCATGGGGCCAGGTGTGAATCTGCCTCCCCAGTGGCACAGAGCAGCGCCCAGGCTGCCTAATGCACCCAGCTGTTCCCATGGGAAGGGCGAACATCACCCTCATCTCTGGCTCCCTACAGCTCGGCCTGAGGGAGACTCTGAGGGACAGCAGGAGCAGCGTCAGTCATCGCCACGGCTGTCATGGCTGCTGAACCGATCTCGGGCACGTGGGGCTGTGGAAGACGGCTCTGTCTAACGCGGGGCTGTGCTCACCCACGTGCTCGCACACACAGAGCCACACTCCGCAGAGAGGCCCGCGGGCACCAGAGTCGTGGGGGCGGGCCGTCACCTTTTCCGGCGTAAGTGAGGAGCCCACTTGGCCCCCGAAACTCCACCACATCCCCAATCTTCAGGGTATCCAGGTACTGAGACATCTTCCCCCCCTCAGGAAATTTGGGGTGCACACCCTTCAGATAGACCTGATAAGAGAAAATGGAAAGAACTCTTTGAATGTCCCTGGCTTTTGAGTCCCCCGGGAACAGAACCTTCCTGAAGCTGGGCAGAGATGACACTAGGGCTCTGCCCTCACACCCACAAAGGACACGCGCCTCCTCCTCCAGCGCATCCTGCAGGTTTCTACAAAGCTCAGAGGGAGGAGGGTATGGGCTCCGGGGGCTCCTCCTGACCCTCTTACCTTGATGACAAGATCCACGTAGCCCTGGTCCTCATCGCTGGTGACGGGGGTGTACGGCCTGATGACCAGGCTGCCATCGATCCGGGCAGAGAGGAAGACGTGTTTGCCTGGGGACCACGTGCAGAGCTACATGGGGACCGGCTGCACTTGTTCTACCTTTCAAAACACTCTGGGAGGTCTGAGAGGAGAAAAATATCTTGCTCCCTACTGGGGTCCTGAGAGCGACCAGGCAGGGAGGATTCAACCCTCTGAGGCCCCAGCTGGACCCCTCAAAACCTGCACTCTGCAGAAACTCTTATCAGCGACTGCCAGGACCTTAGTGGAGAGTTGAGGGTCTGGGCAATGGGGAAAAGGGCAGGGTTTGCTCAGGAGCAGTATTTGCTCAAGTCCAGCGGGAAGGAGGGGTTAGTGCTGAGTGCTGAAGATGTCTGGGGCACCGAAGCCACGCCCAGAGTGGCCCAGGGCACCTCACAGCCTGGAGGGTCTGCAGCCTGGTGGGGAAAGGGGGACAGAGTGCGAAGGCGCCAGAAGGCAGGAATGCGGTGCAGGAGACCCCAGGAGGGGAGCCACCCTGTCAGGATACCAGGGAAAGGAGCCCACGCCGCCCTTCTTACCCACAGGCAGCCCCAGAACGTGATGAGCCGTGGGCAGGGCAAAGCGGAACCTCTTGGTGTTGTGGTTCACGGTCTGGAGGGCGGATGACAAGCGTCTCACCAGGCACGTCTGGTGTGGCCAGGGCTCCCGGGGGCCCCAGCTACGGTCTAGCGGAGCTCCGGCCGCACCCCTACTCCACCACTCACCGTCTTGTCTAGCAGCCGCAGCAGGTACTTCTCATTGGGGTCCAGGAGCGTGACGGGCGGCCGGCGGGACCTCCGCACCAGGTAGGCGCCCAGAGCCACGCCGAGCAGCGTCAGCAGCCCCACGCCCAGGGAGGCCAGCAGGACCGGGCTCTGCGGGCAGAGGGGGCAGCGTGACCGCCGCGCTGGGGAAGAGCCCAGGGCGCGGGCGGGCGCGGGCCCCGGCGACCTGCGCCCCGGGAGAGCTGGCCCGGACTCCGGCCCAGCGGCCAGCCGAGGCCCGGGGGCAGCCTGCGAGGGGCCCCCAGCCCCAGCGTGCGGCCCGGGACCCCGGCACCCGGGGCGGACTTGAATCCCTGCCGGGCGGGCCGGCGGCGACAGCCCCCGGTCGGACCTGAGGGCCGGGCCGGCGCGGGGTACGAAGCGAGGGTCTTACCGGCTGCAGCCCCATGTCGGGGTCCGCCGCGCCCGCCGCGCCCGCCGCGCAGCCGGCCGCCGGATCCCACAATGCGCCGCGGGAGGGCGGGGCCTGGGCGGGGCCGGTGGGCGGGGCGCCGCGCCCCACCCCTTTCCCCAGGCCCGGACCCCTACCCGAGGGGCGGCGCTCCAGCCCCTCCTCCGCAGCCCCCGGTCCGTGGCCCCGTGGGCCGCTCCGGCTCCCGCAGGCAGAGTCCTGTCAAACGTAGACAAACACACCCCTCGGGAGCTGGAAATCTCAAGCGTGCAGATGCTCAGCGAGAGAGGCTCAAAGTAGAGCTGGAGGGCCTGTGGGCAACTAACGGGTGTGTAGTCACCTTGGTTTCTCAACAGGCAACATTTCAGCCGGAGGATCCACAGCCTGGCGAGTCTCTTCAGGAATGACAGGGGCAACTTGGTTGTCTGCTTCCGTGACTGGTTTTGCTCGCAAGGCCAGGCCCTCAGGCCATCAGGCTCATTCAGGAGCTCACTTTGGGTCCAGGCCAAGATTCTCCGGCTTCCTGGGTGGCTCGGTGCTAAAGAATCGCCTGCCAGTGCAGGAGATCCAGGTTCCATCCCTGGGCCAGGAGGATGCCCGGAGGAGGAAATGGCAACCCACTCCAGTATTTTTGCCTGGAAAATTCCTTGGACAGAGGATCCTGGTGGACTGCAGTCTGTGGGGCCACAAAAGAGTCGGCCAGGACTGAGCACAAGCTCCTTACCTGGATCTGGGTTCTCCTTCCTCCAGGACCGAAGACCTGGCTTTGGGGGTAGACTGGACTGAATCAGAACCTGGACAGCTTACTCAACCTCTCTGTGATTCCTGTCTACAGATGGAGTTTGCTATTGTCTGTCTAGTTCACAGGTTGATGTGAGACCTGAGAGAGATGTGTAATGTACTGAGCGTGTGGCCTGTCACAGAGCGAAGCTCTCAACAGGCATCAGCTGCTGCAGTGACTCAGCAGACAGTACTGACGCTCGGTTAGGGATTACAGCTGAGCTCTGCTGGCAGCAGAAGCCTGGGACAGGAGTCAGGCCCAGGTGCCGAGAGCCTGGAGCACACACTGGCCAGGGGGCCATCCTCTCTCATACGCAGTTCCCAACCAGAGTGGCGTTTGCCCTGGATTTCTCCCGGGGCCTGATTTCTTGGCTTGTAGATGCCCATCTTCTCACCGTTTCTTCACATAGTCTTCCCTCTGTGTGGGTCTGAGTTGGCACCCATTTTCTGTTTGGTCAGACAGTAAATATTTTAGTGGCATATAGTCTGTGTAGCAACTTCTACTTTGCTGCTGTAGCATGAAAGCATCCATAGATAATACATGAATGAATGAAAGTGGCTACTTTCTAGTGAAATTTTATTTACAAAAACAGATAGTCAATCCCCATCCAGTATTACCAGAACCCCTCAGATGAACTGATACTCAACCCCTTCTAGACCACAGGAAAGCACTCAGAGACCTGTTCTGGTGGAGGTGGAGGGCGGGGGTGGCGGCCAGACTCTCCAGTCTGGAGCTGGACACAGAGAGACACTCCCAAGTGGCCCAAAGGACACCAGCTCAGGTGATGAGCACTGACCTCCATGCTCTCCACGAGATAAGTCACCTGATTCCTGCCAATCCCCCACCACCTAGCCCCTCAGAATGACCTTCACTAGACTGGACTGTGGGTGGCGAAGCTCCAGGCTCAGAAGCGCTCCTCACTCCAGCCTCCTGAGATGACCTCCCTTCTCCATCAGAGCCCTCATACCTTCAGCGGCTCTGAAGGACACTGACTGACTCTGTCCCATTGATTTTCCTCTTAGGTAACTCTGCTGGGTTCCTCCTTTGAGCAAAGTGACTGGTGGGAGAAGCTTCCATAGCCGGCAAGACTTTGCTATCATCCTCAAATGACATGGAGGTGACTGCTGGTTTTGCGTTCCTTTAGGAATTTGTATTAATGGGATCATACAGTATGTGGTCTTTTGTATCTAACTTCTTTTTTGCATTGTGTTTGTGAAATTTATCTGTATTGTTGTGATCATAGGTTATTCACTTCCATTGCTGATTAGTGTTCCGTTGTATGATAAGATCAAATTTATCAATATCTACCTGTTCTACTACTGATGTCCGTTTGGGTGGCCTCCAGTTTGGGGCCGTTACAAATGATGTTCCTATATACATTGTCCTCCATGTCTTCTGGGGCACAGGCACTTGGGTTTCTGTTGAGTGTGTACCTAGGAATGGAATTGCCCCATTGTTAGGTGCATGGTGTTAGATGCAGTGGATTCTGCAAGCAGTTTTCTAAAGCAGTTGTGGTGGTTTGCCCTTCCACTAGTAGAGACAGGGATTCTTGCTTCTCCACATCAGAGGCTGACAAACACTTTGTCTAAAGGGCCAGACAGTAAATGTTCTAGATTTTGTGAACCATAGAGTATCTGTCACTATATTCAACCATGGCCTTGCAGCATGAAAGCGGTGCTAGACAGCATGTAGAAAAGTGATCATGGCCGTGCTCCGGTGCGGCTGTATTGGTAAAGCAGTCTGCGGGCTGTGTTTGGTCCGCACACAAAGGGTTGGCTGCAGTTCCCAACCCTTGTTCTACAGTCTTTCCAACGTGCAGCACTTCTTAACTTCAGATATTTTGATGTTTATTTGCAGTTTGTTGAGGAAAAGTGAGAGGACCTCCTTGTGAAACACTTCATTTGCAGGGTTCCTTGTTGAGATTTTCGGCCCATGGGGTTGCTTGTCTTTTTCTCATTGATTTCTACTAGTTCTTTATACATTTCTGGGTGGATATTCTTCGTCTGTTACATGTTAAAAATACTCCCACTGTGTAGCTTGCCTTTTCTTTCTCTTTATGATGCTTCTTCATATGCCGTTAAATTTGGCTATATTGAAGACATCCTTCCTTATATTTTCATTTGTTTCTTCTATTTTTACTAAATTCTTACAATGGGTGCTTACCTTTGAAATGTTTAGTCTCATTTTTTTTATTTATTAGTCTCACTTATTTTCACTTAAGACTGTAAATCTCCTGGAACAAGATTGGAACACCCATCTGGAGCAGCGCGACCCAAGCTTTCCTATTAGTAATTCCATTAGGATTCAGCTTGAAGTGTATTCTAGCTTCCATAATGATTTTTCTTTAGCTTATGAATTATTTAGAAATGTGTTTATTTTTTTAAAAAATGGGTTTAAAAATCCTTCTTTTTGTCATTAATTTAGAAACCAGGTGGGTTAGAAGCTAATTGTGTTGCCAGAGACGTTGGACTTGGAGTGTCCCCTCGGCCCTGCGGGACTTGCTGAGCGCTGCCTGGGCAGTTCTCATGCATGTTTCTTGTTTTCTGTGTTGAATGTGTAGTTCTAGGTGTTGTGGCTTAGTCGACTGTCTCCCGTATCTTGAAGTCCTGGGTGATCCCGTCCTTGGCCCGTTGCTTGCACCCCACTCTGCCCACTGTCACAGACACCGAATTCCCTCAGGGTGAAACTGACTTAAGCCGTTGTTTACCTATCTGGAGTCCTATTTTTGTCTAATTATTTGATCTCTGAGAATTTCATATATGGTTTTCATCCCAGTAATCACCAACTCAATGGACATGAGTTTGAGCAAGCTCCGGGAGTTGGTGATGGACAGAGAGGCCTGGCATGCTGCAGTCCACGGGGTTTCAGAGTCGGCCACGACTGAGCGACTGAACTGGACCGAATACACGTAACAGCAGCTTTTAAGTGTTACGTATGGTATATTTAGTTGTATTATGCTGTTTAAAAAGTTTCTGTATCTGTCCCTTTGTGGTCTCGGTCGCTGCGTTCGGGCCTTCTCTGGTGGCAGTGCTTCTCATGGCGGTCGCTGCCCTCGCTGGGGAGCACAGGCTCTGGGGAGCTCAGGCTCTGGGGAGCACAGGCTCTGGGGAGCACAGGCTCTGGGGAGCTCAGGGTCTGGGGAGCTCGGGCTCTGGGGGGCACGGGCTCTGGGGAGCACAGGCTCTGGGGAGCTCAGGCTCTGGGGAGCACAGGCTCTGGGGAGCTCAGGGTCTGGGGAGCTCGGGCTCTGGGGGGCACGGGCTCTGGGGAGCACAGGCTCTGGGGAGCTCAGGCTCTGGGGAGCTCAGGCTCTGGGGAGCTCGGGCTCTGGGGGGCACGGGCTCTGGGGGGCTCGGGCTCTGGGGGACACGGGCTCTGGGGGGCACAGGCTCTGGGGAGCTCAGGCTTCAGCAGTTGTGGTGCATGGGCTTAGTAGCCCCTAGGCGTGTGAGATCTTCCTAGACCAGGGATCAAACCTGTGTCCCCTGATTTTTAACCACTGGGTCACCAGGGAGGCCCTGTTTAATGTAAGGGTTCATAGTCAGACAGACTGCCAGTAGCAAAATCTTCGGTCGTTTCTTTATTTGTGATCACACTGAGTAGAAATGTATAGATACTTTTGCATAAATTAATAAATTCTGTTTTGAAAATATTGTAACGAAGCCTGAGCGTTGTCATTGAACAGTTGTGTCTGGAAGATCTTTTCAAGTCATACTTAAAAGGTTTTTTTATAATAGCAATCATGTAATTTGAAACTTACTTTGGACAACTTGAAAAGTTGAACAAAATACATATAGCATCTGATTGAAAGTAATAGCAAGATATCAAGGTAAAGAAGAATTATCAGGCTAATGCAAAAAGGTTTCTGTCAGCTGAAAAAGGCCTTATCAGGATTTTAAATGGAAAGTCACCCAAAGACTGTGTTCATTTTACTGGTCAACATTGCAAGGAACACGGTGTTCTTTATCTTTTTTAGGTGTGTGGCTCACTGGTGGAGAATCCGCCTGCCAATGCAGGAGAGCAGGTTCGACCCCTGGGTCGGGAAGATCCCCTGGAGAAGGAAACGGCAGCCCTCTCCACTGTTCTTGCCTGGAGAGTCCCATGGACATAGGAGCCTGGCAGGCCACAGTCCACAGTTGCAGAGTCGGACACGACTGAGTGATCGAGTACGTGCATGGTCTTCCATGATGTTATTCTGTTTCTAATGAAGTGGGTGAATAAATACCCCAGGGAGAGGTAACTAGTTCTATTCAAACTAGTTTTTGAATAGAAAACTTTTCTATTTTTAGAAAAGTTAACTTCAGGAAAGATTTTGAAACCCCCTCAAAACCCTACAAAACCCTTTCATTTATGTTTTTATTGGGCTTTATCAATTTCATTCATCAAATGAAAGAGAACTGGTACCTATGTTACATTTAATTTTAATTATTGATTTTTGCATAAAGTTCTTTGTTGGTGTCACTCATGTTCAGTTCATATTATTTACACTAACCTTGAGTCTGTACCCAAATATTTCCTGAATAGATACAGGCAGGGGTGTGTAATTCTGACTCCTTATTTTTCAATGGGAATAGAAAGATTTCTAAATTACATATTGTTTTTTTCCTCTAGAAGGTTATAGCTGCTGGTTCAGCTATTCATAACTTTATGAGGCAGATAGGGAACATTTCAGTGCTCTGGTGAAAGTAAACTGCCCTCTCCTTAGAAAAATGCACATATGTAAACACAGTTCTAGCAGATTCATGAAGGCTTGAAGCATCCATTCCTGAGTCCCAGCTAAGCGGACTTTCCTCCAGCAAGGTCTTAACCTTGACACATTAGAGGTTTGGGTCTTCCTGTGGTGTATATGTGTCCCCCCACCCCGACCTCAGAACTCATACGTTGAGATCCTAACCCTCAAGGGGATGGCATGAGGAGGTGGAGCCTTTGGGAGGTGACTAGGGCTTGAGGGTGGGGTCCTTGCCAATAGGAGTAGTGTCCTCATAAAAGAAGTGCCTTCTTGATGCAACTGTGAAGATGCAGCAGAAAGATAGTGTCTGTGAACCAGGAGGTAGGCTCTCCCCAGACACTAAACCTGTTGGCACGTTGACCGTGGACTCCCAGCCTCCAGGACATGAGAAGTAAAGTTCTGTTGTTTATAACCTCTGGAATATAACAGCCTGAACTGACCAAGACAGGTGTGTGGACGTGAGCCCCTGTCAGCCCCCTCCATGATCATGGTGCTTCCATGACTGGTGGAGCGACAGGTTCTTCCTGGAAAGATCTTGGGACGTTATAACTGTGTGTGGATGAGAATCAAGGCAGTTCCTGTGCATCCCTCCCTCCCTCTGGCCCCCTGAAGCCAGAAGGATGTTGTCTCACTGGTGCCCCTCACTGGACTGTACCAACTCTCTGAAGCAGCCAACAAAAACCAAGAGTTGGGGTGACTGTACCTCTCAGCTTGCCTGGGGCAGTCCCGGTTCATGTCTGCTACCCAGTGTAGTTTTACTATTGCTTCTTCACTATCACTCTCAAAAGTGTCCCAGGTAGGAGGACAAGTTATGTGATTGCCCAGCTCAAGAGTGAACAGGCCTTGGCCAATTTCTAGCTTTATTTCTCGCCAGCCGCGCAGATTCCATCCCCCAGCCCCACCCTTGCCGGTTTCCTGCGTTGCCGTCTACCCCTCCTGTTCCTTGTCATCCTCCGTGGTCCAGACTTTGATCTGCCTGATCAGAAGCCAGGACTCCTGGCCCTCTAGCACCAGCAGCCGGATGCAGCTCAGCTGCTCCAGGGAGCCTTCTTCATAAGACACCATCTGGTCCAGACGTCCTCCCACCACTGGGCCGAGCAGGGTGTAGCGAGCGCAGCCTTCGAAGTCCTCCAGGGGCCCGTAGCCCAGCTGTACCTGCCCTTGCTGCAGCTGGTACTTCCTTTCTTTGTCAGAACCTGTCAGCACCTCGACCCGGACGACCTTCTGGGGCTCGTCCAGGATCACCGTCAGATAGTTGCCCTGGACGGGGCTGAGGGTGGCGAAGCTCTCCTCGTTCAGGGTGTAGGCGTACTGCGGGACGTTGTTGGACAGCGCCACCATGTCCGTGCGCACGCTGGCTGTGGGGTTGTCGGGCTCACCGAAGACCTTCTCCTTGTCTGCGGGAAAGCAGGCGTTCTCCAGCCCGGAACGGTTGCCCACATGGTAGAAGACTGAGGAGCCGAAGCGGATCGGCGTGTTCTGGGCCAGGAGAAGAGGGAACTCAGAGAGAAGCAAGTGCGTTGGGGTGTCCTTGAGGAAGAGGAGGAGGAAGGAGGCCAGGCGGGGCAGGTCGCTGGAGCGGAACACCTTCCCTGCGAAGCTCAGGCTGGAGAACTCCAGGGTCACCCAAGGCAGCTCCTTCCAGGCAGACAGCGTCCAGTAGATGGTGGAAATGAACTTGGGCACGCAGCGAACCCGGTCGTCCAGCATCAGGAAGTATTCAGAGAGGTTGACAGCGAAGTTCATGAGCAGGGCGTGGTTGGCTTTCTGCGTGGAGTACAGGACCTCGCAGGGCGAGGGGCGGACCTCAGGCCTCAGGGCGCCCAGGGGAGGGGGTCCACCGAGCCAGCCCCAGACCACGAGCAGCTGCCGGGCCTCTATGTGTGTCTGAAAGAGGCCAGAGATGTTGGCCACTGTCTGGCTGAGCCGCTCGGGGTCGGAGTCCGACAGCAACAGCAGCACCACGACGCAGCCCAGCTCGGGGCCCGAGGACGCCTGGAACAGGGAGCGCAGGGTGTCCAGGAGGCGGCCCTCATGGGGCCGCGGCGCCGAGGAGACGCCCACCGTCAGCAGCTCTGGGGGCGGGGGGGTCGCTGTTAGCACCTCCTGAGGGTGGGCAGGTCCCGGGTCTCCCCCTGCAGCTGCCCTAACGGCCGGTACCCGAGAGGAGCGCCCACTTCCATTCCCAGGGAGTGCTGACCGCTGGGCAGGAGAGGGAAGCGGCTTGCTCTGTCCTCTGTTTTGCAAGGCTGTTGGCCTGGGGCGAGGGGCGGGGGGCGTCCTTCGAAGGACAAGGCTCCCCCTGATGGAGAAGGTTGCCAGGGCCAAGGGGGTGTTTGCTGGCCCCACCTCAGAGTTACCCCACTGGCGGTGTGTCTGCCAGACCTGGGCTGGAGGCTCTCGGGGGCCTGTGTAGACCGCGGCGCCTGGCAGTACGCAGCCCAGGGGCCAGTGTCTCTGCCCTCCCCATCTGGCCAGGCTCTCTCATCTCCCGTGGGTGCTCTCCCACCTGCCCCCTCCCCGAGGGGCCTGTCCTGAGTGGGTTTCCCTGAGGGACAGTCCTTAACAGGCTGCTTTGTGTTGCTTAGCGTGTCGCTCATTCGGGGGTGGCAGGTACGGAGCAGACACCTGCCCCGGACCCTGCGGCCGGCCCAGCCTCAGAGCACCCCTCCCCACCAGCAGCTGCACCCCCACCCCGGCCGCCCTCCTTTTCCTGGCTGGCCTGTGCCCCTGGTCTGCCGTCTCCCAGGCTGGCCACTGCCTCGCACCTACTCACTCTTTTCCCGGGGAGGGGCCCCGGCCAGGAGCTTGTACTTGGCGCGCTGGAGCCCCGGGGAGGTTTTCTGCATGTCCTTGAAGGCCTCCAGACGGTTCTTGATTTCGGAGCTGATTTGCTGCTGGTTGAGTTGCCACAGTATTTTCTTCTTTTCCTCCTGCTCAGAGTAAGGTAAGCATCAGCCCTGAGCTTTCTCCTTAGAGCCAGGCCAGGCAAGCCCGGGATGCGGCCAACCAGTACCCCCCTCATCATGGGCCTGCACGGTGCTCTCTAAAAGGGGTGGGGGCCCCCAGCTTGTGCGGAATGCTGACGGGAAGGGCCTGGCTCACGCAGCATCTGCCCCCCCACGGCGTGTGTCTGACTCGACCCCAGCCTCCAGCTGGCCAAGCTCACCTAACTCGGCTTAGACCACGCTGGGCTCTGCAGCAGACGCGGAAAGCTGGTGTCTGGTCCTGTGCTCAGCCACTTTTCGCCCAGGTCTGACCACACACACGTCTCTGGAGCACCTTCCCTCACCCGCCCTACGCTAAGCTCCGGCTGGTCTGAGGCCTTCCAGAACAGCGTGGGCTCTAGGGCTGGGCGTGGCCCGGGCTGGACTTGGTCTCCTCCAGGTGCTGCAGTCCCAGCTGCTGGGGAGTTCCTTCGGGGCTCAGGGGAGGGCCCGAGGTGGCCCTCCCAGCGGGCGGGTCCTGCAGCCCCTGTGTGTGTGAACGCCCTCCCTTCCTCCTCGCCTTTACCCCAACTTTGTATCAAGGCTAGCTCAGTACTGATCCTGTCTCTGACCCTCTCCTGGTCCTTCCCAAGCTTTCTCCTTAGAGTGTGCACGGTGAGGTTAGGGTGTCTGCACAAGTGGGAAAACTCCCGCTGAAGGACCAGCACGTGGTCCGAACTCCCCCGGGGACTCACCACCAGTAAACTGTACATAAGATGCTCTTCAAGCCTCTCTTGCAAGAAGGAGCCCAGGAGGATCAGGGACACCACCACCATGAGGTACTTGCACAGGCCCCGGTGCACGGAGCGGGGACCAAGAGCAGCTCTGCGGAGACAGGCAGGCGTGGGCTGGCTAGCTTTGGCTCCCACCTCCTCCCTGCCTCTCCTGGAGTCTCCCGGAGCCTTTCGGCCCCGCTGACCTGCCCCTGCTGATAGACCCCGGGGAGACAGAGGCCGAGGGGCTGGTCGTGTCCTGAAGGACGCGTTGCCAAGAGGAGGAGAGCCAGGCCTAGGTGTTAGGCCTTCCCCAGACCTCAGACTCGACTGGCGTCTCCGCCGGGCGTGACTGGCCATTGACTGCAGCTCCTCCGTCAGCCTGCACTTCCTTCTGAGTCTGCTCCTTCCTGGGATGATGGCTGACAGATTACGAGGTTCTGAGTCAAGTCAGAGCGACCGATGGAGGCTGGTTAGTACCTGTCTCTCTCCCACCACTGGCTGGTCAGAAGGGTGGAAACATTAAGTGGCTGGAAATTCCTAATCATGTGACGTCTTGACCGGGTTTAGAGTGTTATGTCCATGGGAGATTTTTGTCTCATAGAAAAGGTGTGTTGAGGGTTTATCAGAGAGCAGAGATTTCCCTGAGATCAAGGAGAAAACCCTTTAATGCTGCAGGATGGGGGCCCAGAGGGCTCTTCCGAGGTGGTTGAACCTGGGCATCCCTCCTGGGGACCCTGCTTGACAACCCTTGTTCACCTTGAATGGGGGCTGCCCAGCACCCCAGCCTGGCAGCAGGTACCTGCTTCTGGGTGAGGCCAGGGTCGAGTCTGCAAGCCAGCTTTTCAGGCTTTTGTCTCAAGCCCAGGAGTCTGGGAGTTGACTGTCAGTTTGAGTCAGAGGACGAAGGGGGGAATTGAAGAACCCCTTCCCCAACCGGAGAGCTCCCATCCTGCCCCCCACCCCATCCCGGGCTGCCTGCTGGGTCTCTAAGGCATCACAAACCGATCCCAAAGCTCCAGTTCTCCCCTGGACCCAGGACTTCCCAGGCCTCTGAAGTTCCCTTCTCTTCTCTTTCTCTGTCCTTTTTTGTTACTAAGAATGTATTTCAGTTCTTTCTTCTCTCCCTCCCCGGCTTAAGGTGTACAGAACAATAACTTCACTTACATAAACTGCAAAATGATTACCACCATAAATTAACCTTCGTCGCCTCATACAGATACCAAAAAGAAAAAAAAGGAGAAAAATTTCCTTGTGAGAAGAACTTTTAAGATTTGCTTTCTTAGCAGCCTTCAAATATACTCCACAGCAGCGTTTACTACGGTCACCTTGCTGTCATCACATCGCCAGGACTCACTTATCTGATACCTGCAAGTCTGTACCTTTTGATCACCTTCCTCTAACGCACCCCCGGCCCACCTCTGGAAGCCACAAGTCTGATCTCTTCTGTGGCTGCTGTTTATTTATAGATTTCACAGACCACTCAGATTGTACATAATTTGTCTTTCTCTGCCTGGCGTATTTCATTTAATATAGTTCTTTCAAGTTCTGTCCTTGTCACAGATTTGGCCTTCTTTTCAGGCCAAATGGAATTCCTTTGTATATGTCTCTGTGTATCTATCATGTTTTCTTAACCCACAATAGTGTAGTTTTGATAAGTCTATCTACCCAAGAACTGTAGTCTTCCAACAGGACAGAACTTTTTGAACTAAAGATTTTTCTCTCCTCCTCTCTTCCCCTCTTTGAATCTTCTTCCAAGTTTTCCCCCACTCTTTTCTCCTCTGGGAATCAAAAAACAAAAAAGCAAGCAAACAAAAGCCATTGAAAGCTTTGTTCTGAAGTTAGGATGGTTAGAGAATCTCTAGAAAAAAAAATTTTTTTCTTGCATTAAAAAATTATGTATAGGGACTTCCTTGGTGGTCCAGTGCTTAAGACTGTGCTTCCACTGCTGGGGGCACAGGTTCGATCCCTGGTCTGGGAGCTAAGATACCACATGCCTCATGGTGCAGCCAAAATAAATAAATAAAAATACTTAAAAAAATTTAAGTAGTTATGTATCACTTTGATGTTCAGTGTATTTTTTTTCTTTAATGGTCAGTGCTTTTTAAAATCCTGTTTAAGAAATACTGTATGCTACAGAGTTGCGAAGATATTCTCTTATGATTCTTTCCAGAAGCTTTACAATTTTGGTTTCTCCTTTCAGCTTTATTGAGTTATGGCTGACACATAAAAATGGTCTGTATGAAGTGTACACCTTGATGCTCTGATACAGACTCACAGTGAAGTGATCACCACAGTCCCCTCCCGTGGTCGCCGCCTCCCTCCTCCTCTTCTCTTCTCTGGTTGCCCTCCTTTGTGGTGAAGGCCGTTAAGATCTGCTCTTTCAGCGAATTTCACGTATAAAGCACAGCATTGGTGACTGTAGCTACTGTACAGCTTCCCAAAGCCTATTCGTCTTCGCTTCTTCTGATAAGACCTCCCCACTCTTCCCCTCTTCCAGGTTTTGGCAACCAACATTTCTGTTCTTTGTTTCTACGAGTTTCACTATTTTAGATTCCACATATAAATGAGATCATGCAATATTTGTCTTTCTGTGTCTGGCTTATTTCACTTAGCACAATGTCCTCAAAGTTCATCCATGTTGTCACAAGTGGCAGAACTTCCACCTTTTTAAAGGCCGTGTAATACTTCCTTTAATGTTTATACACAGCATTTTCTTTATCTATTCCTTGGTCAGTAGACATTTAGGGTGTTTCCTTTCTTAAATAATGCTGCAATGAACATGGGAGTGCAGGTATCTTTTTGAGATCCTGATGTCAGTTCCTTTGGATATATAAGTACCAAGAAATAGGGCTGCTGAATCATTAGTTCTATCTTTAATTTTTTGAGGAGCTCCCATAATGGCTGTACCAATTTATGTTCCCACTAACAGCATACAAGTGTTCACTTTCCCCCATTTCCTAGCCAAAACTTATCTTAGTTTCTTTTTTTTAGTAAAGGCAGTTGTAACAGAAGTGAGGTGATATCTCATTGTGATTTTGGTTTGAATTTCCCTGATGACTAACGAGGGCTTTCCTGGTGGCTTGGCTGGTGAAGAATCTGCCTGTGATGCAGGGACCCCGGGTGACTGATGATGGTGAGAATGTTCTCGTGTACCTGTTGGCCACGAACAATGTCTGCTTTTGAGAAATGTCTCTAAAGGTCCTTTGCCCATCTTTAATTGAGTCATTATTATTATTATTTTTTTGCTATGGAATTAAATGGATCCCTTATGTAGTTTGGCTATTAGCCCCGTCTCAGATAAGTAGCCTACAAGTCAACACCTCCTGTCCAGGGGCTGCCGTCTCCTTTGTTCATGCGCATTTTTAACTTCAGGTCTGTGTTCCTCTCAAATCCATACTTGCGTATGGTGTGAGGTAGGGGTTGAGGTCCATTTCTTTGCACTGATACCCAGCTGTTTCAGGACTGTTTTTGGAAAACTTTCCCTTGCCTCTGAGTTACCTTGGCATCTCGTCAAGATCCAGGAAGGGCGTAAGCCTGCAGCTGTTTCCACTCCTGTGTCCCTCTGCGGATCTATTCCTACTGTGCCTTGCACGACGGCACGTCACCCCCTCCCCCCAGCTCCGAGGTCATAATGCCGGTCTCCGTGTGTCCAGGTGGGAACCTTTGTTAGGGCTCCAGTCCCGCTCGCGTCCCCACGTGGGTGACCATGCGTCCTGGCGCAGTGCCGTCCCTGTGATAAGTCACAGGGGTTTCTACGTCTTCCTGTTTCTTGGGGATGCTTTTCTAACCTTGTGCCTAAGCCACACCATTTTGTTAGAATCATGCATTCATTTTTCAGTTTCTCTGTCAGCTTTGTGGGCGTGCGACTCACAAACGCTTTTTACCACTCAGCTCACTGAGCTCTAGCAAACGTGCACCGCTATGGCGCTGCGTCACCACCGAGATGGAGAGCGGTCCCTGGAGAGCCGCTCTGTGCCCTTGGAGTCGAGGTCCACCTCCCCGGCCCACCTGCCCCCGGGTCTGGAGGGCCACTGGTACAGTCTCTATCACTGTGGTTTGCCTTTTCTAGAGTTTACCTATGTTTAACTGTCTATGGTTTCTGATGAGCATTTGGGTTGATTTAGCATTTGACTACAGTGAATGAAGCTGCTCTAGAAATTCACGGGCAAGTTTTGGGTAAATAAAGCGCGATGGCTGGTTTGTGTGCCAGACGCAGGTTTAGCCTGGTAAGAATCGCCAGCCTGTTCTCCAGTGGCTGTACCACTGGCATTCCCGCCAGCCGAGTGCTTGGCGATACTTGAGACTTCAGTCCTTCAGTTTGAGCCATTCCCGCAGGCTGTGTTGGCATCTCATTGTGTCTCACCCCTTTTGGAAATGAAGACATAATTCACACACAGTAAGATCACCTCATTTCTTGTAGCGTTCCCTAACTTTCACAGTCCATGTCCAGCTGCATAGTCACCACCACAGTCAAGCTGCGGCATGGGGCGGCACTGTCGCCTCCAAAGGTCCTCGTGCCTTTGGACCCAAACCTCTGCCCCACTTCTGGCCCCTGGCGACCCTGCACCGTTCTCTGTCCAAGTGCCCTGTCAGCGGGACCAGGCCCTTTGTCCCCTCGAGCGCCTGCCCCTCGCCATCACGCTGCTGAGAGTCACCGTGCTTTCGAGAACCTCGGTCCCTCCCTCGTCCTCCCTGCCGAGGGATGCTCCGCTGTGCGCTCTACCGCAGCGTCTTTGTCCAGCCGCAGTTTGGTGGATGTTTGGGCTGTTCCCAGCCTTTGGCAATCACAGATAAAACCGCTGAAGACTTTCCCGGTCAGGTTTTTGTGTAAAGTGTTTTTATTTCTCTCAGATTAACACCCAGGAGTGCAGCTACCATGTCGTATGATGTGCTGTTTAGAAACTGCTAAGCTTTTTCTGAAGTGGTGCCTCATTTTAAACACCCACTGGCATTGTATGGGAGTCCCGGCCGCTGTTCAGCAGTACCTGATGGTCAGTTTAAAGCTTCAGACCTTCCCATAGGCGTACACACAGTGTCTATCAGCAGCCTGGCTTATGGTGGGCTGGCTCAACGTGCAGGTGTGCCCACCAAAATGCAGATGCAATGTCTCTGGGACCTCGCTCAGCAGTGGCTCCAAAAGACAGTGGTGGGGGGACTTGCGCGGGGCATGTGCCAGGCCGTCAGCTGGTATAGGAGCAGGTCGGGATTGCATCCTTGCTGACCCATGACAGCACTGAACTCCCTGGCTGGCTGGTCAAGGGCCTGGAGGTGTGGGGACAACGTCCGGGCTAGAGGAGCGTGGTTGGATGACCGGGGATGTGTGCGGATGTGGCAGCTTCACACCCACCGGGGAACACCCGTCATGGAGGAGGCGCTGGGGGACAAGGAGGGCGGGCGATGGAGGCCCCCGTGGTGCCAGCACGGCACACGTGTGAGCTGAGTGGCCACAGGGAGCCCCAGATGGATGATGACCCGTTAAAGTTGGCTCTGCTCCTGTCATTCTCGGATGTCCAGCCTGCGCACAGGACCGCGAGCCAAGACACCTGCAAGCGTCCTTCCCCAGGAGACCAGCCAGACCTCCCTGCTGACGAGCTGACCATTTTCTTGGGGAAGCGCACTCTCTCTGGGTCTGAGTTTGCTTTCCTGCTTGAGGTGCCCAGACAGCACCGCTCTCTGAGGGGCGGGTCCAGGGGCATGGGTGCCGCAGGGCACAGCCCCAGACCAGGAGACCCCACCCCCAGCAAAGGAAGAAGGGGCGTGGGGGCGCCTGCGGGACCACGTGCTGGGCTGCCTGCGGTGTGCCGCAGCCCGATCAGCAGTGAGGTCGCGAGGATGGGCGCTGTCTTCCCTTCACATTCTCCGTGTGAGAATGATGATCCGCGCCCCCTCCCCACCCATGGCAGACAGGCAAACAGATCTCCAACCGGTCTCCGACCCCATCCAGCTCAGAGAGTCGAGGTCTCAGAGGTGCCCTAGCCCCGTGACTCAGCGCTGTGTCCTTTCTCTGGCTCGGTGACGCCCCTGGTGACCCCTGTCTTACATGGGGGCTGGACACTCTCGGTGGGCTGGACACAGTGCCCCAAAGTGGCCCAGCGGCAGCACCGTGCATTCAGAATGACTTGCCTCCCAAACCAGCCATAGACACGGTGGTCCAGAGACCAGGGGTGTGGCGTGCCTCCCCCAAGACCACTGCTCAGGAGACCCAAGCATCTACCGTCAACCTTTTCCAGGATTTTGCTCTTCCTCCTCTCTGCGGACGTCTTCCTGGGTGAATCAGAGATCAGACTCTCCCTGGCAAGAGCAGGATCACCTTCCCAACACATGAGAAGAGAACGGGCCGTCCCCTGTCCTCCGCCGTCCCGCCTTCCCTGCCTGCTCGGCCTCATCAGATCAGAAGAAGCTGCCCTCCTCCAGTCAGAAGCGAGACTTCAGGCAAAGGACCTAGGTGTAAAGAAAGCAGGCAGTCTCTCCCATTGTGGAGCAACCTCTCGAGGCCACGGGGTCAGCAGCGGTGGTGCTCAGGGCTCCCTAGGTCTGGTGCCCGGGCTTAGCTGCCCTGTGGCCTGTGGGATCTTAGTCCCCCGACCAGGGATTGAAGCCGTGTCCCCTGCATCGGAAGGTGGCTTCTCAACCACTGGACTGCCAGGGAAGTCCCTGAGCTGCTTTAAAAGACACCAGCAAAACGGAACATCCCCGCCCGCCCCTCAATACAGCAGGTGCCGGAGGTGTGCAGAGCCTTCCCCTCTTTCTTCCTGGAAGCAGGAGAGGACGCCTCTCCGCCACCCGACCCCCCCATGGAAGATGTCCTCTGTCTGCTGGGAGGAGCACGACGACACTGCTGCCAGAGGCAGGGAGGAGAGAAGTCTGCGCGCAGACTTTGTTCAGCAACACCCTCATCTTCCGTCTCCTCCCCACATCTGCGGTTCCTTCTCCACATTCACCCCTCTTTGTTCCACCCAACAGAAAAGCACTTAGGTTTCGCCACGTCTCTGGGTCTTAATTCCTCAAGAGGGCGCCCTGGGTCACATAAAACCTGTGGGAAATAAGTGTGGATGCTTCTCTCCCATGTACCTGCCCTGTGTCCCTTTGGTTCCCAAGACCAGCTCTCGTGACCTGTGCCAGGACGTTTCCGAGCACAGAATGCCAGGAGTCCATCAGCTCGGCAGCCATTGCGAATATTAAGAGCCCATCAGACTGGTTTCGGGGCTTCCCAGGTGGCTCTGGCGGTGAAGAACCCACCTGCCAATGTAGCAGATGTGGGAGATGTGGGTTCGACCCCTGGATCAGGAAGATCCCCTGGAGGAGAGCATGGAAGCCACTCCAGTATTCTTGCCTGGAGAATCCCGTGGACAGAGCAGCCTGGCGGGCTACGGTCCACGGGTCACAGAGGCAGCCGTGATCAAGCAGCTTAGACCACAGATGGTGTCAAAGTCGCTGTTATGGAAAATGGCCACAGGGTGGCAGCAGCGCCCCGGGCTCAACGCTGGTCACCCAGGCAACCAGGGCCCGTGGGGAAGTGGGTGCCTTGCCCGTCAGTTCCTTGGGAGCCCGCCGGAAGAAGCCCCAAAGGCTTGCGTCTCAAGACTCCTTCCCCTGCCCCTTTGTCCCCCAGCACATCCCACGTCCTGCAACAGCACCGTGGGGTCGGTGCTGGCATCACAGGTGGGGAGACCCCGAGGCTGGAGGCGGGAAGCGCATCCCCGGGAGCCCCGTAGCCCGGGGAGCTCTCAGAGCTCTCTGGGCCCAGAGGCCCCAGCACCCCGTGGGCGTGGCGGCTCGGCTTCCCTGCAGGAGGGCCGGCCCGCATCTGGACACTGTGGGCTCAAGCGTGGGAGCAGGACCCCCAGGTCCATCAGAGGCACTCGTGGGCGGGCACACCCTCCCCTGGGCCCCCAGCCCCACGCCTTGGGAACCAAGCTCGCTCAAGCTCCTGGGCTGTGACCCCAGCCCAGGCCACCAAGCCGTGTGGGGGACAAGTCAGCGTCCTGGTCTTCTCTGTTCACTGTATTTGGACTTGGAGTCTATAGGTGGTTCACAATGTCCTGGGTTTTTTTTTTTTCCTTTTTGATCTACAGCAACTTGATTTACTGAGATGTATATATGTCTTTTTTCAGGTTCTTTCCCCACATAGATGATTACAGAGTGTTGAGCGATGTTCCTTGTGCTACACAGCAGATCTTTGATTATTTCATAAATAGTAGTGTGCACATGTCAATCCGAACCAGCTAATTTCTCCTGGCTTCTCACCTTTCCTCTGTGGTAGACATAGGTCTCTTTTCTAAGTAGATGAGGCTCTTTCTCTTTTGTAAAGTTCATTCTTATCCATGTTTAGACTCCATTTTGGGCTCCAAAGTCGCTGCAGATGGTGACTGAAGCCATGAATTTAAAAGACACTTGCTCCTTGGAAGAAAAGCTATGACTAACCTAGACAGCATATTAAAAAGCAGAGATGTTACTTTGCTGACAAAGGTCCGTCTAGTCAAAGCTGTGGTTTTTCCAGTGGTCATGTATGGATGTGAGAGCCAGACTATAAAGAAATCTGAGCACTGAAGAATTGATGCTTTTGAACTGTGGTGTTGGAGAAGACTCTTGAGAGTCCCTGGGGCTGCAAGGAGATCCAACCAGTCCATCCTAAAGGAGATCAGTCCTGAATATTCATGGGAAGGACTGAGGCTGAAGCTGAGACTCCAGTACTTTGGTCACCTGATGTGAAGAACTGACTGATTGGAAAAGACCCTGATGCTGGGAAGGACTGAGGGCAGGAGGAGAAGGGGACAACAGAGGATGAGATGGATGGATGGCATCACCGACTCGATGGGACATGAGTTTGGGTGGACTCCGGGAGTTGGTGATGGACAGGGAGGCCTGGCGTACTGCCGTCCATGGGGTCGCAGAGTCGGACACGCCTGAGCAACTGGACTGAGCTGAGGCTCCAGCGAGCAGGGATGTCGCGTGGTCTTTGCCTTTCTCCGTCTCACTTCCTTCCCTTAACGTGACCATCTCCAGCCTCTTCCCTGTGGCTGGCAATGGCGCCACCTCCTTTCTGATGGCTGAGTGACGTGCATCCTGTATGTGTGCTGTGCCTCGTGTTCTTTGTCCACTCATCTGTCCTTCTGCATAGTGAGGGGCGTGGGGTAAATTGAGAGTTCGATGTCAAAACACACACACTGATGCATATCAAAGAACCAAAAAGGACCTACCGAATAGCTCCGAGAACTCCTGAACACGCTGTAATAATCTAAATGGGAAGAGGAACCCAGAAGGGAAGAGACAGGTGTCCAAGTGTAAACGAATCAAGTTCCTGTACACCTGGAACAAGCACAACATCTGACCAACTCCAGGACAAAAATTAAATTAAAAAGTGGGAAGTGGTGCCGTCTTGTGGCCATTTACTATAACAACATTTAAAACCCGGGCTGATGGGCACTTGAGTCACAAGACCTGCAGGGCTCTAAAATCACCCCCCCCCCCCCAAAGCCATGTCCTAGGGGAGGTCATCGAAAAAGAATTCAAGAGAGCGCAGACATTCAAGAGGCCAACTTCAAGAGATAAATTTCACCCACAATGCTGTATTTAAAATGGATACCTGACAAGGACCTACTGCGTTGCACAGGGAACGCTTCTCGCGTCAGCCTGGATGGGAGAGGCGTTTGGGGAGAAGGGATGCAAGCACACCTGTGGCTGAGTCCCTTTGCTGTCCACCTGAAACCATCACTACATTGTTAGTCAGCTATCCTCCAATATAAAATAAAAAGATTTTTTTTAAAAAGTGAGTTTTGATTAGGGTGACCCTGATGAATAAATGCACCTCTGAGTGATTAAAATTTAGATCAACTAGTCAAAATGCTTTATCACCCACTGTTCTAGAGCACTGGTCCATGGAACAAGTTATGCTGCCGGTGACAGCGTAGCCCTGCTCTCGTGGGAGCTGCTCTCTAACTGTGGTCCTCGCGCTTCTCACCGCAGTGGGGTCTCCTGTTTCAGGGCGTGGGCTGCAGGGCACAGGCTCAGAGGAGGTGGTGCACAGGCTAGCTGCCTCACGGCTCGTGGAATCTCCCTGGATCAGGGGTTGAACCCGCGTCGTCTGCACTGGCAGGCAGAGTGTTATCCACTGGGCTACCGGGGAAGTCCTCCGTGGAGGTAACGTTACACGTGCTCCCACCACACTGGGGCTCCAGGCTGTCTTTTCCTCTGTACAGTAGGTGGCTTGACAAGAACCGTCTCGGCCAGGCCCTCCCTGGACATTGTCCTCCACGATCCATGTCTTGGCCAGGCCCTCCCTGGACATCGTCCTCCACGACCCGTGCTGTGGACGGGCACACTCCCTTTGTCGTGGTTGTCCAGTCGCTCGGTCGCGTCTGACTCCTCCGGGAAGGCCGTGGGGCCAGTCCCCTCTGTCCTAGGAGGCTTCCTACACTGATTTCCACCCTCCTCAGGCTGTACTCTTAACTCAACATGAGCAAAAATTCACTTCACAAGTGCATTTGCAGCACTTTCTCAGCCTCTCGGGGATGCCATTCCATTGCTCTGATACACAAACAACAGGAAACATTCCATTTGGGCTCATTCATCTCAGGACAGCAGTCACACTGACACGCTAATCACCCGCATAACCTGAGAAGCATTTGCATTCAAGCCAGAAGTCTCAGGGGCAGAAACCACTGCCCCTAACCTAGAATGGTTACACGGACGCCCTCCACCGTGTTCCATACTCGAAGATCCTCCTCTGGAAATGTCCACGTACAACAGACACAGGTTTACCAGCCATCACTGTAAGCTTAATTGCTTATTATCATTGAAAGTCTTTTACCTGATGCATGAAATCAATAACTCTTCCCAAGTCATGAGAACCGTGGCTCATTCACGATACTGAAGCTACGAATACGCAGATGGCAAAGAGTTAAGTGTTGGCTCTTCCATAATCCCCACAGCAGATCTGACACCAGGAAAATTACAGCTCATAGAAGTCAACAACAGGGAGGAGAGAGGTAGTCACTGAATACTAGCTTCATCTGAAGATATTTACCACTCATGAGCTGTTCCTTCGTTAGGACTAAAAGAGCGGCTATCCCAGGATGCCTAAATTAAAGAATCCTAACATCGAGGAGACCAGGCCTAATCCTAACATCGGTGTGGACGCCGATCAGGAGAGGCCGTTCTCCAGCATTCAAAGACAGGATGGAGGGAGAAGGGGACACGGAGACTCCGGAGCCCGTGGGGATGGGCTCTCCAGCCTCCAGGACGGACGGGCCCCTGGGGTCCCAGGCCCCGCGCCCTCCTGAGCGGGATCGCGGGCGCGTTCCACGCCAGCCTGAGGCAGCCTGAGCACTGTCAGGCCCCTGGCTCTTGGGGCCACAGCACACACCCCGCAGGGTCCTTCCTGCCACACGAGCAGAGGCCACAGGCCAGTAGCCTGTCCCCAACATCGGGGAGAGGGGGCAGAGCGCGGGCGTCAGAAGAGCCTCAGTCAGATGACAACACCCCTGGGGGGATGGGGGACAGGGGTGAGGTCTCCCCGGGGGGGCAAGGGGCCCAATAGGCAGCTAAGTGGGCCCAGTTCGTCTGTACCTGCATGGCCCTCCTCACGCACCGTCTCCCGGAGAGAAGCATCTCCAGATGCACACAGGCAGATTTCAGACAGAGACTCAGTGCTCCCCGCTGGCAAACACTGCAGGATTGTGCTGCAGTGGGGGTCCTGGGCTCAACAGCTCAGGGACCAAAGTGGGCATCGGTGCTGGGGGCAGTGGGCAGGGTGGGGTGAGACTTCCCTGCCTGTGGCATTTTGCTTTCACAAGAAGCAGAGTTCTAGGGCTGGTGGTCACAGCTCCATGAGAAGGGGGGGTCTTCTCCACAAAAAGGTGGGCATATCTGATTCTTCAGGATCGAGCACTTCCGTTGGTGATGGTGGGGATGGCATGGGACTTGCGTTTTATTTCACTAAAAACAAACTCGTGAAGTGATGTCTCCTCCTTCGGTTCAGCTTCCACTTGGACTCCCGTTTCTTACAAATGTGGGAGGCCCAAGCACCATCCCCAACGTCGGGGGCCCTCAGGGCTCCTTCCCAGGGCCCCCGGGAGCGGTTCTTAGGGAAGGAGGTTTGCGCTCCTTGAGCTGGCTCGGGGGACCCAGACATTGGACCGTGTGGGTCCAGTCTGAGGGATGCTATGACGCTGATGAGACATCAGCAAGCTTCTCGCTCAGCAGGACACAGAGCAGCACCTGCTCGAAGGACCTCATGTGAACGCGACCACACAGGAGAGGAAAAGGGACGGCAGGCTCATGGGGCGGCGCCCTCGGCCCAGCGGTGGGGGTCGCGGAGGAGCGCAGGGAGGTGAGTGCACACGCACGTGGGTGGAGAGACCCCGCAGCCCCCAGACCCCGGCCCGCGGTCCGACCAGACGGAGCAAGCGCCTGTCTCCGCGCCCCCGCGCCCGGCAGCCCTCCCGCCGGCCCCCTGCCGCCCTGCCGGCCTCGCCCTCCTGGCGCGCGCCCCGCGAGCCCCGCGCCGGATCCCCGAGCTCTGGGCTCGCGATTCCGAGACTGGGTCCGGCCCGCCCTCGCGACGCCGCCCCGCGTCCGGCTGGCCTACCACCAGCTCAGACCCTGTCCCAGCGACCTCCCAGCTGCAGGAACTGAACTGCGGACTGAAGGCTCAGAAAACCGCGTCCGGCTCCCCGCGAACCTGTCCTGCAGCGCCGGCCCCCCCCCCCGGGGGTCAGCAGGGCTGGGCGTGGGCGCCCCGAGGTGCCAGTCTGGGAGTCCCCCCAGCGTCTCCCCATCCCCTCCCTCTCCCCCTCCCTCCACCCTCGCCTCTCCCCTGCTGGTCCCCAGAGGAGCCGTCCAGGGGTGCAGCCTGCTGAGATGGAGAGAGGGGTCACTTCATTTCTGCTCAGTGGTTGAAAAACAGGTGAAGTCGTTCAGTGGTGTCCGACTCTTTGCGGCCCCCTGGACTGAAGCCCGGCAAACTCCTCCGTCCATGGGATGTTCCCAGCAAGACTACTGGAGTGGGCTGCCCTTTCCTGCTCCTCCCGGACAAGCGGTTTTTCCCTGGGAATGTGACACCCAGTCACCCCGGCCTCACATCTCCTACGGTCCAGGCTGGTGCTGAGCGGTGGGCATAACGTCCAAGCCAACTCTGCAATGACGGAAGCGATGTCAGGTCCACCTGGGGCCCTTCCTGTCACAGTCCCGCAGGTAAAGTCGCTTTGCACACGGAGCTGAGGCTCACAGAGGCTGGGAGACTCATTCAAGGCGGGGCAAGGCAGGACCTTGGCTGCTTTGATTATGAATTTAAATTATTTGCATAGTACACATTTTACCAAATTGGGTATCTTATAGAAACCAAGAAAAGCATATTCTAAAGAAGTTGCTTCCATATTTTAGCGAACAAATATTTGAATAATTTCTGATTCTAAGATGCAAAGTGTGTGTGAGCAGTCCTGATGCGGGGAGAACGTGGGGACTAGCTCTCAGGTCTGTCTGCCGCCGATGGAGGCTCCGGGCTCAGCTGGGGCGGGCCGGCCAGCGTGGTCCCCACTGTGCTTGCTCACGCTAGCAGCAGCCTCGTCTCGGGCTGCGGGGCTGCCTTCCTCCTGGGGCTGGTCATCTGTGTGGGCACTGTCCCTCCACGTACGGCGAGTGGCGGAGGAAGAGCGTTCTCATGCAGCAGGTCTGGGGCAGGGTTTGAACATTCGAACATCAGACGTTGACGGGGACAGCGGCACGTTAGCGCTGTGTCATCTCGGCTAGCTGTCAAGGTGCTGAATCGACCCAGAACAAGGAAACCAGAAGCGGAACACCTTTGCTCTGGAAAGGCTGAGGCTCTGCCTGCTCACGCGGTCTCAGTGTGAGCTCCGGGTCTCGCTATCAACGCCCGAGGCTCGTGCATTCGAGTCCTTCCTTCCATGGACCCAGCCTGCACGCATGGTGCTGCCAGCTGTCAGGGTCGCAGCTGGGAGCACAGCAGGGGAGATGCCCCAGGTCTTCCTAGACCAGGGAGAGAGACTAGACAGACACGGAACCAGTGGACAGGTAGACGGGTACGCATGTGCACACACCCAGGGCACACTCACGCACACACGCACACCCAGGTGCACAGGCCTGTGTACACAGACAGAGATGTGCCTGGCTGGCAGAGGGGAGGGGGCTGGACTTGAAAGGGAGGCTGGCATATGAGGAGGACTAGGATGCAGTCTTCAGAACTAAGATGTGACTGTGCTGAACCCAAGTGGCCTAGTGGGGTCTTGATCAGAGCCCGCTGCCCGCAGGGAAGTGGCTCCCGGGCGCAGTGTGGCTCTTTTGAGATGACAAGGAAACCTCTCCTCCCAGGCTGGGGCACCCCTGCACAGAAACTGGGCTGCTCCGGCTTCTCCGTGCTGGGCGTTCGTCTCGTTTCTTGGTCTGTCTCTCTGCATTCACTGTTCGTGCTAAGAGATCCTGGATTTGTCTTTTTTGCTGAATTCCCATCTGAGTCCCCAGTGTCAAGAGTGTGGCTGGCATATAGGCGGGCATGTAGCATACAGTGTGGCTGGCATGCTCAGTAACTGTTTGTCAAATGAATGATTGACCACTTATTCAGGGAGTCGAGGCTGGGTCCTGGATGGGCCACCCATCCCCAGGGCCTGTCTAAAGGGCAGAGAGTCTCGCCGCTGGGAAAGGGACCGGCAACGTGGGGCCTGGGGCAGGGCGGTTGGCTTTGGCGCCCTGCAGAGTCTGTCCTGGAAAGTCAGTTTTCAGCTGGGTGGAGAGGCTCTAGCTGCAGGCCCTGAGCAGACGATTCAGGGGGACCAGGAGGAAAGCGGGTTTCCCTGGAAGGAGAATGGCCACTTTGCCAGCCGACAGTGAGACGTGTTCTGGCCTTCAAACCCTGTCCTGCCCCTGCAGGGCCATTACCTGGGGCTGGGCGGGGGCACCTGTGCCCCAGATCCTGTTGTTAGGGGAGCAGCCTTTGAAGCCAGGCGCCCGGATTAATCCCAGTTCTGTCACCGACTCGCTTGGTCACCTTCCTGTGTCTCCTTGTCTTTGCCTGTAAGGTGGGGTGCCACAAGCAGTCCCCTGGGTGTTGTGAGGATGGAAGGAGCTTGTCTGGATCTGCGAGCCTGGCAGTTTGCCGGCATGTCAAATACTGCGACCCCTGTCCCCCTCCTTCCAGGGTGCCCACCCCTGCCCCACCTCTGACCCCGGCTTAGGCTCCCCTCCCACAGCCCGGGCACGGGGCGGGCCCTTCCCACCCTCCCCGTCCTAGCCATGCCTGGCACTGCTGGTCATGGGAAGAGGGACCCAGCCTGAGGCAGCCCCCCTGCCCCCCTGAAGCCCCCAGCCATGGAGGCACACCCCTCTTCCGAGGACCGGGGCTCACCTGGGTGTGGTCCCCAGCCTTGTGCCTGAATTGCTGCCACCCCCCGTGGGTCTGGTGGCAGGGCAGGCCTGGCTGCTGCCCTGCTCGGGTCTGCCTCGAGGCCTGTGCCTCCCACCCCGGCCCGCTCCGAGGCCGGACCCCCAGACGGCCTCACTGTCAGACTCTCCTGCATTCCTTTTATTCTGCAGCCCCAGCTCTGCTTCCTGGAGTCTCCCTCCTGCCTCCCCTCTCCTGTAGGTCTGCTCTTCCAGGAAGCCTTCCTGGACTGGGAAGGAACTGCAACATGGTGAGGTCCACACACGGCGGCAGGAGCACGGCTCCCCGGGGGCTAGTGGAGACGCAGACGCTCAGGGCCACGGTTAACCAGATCCCAGGGGTCTACACACATGTCACACCATGAGACCTAGTGAGTGAGGTCACTCTGCCAACACGACAAGATGATGGACGTTCTGGGAAGCTGCATCAGCTGGTCGGGCTGAGGGGGGCAGGGGCTGGCGGTTTTCTCAGGTCCTGTGGACAGCAACCAGGGCTGTTTGGGCCCCACCCGAATCTCCGTTCGACAGCAGGCTGCTCACCAGCCTCTCCCATTTGCTGGAGGCTGGACATGCTGACTCCACGGCGAGGCCGCCCCCACGGGATCAGGTCAGCTGAGGCCGAGGGTCCCCGGGCCACGCCCGTGGGTTGCTGCTAAATGGCTCCCCGGGGGCCTCTGCCTGGGACCCTAGAATCTCCCTTTACCTGGGCTCAGGCCGACTGAGTGTGGCCCAGACTGGCTCCCTGCAGGGAGACAAGGGGGCGCTGGGGCTCAGGTCAGCCCAGCCCTCTCCTCCTCTCTCTGCTACCACACGCGTTCACGTGTGGACTCCTGAGTCCGATCACTATTCAACCTCATGTAGCCCTGATTTTCCAAAACTTAGGTTCCCTTTGTCACTTAGCACCTATGAAGATCCTTTGGGAATAACCTTGGGAAATGCTAATCTAATTTTTCTGTGCACACACACGCATGACCACACGCACACACATGTACCAATCACGGGGGCTTCTGTGTGGGGCTCTCTTGGGAGGGGTAAGCTGAGTCTGGGGGCTTCTCCCCAACCCCTCTGGACGGAGGCCGGGGGGTGGGTCAGCGTCGCCTCGCCCAGGGTTGGTGGGGCAGGCTGTCCTCCCCAGCTTTTGTTTTGAGTCTCACATGTGGTTGTTCTCCCCAGCCCACCACTGACCCTGAAGTGGGCGGCCCTGCTGGCCGTAACGGGGGTGTGTCCCACCCGAGGGAAGGGCATACTGGGGCTGGAGCAGTTTCTAGGAACCCCAGCCTGGACTCTTGCTGACATGGGGGTTGGATAGAGGGGAGCTGGCAGGCCCATGCCTCCCTGGGCCTCCTCCAGAGGGCAGGGGTGGAGGCGGGAGGCTGTAGGATCTGGGTCTCCAGTGTGGGCCCCCCGGGGCCTGGCCAGGAGCTGGGATGGGCGAGGGCCGAGGTTTAGGCTCACGGGGTTCCCGGCGGGCAGGCTGGGAGTCGGCCTGACTGTGGGCAAGTGCTGTCCACATGCCGCTAAAGAGCGGGGCAGTGGGGTCTGGTCTCTGACCCTGTTCACCTTCTGTCACCTACTAGCGGTGTGACTTTGGACCAGTGGCACAGCCTCTCTGAGCCAGTTTCCTCATCTGTGAACCAGGAGTGGCCACGCCCACCTTGTGGCATCGCTGTGAAGATTTAGGTGATTAACATGCGGCCATTCCTCCAGCACAACGTTGGGCCTGGGGTGCGGGGCGTGAGGCTGGCCGTGCTGGTGGCTCTGGGCTGGTCTGCCTGGGCCTCCCTGTCCTCATCTCTGACTTGGAGACTAGTACCCTGAGCTCTGCCCGTCTCACCAGGGTGAAGAAAGGGAACACCCTGAGGCTTTGCAAGGTGACAGAGCACTCTTGTGGCCCCAGTAGGAAGCCTGTTGTTAACAAAGGATAACTTCCATTCACCCCTCCGGCCATGCTGGACGGCAGAAGGCCCTGCGTTCCAAGAGGTGATGTGTGAGGCCTGTGTTGTCTCCAGGGCAGCCTGGACTCCAGGGACCAGATTCCCGGCTCGCGGTGGACAGGCTGCGGGCAGCCTGGACGTGGGGTCTGGGAGACTCGGGTTCAGGGCTCCAGAGATCCTTCCCTCGCAGTCCAGCTGCTGGCGGCTCCTGGAGTCCACTCTGAGTTGCCCTCTGTTCCGGCCCCGTGGAACGCCACACTCTCATCAGGAAGTTCTCCAAAGGGCCAGCAGGGCCAGACCTGGCTGGAGGAAGCCCCTCTGGCAGCCCACCCCGAGCGCAGCGGCTCCGTGAGCCCGGGGTCCTTGACAGCTAGCTGTGCTTCCCGACCCCCTGGCACCTTCGGGCGCCACCGGCGGGGAGACACTCCACGCGCGGTCTCCACGGTCGCACACACTGGACGTGAGGCCAGCAGACCACGTGTGGCTGCACCTCAGGGTCGCTGTGGACAGGCCATCTCAGCAGCTCCCACGGGGCAGAGCAGCAGAGAACGGGGCCCAGGGGGGCCCAGGGGCCTTCTGCTTATCGCGGGTGAAGGGCGGTCGGGCAGCGGGACAGGCCTGGGGGGCCTTCAGGAGCTGGTCACTTTCTGATTTTGACCTGGGGGCCGCGCTTGGCGGGTGGAGGTTCAGGGGTGCCCGCCCTGAGGCTCTGCGTCCCCAAAGTGCGTGCACTTTGCCCTAACATGTGAGAGTGTCCAACTCTTTTGCGACCCCATGGACTGCAGCCCGCCAGGCTCCTCTCCATGGGATTCTCAGGCAAGAATCCTGGGGTGGGTTGTCATTTCCTCCTCCAGGGGACCTTCCCGACCCAGGGTTCAAACCCGCGTCCCCTGCATGGCAGGCAGCTCTTTACCCCTGAGCCACCTGGGAAGCCCTTGCTTTAATGGCATCTCACCAATTACCCATGTATTGACTTCGAATCTACAATTTGATCTCACGTTTTGGAGGCTCCAGACCCAGAGCGTCCACAGTCTGGGCCGTGGAGAGGTGGTCCTCCTCCCCTGGAGCTGAGGCCCTGCCCTCCTCCCATCCTTGCTGACTGACCCCAACTGAGGGATGCCCAAGCTCAGGGTCACAGGCTAGGAACGGTCACTGCCCTCCCAGAAGGGGAAGGGTCCTCTCTCCAGCCTGCCCGAAGCCTTCCCAGGCCCCTCCAGCCGGGGAGCCCGCAGCCGCGTGTCCCGCCACCACCTGGGGCTTCCGCTCGGTGACTCGGGAAGTTCCCTGTGTCTGTCCTGTCCCTTGTGAGCCTTTTGGGGCGGGGGCCCCCAGCCCATCCTGCAGGACCCGGGCAGAGCAGGCCTTCAGGAAATGCGAGCTCCTCTTTCAGCCCTGAGGTCCGCTTCCCAGAGGGCTGCCTGGACGTGCTTCCCTGGACAACCTGTGTGATGGTGCGTCTGTCCCCTCTCAAAGGGGACTTATCTGTAAGACAAGGCCAGTCACACCAGTCTGGGCCTCAGGAGCTCCCCCAGTAATCCACTGCCCGACAGTGTTCAAAGAAACGCCAGCAATTTATTGATTTCCTATATTTCCAAAAAAGCAAACACATAGAGTACCCCACGGGGAAACGGGCCCGGCCAGTGCCCAGGTCCTCCACAGACAGAGAGCAGGGTGGGGGCAGGCTGCAAAGGGACCCCCGTGTCCCCCCCCCACCCCAGCAGTGTAGTCCCCCGCCCCGCTCCGCCCTGGGCAGACAGAAGCAGCTCTGCCTCTGGTCCGGGAGCAGCTGGGTCTGCGCAGCTGGGCTGGGCCCGCTGGGCGGGTCTGGTGGCCAGTGGCCCATCCGCCTTAAGCCCTGGGTCGGGGCTGCACAGGGAGACTGCGGTTGCCCAGGCCCTCCCCCACTGGACCCCACGTTGGCAGGTTCTGTCTCATGCGTTGAGCCCGGCAGTGTGAGGCCAACCTTCCAGCCCAAGCTGGGCCTGCAGACCCTGAGCTCCTTCTCTACAAGCCTCATCCACAGCCTCCCTGCCCGCAAAGGTCTGCCTCTTCCAGAGTGACAAGACTGGCCAGCCAGCCGCAGAAGCCACGAGAGAGATGGCCAAACCAGGCTTGGCCTGACTGCCCACCTGGCCCGCTGAATAGCTGCCCACCCCCCAGCAGAGGCGGGGACCCTCCCTGGCACTGCCGCAGACCCGCTGGTCATCGGCTACTTCCCTCTAGCCCTGACTGGGCTGGGTGGCCCTCTCTCCTTGGGGACCCTTGAAGCCAGGGAAACCAGACCCCCTTTCCTCCAGGAGAACGTGGGCCACGTGGATGGGGTGTAGTCTCTTGTCACTGATGTATTGTAAGGGCTGGCAACACCGCCTGGCTCCTCACGTGTTTCCTGGAGAAACAAACTCCCCTGGGCCCTGGGAGTGGCAGAAGGGGTGGTCTTCTGGGACAAGCTCCCCATGGGCCTGAGAGGGAGGCAGGCCTGCATGATGGAGGCCGGGGCGGACGGGGCACAGACCCCAGCAGCAGGGAACACAGGCTGCGTGGCCAGCCGTCACAGTTCTGCGCCCGACCCGGCCTGTCCAGCTGTCCTCTCCAGCAGGGGCTCCTCGGGGCCGGGGTCTGACTGCCGGGGTAAGCAGTGGGGCTGCACGGGGGGCGGGGGCACACGCGGCAGGAGGAGGTGTGAGGTGGTCAGGGCCAGGCAGCCAGTCCCCACTGACGGCCACAGGCACCGCCGGGCAGGGTGCTGCAGCCAGGAGGCCCAGGGGCGCTGTGTCATGCCCTGCCTCAGCCCGCAGACGGGGGCTCCTCCCAAGCCCTCTCCAGGGCCTGCTCTATGCTTATATGAGGGTGGGGTGGCCAGCGCCCCTGGTGGGCTTCTCATCACACTCTGCAGTTGTCCCTGATCGCTGACATGACGGCTCCCTTTCCTAGCCAAGTGCCTTCCTCAGAAATCCTGCCTCACTGGGGTCCCGGCGGGTTTCGGGACCCGCGGGCTGAGGGAACACAGGGCTGAGCCGCCATTCTCCCACCGCTCGCTGGCTTTGACACTGCTCGCTGGCTTTGACACCGCTCTGCCTCCTCCCTCCTTAACAAGTGGATCACTCGCCCCTGTAGCCGAGGGCTCCCAGGTGAGCCTGCTCTGATGGGTACATGGCCTGTGGGAACGGTTGCCCTATGCCCCCTCGGCCCCGGCACCCACTCTCTGGACAGACTGCACACAGCAAAGCCAGCGTGCCTGTTCTGGCCATTCAGCAGACCCCACGCTGCCCAGCCCCGGCCCCAGGCCCTGAGAGGGGCTGCAGGGCCACGCCAGATTTCCCAGGAGATACACTGAGCCCCGCCAACCTCCCTTCCCGCAAAGCTGCCTCTTGGGGTGGGGGGAGCCCCAGCCCCAGTTACTCCCCTGCCCCTACCCTGCAGGACCCCCTGGTGGGCCTGGTGCTGGTGAGGCCCCAGCACCCACACTTTGGGATGACGGGGGGCTAAACCCCAAGCACAGGTCACCCGTGTCTGTGGGCGCTAGTCCCGCCACCACCATGAGCTCAGCTCGCAGCTCACCCAGCCCTGCGGTTCCAGGGCCTGCCTTCCGCACACACGCCCACACACACGTGCACGCACACACACACTATACATATGTATATATACCGTTTCTCAGCGAAAGAAATATTGACATCAAGACATAAGCCCCCTTAACTCAAGAAAGACCCCGCTCCCCTCCCCCACCCCCACTGCCTGTCAGTTCCCCCAAGAAAGAGAAAAATCTAAAAATATTCATCCACCGCAGCGTCCCGGTGTGCTCTTGGCTGTCTTTGAACATCTCCAAACACCGTGCAGGCGGACAGACGCCCCTGCAGCAGGCCCGGGTCTGCTCAGCTGGTCGGATCACGTCTGGAAAAGGAGAAAGCCTCCAGTGAGCACCCAGGTCTCACCAGCTGTCCCCTCCCAGCGAGCCCACACAGACCCTCCCGAGCCTGGGGTCAGGGCCGCCCTCGAGACATTCACAGGTTGCCTGCGTCGGGTCAGAGCGCCCCCACCCCCCTCCCCGCCCGCATCCACCCTGGCGGCCAGCGCCATGCTGACTGCAGACCCTGTGCCCATCCTGTGCTGTTGGGATGCATTCGCCGGGAGGTGGACGGTCTGAGGTCTGAGGGCGCCTTCGTCTGGATTGAAGTGGCGGCCCCTGCCCCACCAGCATGGCCTGGGCCGCGGGGGTGCCCAGAAGTCCCTTCGACTCTGAAGGCCCTGTCCTCAAGCCTGGCTCTCCACAGGTGGGACCACCTCTGCTGACCCTCCAGGGCTGACCAGGCCAGTCTGAGCATCTCAACGTGGCCCTAATCCCTTGGGATGCTTGTTTAAGATGTATTTTCCTGAACCTCACTCCAGAGCCACGGAGTCAGGACTGCTGGGGTTGGGACCAGGAGTGTGTGGTTGAGCAAGCATCCCAGGTGAGCTTGGGAAGGCTAAGGCTTAGGAGCCCTTGTCAGGGATGTTGGATCTGAGTTTTTGGTCCCTAGAATTGTCAGCTAGAAACAAGCTTGTCCACACTAGGCACGCTGCAGAGACTGGACAGTGACCTGTAAGAAGAGGTGAACTGCAGACGCCCAAACCCAGAACCACATTTTGTGTCACTGCTGGGGCGCCATTCACACTGCAGTCCACGTGAGTGGTGCCAGCTGGACTGTGCAGGGAGCAACCTACACCACTGTGCCTGGCAGTTCTGCCTAGACCTCTGGCCTGTTGATACCCCCGTCCGTCCTAAGGGAGACCAGCCCTGAACACTCACTGGGAGGACTGAGGCTGAAGCAGAAGCTCCAGTATTTGGCCCCTGATGTGAAGAGCTGACTCACTGGAGAAGACCCTGATGCTGGGAAAGACTGAGGGCAGGAGGAGAAGGGACGACAGAGGATGGGATGGCTGGAGGGCATCACCGACTCAACAGACATGAGTTTGAGCAAACTCCAGGAGTTGGTGATGGACAGGGAGGCCAGGCGTGCTGCGGTCCATGGGGTCGCAGAGAGTCAGACACGACTGAGCGACTGGACTGAACTGAATGTCCTGTGTGGGACAGTCACTGGCCAGGCAGTCTACACGGCAGTCCTCACAGACCTGATGTCAGCCAGACCGGAGCCTGCTTCTGTGTCCCTGGGGAGCAGGGCTGGGCCCCTCTCCCTGAGGCTGGCTGGGACCGCGGCAGGGGGTCTGGAGGTGCCCCTGCCCTGGAGGGGGCGACTCTCACCTGCAAGCTGAATGTGCACAGGCAGCCCCTCTCAGAATCGGGAGGTGAAGTTCCTGAGGCTGTTGGTCCCGGCTAAGGTCCCCAGCATGCTCCTATCGAAACCTTGCTGCGGGAGAGACAGCAGCAGTGTGAGACACCCCAAGGCGGGTGCCACAGGCGCCCCTGTGCTCAGATGCTGCCTCCAGCGCTCCCTTGACGGCAACTCCTCAGCCCGGGGCAGAGGTCAGCACCTGGACCGTCACGAGGGGCCGGCCTCTCCTCCAGAGGCAGAGCCGTGCAGCGCGAGGCCTTACCTGCCTGAGGAGCCCCTGCAGCTCCCTGCTGGACCACATGTCGGACAGGAGGAGGCGGGCGGCCTCCGCAGCCTTGGGGGAGGTGCTGTGGGGCGGAAGTTCATCGGGGGTGAGGCTGGCCCCCTGAGGATGAGCCAACCCTCTGCCCTCCCGCCCTCACTCCTGGGGCAGCCCCGCGGTGCCTGAGAGCCGGGCCCACAGCTCTGCCCACTCAGAGGTTCCTGGGACTGACCCTGGGGCCCCTGTCCTGTCCCTGGGCCTTGTCCTGGGAGGACACAGCTCTGTGGATCGGAGAAGTCTCACACAGCGGGGGCTGCTGGCCCACAGCGCTGCCCTGGCCGGGGAGTTAGGCCTCAGCTTCTGGCACCTCCCTCCTTCGAGCCTCCCTGCCGACTCCCAGTCTGCTGGGTCCCGCCACCCTCCACGCCGCCTGCTGGTGCTGCAGCCCCGCTGCCCTGCCCCCTCCACCCCACCCCTGCCCACCTGTGGTCCCCCACCTGGAGTCCCCGCACCTGTGGTCCCCCACCTGGAGTTCCCCCATCTATAGTCCCCCCACCTGGAGTTCCCCCATCTATAGTCCCCCCACCTGGAGTTCCC